>JAQISU010000122.1:10617500-10702500 GCA_029339505.1 Unio delphinus | reverse complement strand
ATGTCGCGCAAAAATCGTGATCGTGAAGATAATGTAATTTTGGGACAATACCTTCTAAATGATCTATAATTATGAGAAAGTTCGATCAGTCTTTTGTTGGGGAATACACGATAATTGTTTACTTTAAAATTATATTAAACTGACCAGTTACAATAATGTCCAACTAGTTAAACTATAACTTTTAGTGATAAAAAAACAATTTCGAAATAATGCCTCATAGGCTTGACTATGTTTAGATATTTTGCATATATAATCTTTCAGATGAAATAAACAGTGTCCTACTCATTTTGATCACATTACCTCCATATTTGTTCCATATTGAAAATATGGAGGGAATAGGCTATACTCAAAAACATAGGAGTTGTACTTCTCAACACATCATATCAGTGAACATGCATATTGTTGAAACATTAGACACTTTCAAAACAGGGACACCTTCAAGTTGAATACTATTCTTATGACTAGCATATACAAAATATATAAAACTACAACGCGTTTGAAGTGTAGAGTTAAATATTTTACAAAGAGCGATTAGAGTAATATCCCAACGTTTTGTGACTCGAGTCAGACGCTACATGGAATGTCAAATAGTCACTGTTGTTACACATATTTTGCTTAGCGTTTAGAATGATTTTAATTTCTTTAAAGAACGGGGTTTTGTTTTCTTAAAGCTCTAATACCTTTTTCGTATATGACAAAGGGTCCGATTGTATGATTTTAGTCTTGTTGAATTTTATTTTTATTGACAAATCTATTAAAATCTGAAATAACTCACCACAGCTTGTGATCATGGACTATAGAATTGGAAATAATTAGATTGTTTGGAAATGTGGGATGTGTTTTTCATTAAGTGAGCACATTTGGTGATTAGTGTTTACAAATTTGATGATGGGAATCTATGTTGTGTATTGGAATAAGACGTACTCGAAATAATATTAGTTTTAGAGTAGACCTCGCTTCTTCTTGCAGAGTAAGTCCAATGAATATTTACTTTTACAATATTTAGATATTAATGTCTAAGTATTATTAATAACAAACCTTCACTGCCTACGACTACTACATTACTAATACTATTACTTAAGCTCGATAGGATTTTCACTTATAGCAGCAAGTATTTGCACTAGGTTCAGCAAGAAAGATTGGGTTTCTTAATGTTATGTTTCTTCTACACATTTTAAAAATGCATTTTATAAGTCAAACTAACTTAAATATTTATAATTTTCATAGTATATCGATAAAACAGATGTTTAAATAAAAACCTTCAACAAACATTAATCACTAATACCTGTGTAAACTCGGCCCTGAGATGAGTATGTCGTAAAAAATGTTTATCCTGTCCAGACGAAACGACGGGTGATAGTTTTGCTTCCTGAGTGTCATATTGATATTGAAAGTCGATAATTAGTAATTATGTGCTTTCAGAAGACATATATTTAGCCTTTAAATAGAATGTCATTTTTTTAATATACACATGCTCATGTGACTATCATATTTGATTATCTTTACAATATATTCGTATTATAGATATACATTGTTATGTTTCTAGCAAATTATATATTATTCAGATTAAACATACGCATCTGAAAAAATTATGTAAGTAAAATGTATGCACTCGAAGCTTTCTGAATTGATGCAGACTAGTTGACAAATACATATTGAAGTGCATACAGAAAGTAACGACGGATTATTTGTAAAAATGAAAAAAAAGCAAACTGAGAGGAGTACTGATATATACTTGGCGTTTAGCAGCTTAAACAATCTTCGCTAGGCAATGTTCCGATATGTTGACGCTATCTATTCCAAGTTATTTGATTTGTACGAGCGACATCTAATGGATTTCATGAGTCGCTTCCCTTAGAGAATGCCAGCTAACTAATAACATTGCACATCGGCAGAAAATGGTGCATGCAATCGACTTCAAAAGGATACTTTGTATAATAAAAATCAAGTAATGCATGAACGTACTAGTTTAAATATCAAGTAGGACCTTCTCTATCAAACATCATGTTTTTTACTTATCCATGATAGCTAAATGATAATGTATTACATCCTTACAACTCAATTGATTAGAAAAGAGTTACTAGTTTTAGCTGATTGGCTAGTTTGCCACGTGTTACGCGAAAAAGAAAGCAAACAAAATTGAAAGTGATATGATGCAGGTAACCTGATCTGTCAAGTAGTATATATTGATAGGTAGGAGAGTAAACCTGTCAAAGATCTTATAATGATCTTTTTCTTACTTTTAGATTAACATGATGGCCAAATCCTTGCTGTACTGCCTATTCGTACCGGTACCTCTACTGGCTGCATTGTGTTCAGGTCGGTAATGTTACTATCTTTATGTTATAACATGTTTGTTAATATACAGCATATGTTCCATTACAATTTTCAAACGTTATAGGAGTCAATGACGTATATTTATATTTATATTTATACTTATATTTATATTTATATTTTAATGGAAGAGGATATGCCTATTGCATTCTCCCATATTCCCTCTCTCATCAGGGACAAAGTCGCCAACAAAATGAAACCGCAAAGAACAACATGTACATTGCGTTCATAATATTATTATTAACAAACACGATCAGTATTTGCTATGACCATAATTCATTGATTTATATCGTGAACGATTACATGGGCGAAATTGGTCCATCCATATTGAATTTTGTTAGTTCCCAAGGAAACTCCCACTCACTTTCTGTAATTTTGTGCCAGCGTGGTAACACACACACACACACACACACACACACACACACACACACACACACACACGAATACAACTTAATGACACACTGGGAAATATGACCTAAATGTGGACGGGTATGTTCGTAACATTAGAAACAAGGAAATAAAATGTCGAAGCGCCTAATAATGAACTTTTGCAAGTAAGTAGATTTTTCGTTAAAACCGTGTCCCCTTCTGTAATTAGTGTCGTTAACATTTTTACACCGTTACCTCGGTCACTATCTCTTTCCATCTGAGGGGGGGGGGGATGGGGGTGTCTGTGAAATAGGGTTATGCATAGTTTATATATTAAGATGTATGAAGGGAGATATTGCATATAAGAAAAACGGTATTCTAGGTTGGTTAAGTTTTCTATCCGATCTCTAGTTATCTGGAAATATCATTGTAGTCAGTAAATTTATCTTGTTGCTATTTTCTCTAAGGTCTAACTTGTAAATCAGATTCCGCTTTTGTCGACCATTACTTAGTTTGGCTTCCTACCAGTTTTCAACTACTTTCGTTGTTTTATGAGCATACTTCTTGTCTGTACAATTCATTGCATTCTTCCAAAATGTTGTCCATGAGATGCAAAGGCAAGTGCGACATACGTATCTTTGTATTCGCACTCTGCTATTCACTACACTCAGAGATTAGGTTATTTATGTTTGTCATGAATTATCCGATAAAGTCTTGTCTTATGTTCTGTAAATAGTTGGTGCAGTACACAAGTATATGCCCATTTGGTTAAATGTCATGTTTTTGTTTCAGTCTAAGATACAGGTTTTATATAATTATGTTATAGCTGAGGCTGTGCAGATGTAATGACTGCTACTGTGCTACCTTCGTTTAGGTTTGACACTAATATTTACCCCATCTTTTGCATATACTTGTGTGTTGTCTAATCATGTTTAAACCATTTTACCACTTTTACTACTTATAATAACTCATTTATCAATTTTAAAATCCGTCTACATAGTATTAGTCGCGAGTTTTGCTGTCTGGATAATATACTCTATTGCAGTTTTTTTTTGCCTTTAGAGTATAAAGACAGCCGTTAGCAGAAATTAACTGTTATTTCTTTTCAATTCTTATTTAATAGTCTGCATTGTGAAACGCATGAGTGCACAAAGTGCACACTTAAAAACAATATATTGATATATTGATGCAATATCTATGTAAAAAATACCTTTTTGATTCTGAAATACTTAGTCCAGATCGGTGGCGTTCCATGCGATGATATACTAAATGTGGTGAATTTCTGTGTGTTTATGGTCTTAGAGACTAGCTGGAGACATTCCAAGAGCTATTAGTGAAATGTGTGATGTCAATACAAATCACATGTTTCCTTTGCTATCTTCGCAATGCGGCTGACACTACGCTCCTATACACAGCTCCATCTATGTTAATGTCAACTTTCATCAAAATTCCTAATGCTCACTTCGGCAAAAAAAACGTTTCTTTTAGTACCGTTGAAAACCTGTTTGTCAGTATGTAGTTGATCATTTTTGGGAAATCATCTCCCTGCCGTCATCAGAGGGGTATATGCTTTCTCTTTAGTCACTAAAATCTGCTTCTGAGTTCTCAGTCGTATTCTTCAACTATATTTTAAATACTAGTGGATGTCTGCAGCCATTACCGATCATTCCTTGTCTTGGTTTATGTCTTAGAATTTCTGTTGTAGTTATTATGTTGCCGATCAAAAGCCATGATTTTCTCCCTGTCTTTGATCTGCATTGCCGCTTGTGCTTAATATATGTTGTTATAATTTTGTGGTGTAATCGTTAACTGCCTTTGTAGGTCCAAAATGGTACTGCATAAGTTATCCACGACATTGAGCCATCAGTGTAACTGCCATTGTTCAATCTTGAATTGCCTGTGTTTATTGCACAGTGGTGCCCTCTCCATATATCCTTTGATTTATTATGACATTAAGTAGATGTATTGCTTCATTTGTTCGGTCGTTCCCCCCAATACAACTACTACTACTACTACTACTACTACTACTAATACTAATAATACTAATAATACTAATTAAGGACTTTGTATAGTTCCTTATATGTAGAAGCTCTAGGCGCTTGACAACATCTATATAGATACGAATACAACAAACACAAAAAAAAAACAAACACCATGGGTGTTGAAGTTTGTTCTTGCACTTTGAAAAAGGCGAGTTTTAAGAGCACTCTTGACATGGATTGTCTATGTTTGTGTCTGACTTAAATGGGCAATTCATTCCACGTGGCCCCGGTAGTCATTTTCATAGTGGGAATAATGAATATACGATTGTCAGAAAAGGAGCATAAGTATCTTGTTGGTGTGTACACATTGGTGAGGCAGGATAGGTATGCTGGACTGGAGTCAGTCAGTGAAATGTAGAACAGAGAAACAAATTGGTACAGAGCAACAGGGAGGTGTGGTCTGATCGCGGTATTCTAAATATGATCCGGGCAGCTCTGGTTTGAACGTTTTGAAGTTTCCAGAGTATATTTTGATACGAAACAGACATAATTGAGTTACAATAGTCCAGTCGTGAAAGTACTAATGAACACACAAGTGTTTTAGTGGCATCAACTCAAAGATATTTGCAAATGGAACTGATGTGTCTCAGCTCATGATATGAAGCCATGGATATGTTCATGACATGTTTGTGCAATGTGAGAGTACTATCTAGAGTAACAACTAGGTTTCGCACTGACTGTGTGAATTTACTGTTGGTGTTGCTGATATGTATTATCTGAATTAAAGAACGGAAATGAGAAAGTCTATGTCTTGTGATGAGAATGGCCTCAGTTTTATCCTGATTCATCTGAAGCTTATTACATGTCATCCATGATTTCACATCAGAAATGCACATCTCTACTCCTTTGATAGTAACATCAACTTCTGTTGGGTGGCTAGAATTGTATATTTGGGTGTCATCAGCATACAGTTGGTGAGACACTGGTTGATGATCGATGACACTTGAGATCGGCTGATTGTATAGAATGAAGAGAACATTTCCACGAACAGAACCTTGTGGAACACATCAACATAGATCAAGTTACTTTATATAGGTATAGATGAAACAATTACTGACGTATGCTGTTTTGCTGATCACTGTTTACCGTTTGTGTACAGTCGTATTCTAAAATTACGTTATATTTTCTCACGTTTCATTAATTTAACTCTTTTCATTCGAAAGTACCTTTAAATAACAAAAAGGCATTCTTTTTGTTTACAGTTTGCTTGAAATACGTTTAGTTCAGAGCTTGGTGTACTATGACAACACTCATGACCATTAATTTTTATGTTTCTTACACGGTGTCAAGAATTAGTACTAAGAATTTGTTTTCGTACATGGATATATCACGACTGTTTGTTACTTTACGTCCTTGAATGCAGAAAGTATAGTTTCCGTTGTTTGATACTGATACCATTATTTTTTATTTCAATATTTCTTTTTATTATTATTATTATTATTATTATTATTATTATTATTATTATTATATCACAATTATTTCAATTTCAGATATAGGAATTATTTCTAAATTTGTCTGCATAGGAAATACAGTTCAAGTGTTTCAAAACATTACATCCCCCAATTATGAGTTAGAAATTATCCTTTACAAAACATTTTCCGGTAAAGACGAGACAATTGCCGCATGGTCCATGCAGAATATTAGTGATAAAGATATTCATGACAAATACAAGAAAAAGGTGTCCTTGGAAAATGGAACTATATTGATACGAGACTTTCAGAAATCGGACGAAGCGACATATGTCATGTTATATGACATGACGAAGAGAACAGAAATGCAACTATGTGCGGTTGGTGAGTATTGGATTATACTTTTGCAGTCGACACATAGTGTTTTTACTTGTAGTATACAACGAATTGCAGCACGAAATCATTTTCTTGTGACATTGTTTTCCATGACTATTGTTCATTCATGTTTAATTCTTTGCAAAAAGACATGTATTCACATTTATCATGACTATGTGCTTTGTTTATTAAGTATGAAAACGCATGTATTCCCAATGAAACAATATTATGCAAACTCATTTATTCCCAATGCAACAATAATATGAAAACGTATTTATTCCCAGTGCAATAACATTATGAAAACGCATATATTCATTATGCAACAATAATATGAAAACGCATTTATATCCAATGCAACAATATTATGAAAACGCATTAATTTGTATTCCCAATGCAACAATAATATGCAAACGCATTTATTCCCAATGCAACAATAATATGTAAACGCATTGATTCCCAATGCAACAATAGCATGAACACGCATTTATTCCCAATTCAACGTGAACACTAATACTAAGACTACTAAGGGTATCCAGGAAAAAATCCCTTGACACCACACTGTATACATCGATACATGATTGAGCGAAATAAATTTACATGAAATTAGCATAAAAACATATAATCGATCAGCGATTAACGGCAGCAATTACCATGTTCTTATGCAAGACCACGCTTATATACTTGACCATGCCTTCTTCCCTGAAAGAAATATTAAGGAAACAAAATAAAAGAAAGTGTCAACATGTCATCGGGAGCAATCCGCTGATATAGCTCACATAGATTCACAGTTAGCGAATAGTGACAAAGCGGCTACAAAATACAAATAAGCTGATACAAATGTTTACATTAACATTACACTAAGGGCACTTGAATACAATCATAACTAAATGCTGCCGATAAATATAAACTACCAAATATATTATAGCATAAAACCTAAGAAGATACAGTTTTAAAATAAATGAAAGATTAAGATGAAAACTGGTTTCTAATTTGTTTCCGATATAAAAAATAAATATATGGTATAAATATCTTAGCGAGTGACTATGACTATTTTATTTGAGAACCTAAAGTACCCCTGGAATTGATCATATGTGTCTTTTTCAAGTGTATTATGCAAAAATAATATTTTTTCTTGTCAGATTCGTTGTACCTCGTCATTGAAATATAGTTTTGAACATTTTAGTTGCGATCGTACAGTGCCATAGTCTTGAAGTGAGAATTTATTGTCTGTATATTCATTTCTAAAACATATATTGTATGCCTTAACCGCATTTTCCCTCGTATGCTCTTGTAAATAATGTTGAACGGTATATATTTCATCTGATCGAATCTTTAATTTTTATAACAGCGGTATAGCAGGAAGTAAAATATCGAACATTTGTCTAAGCAAATTATTATCTCGTTTTTATGTTTAACTTGTTCTAGTTATAAGATTTGTTTATGATATTTGTACTTATTTTCCACATTAATGTCAACCAATCAGATTCTATCCTCAATAATGTTACGTTCTTAGGTAATATTTTGTCCTTGTTCAAGCTTCATATTAATCAAATCTTTTGCTTCCTTTCCTCGTTTTGTTACAAATACGGTCATAGTGGAAATTATAGAGTCAATATTAATCGTTTAATCTTGTGCAATATGTTTGTCCTGCTTTAGCCTTGAAAATTAAACGCAAACCTTGGTACTTTTAGGAGATGTTGTGATATACACGTTCTTCAAAAGGAAAGCCTGCTTTCCACTTAATGTGACAAGCTGATGCAAATATTTAGAAGATAAGCTTTAAATCTTTTAATTGTATAATATATACGTTAATAACTGATACACAATGTAAACTGAAAAACGTTCTATGATACGCAAATATTTTAGCAAACATTATCATTGAAACATAAAGTGTGGTTTTGTTGATTTGATCTTTGAAACCATTTTCATTTTAGGCTTAGAAACCCATAAACTGTATTAGATAAAGTATATTCCTTTATAGTGCGACTGCATTTTTTTATCAATTGCTAGTTACAATTGCTGATTTAAAGTATACACTCATTACTTTTATTTTATCTTTATATATGTACTTCATATATTCTGCATCTATGCTTTCTTTGTGGTCAATATTTTTTTCAAACTGTTCAATGTATATTTTGATGTTATGTGCTATGGAAAATATTGTAATGCCAAATATCGTAATCTTTTCCTTCTATACAACATATATTTTGACCATGGCTATTACCAACTGCATTTATTAGAGTCCGTGTAGTATTATATAGTTTCTTTTAATTTGCAAACGTGTTACCGTTGATACTTCGAAGGATAATTAGCAATGGAGAAAAACCTAGGCATTTTGCACGAAACGCCTTGTCTTCTGTTTATGACTTTACGATGTTGTTTACTCATTTTGTGAGTCTGTTCTAGATAGCATTATCATTATACTTGCTTGCATGCCCCTAAATATCTAGTTGGACTTTTCATAATTCCCGTATGTAATTTTTATTATGAGTTAAATGTTCATTATTGAACGTAATTAATTAAGCTTCCTTTAATAGATCTTGTACCAATACCTTGCAGTGAAGTACAAGCACTACACATAGCAAGATAGCAACAGTGCCGGAAAGATGAAACCATCCGCATAAGTTCTTTTACCGGTTTAAACTGTTTTCATACTTGCATACACTGAACTAAAAACTTTGCATGATACTTTGTATTTCTCTCCCAAACCCTTGTACGGACTGTTTGTAATGTTCATGTGACCCGACAGCAACACTAATATACGTATACTTTATCCCGGTGGTATAGACTTTGTCACTTAGCGATAACGCCACGGTAATGATTGATGGTGGGTCACTTGCTACATTTAAACTTCATATCTTCCAAGTGTGTCTTATGTGACCTAATAGATCCTAAGAAACTCAAAACGTTATTACATCGGGTCATCACTTTGTGTGTATCATTTGCATATATGTGCTTAGGTGCGACTTGTACTCTTCAATTTATTTAAATAAATGTATTTTTATTATTTTTCTAAGCTAATTTTGAATTCTTATTTCCATCTGTAATAACTAAAATTCAGCTTTATACACTTTCTTCAGCTTTACTCATCATTAAAATAAGCAAAGAAATGGATCACAAAGGTATTAACATGAACGAGATGAAATTCATGTTGACGATTCTGAAAATTGTAGACTGGTAATCGAAGAGCGACGGTATTTGTAAAACGGTTACTGTACACTAGAAACATGAACACATTATTCACTAAAGTTTATTTTAGATATCAACGAACTGCTTAAACGAGGACTGAGAATATACAAGCACAATATGATTTGTAGCTACATCAAATTACTATATAGGAGAGTAAATAACTGTTTAAATGTTTCCGGTTGGATACGATGAGACATAAATTTGATTGAATATTTCAGTGAAATGCAAATTCAGTTCGGTATATGAATACAGTGAAGCTATTGAGGTTCTGTAAATGTACTTGAGATAATATTTTTAATATAAGAATATAATAATTTTTTAAATTAAAGAAGCAATGTACGTTGTTGTTTTAATAGTAAAGCTCTTAATAAATATAAATCAATGTCGTCGAGATATGTTAAGCATTTTATATATGAAAGTTTAACTTTTGTAACAATAAATCTTATCTCTAAAATTGTCAGCTCCACCAACTAAGCGCTGCAAGGCAGATATAAGACAGGATGAACACTTTTTGATTGCCTCTCTGGATGATCCAGAATATTGTGGAACACCTCGAGCGTCTGTCCACTGGATGGAATATCCTGACATTTTATACATAGTAAGTAATATATTTTGACTCTACATCTTTATTTAAATCTATCCTACAATTCACACACAAACACACACACACACACATATACACATACACACACACACACACACACACACACACACATATATATATATATATATGACTTTCTCTGCTCACTGTTTAGATCTCTTTGCATAAATAATCTATTCAGGAGTCAAAATATATTCCAAGGGTATATGTGAATAATCGATGTCCTGAAAATATCTGCAAAAAAGATTCCAAACTGAACGAATAATTTCTATAATGCCTAGTATTCAGATAATGCAAGTTGAATAATATACTGTATGTAATATAGGGTGCAGATACTAAGTTACATTATTAACCTTCGTTTTTACAGACCAAAATATTTCCTTTGAAACAAACACATGTGATGAGTGCAATCGGGATATACTTTCATAAAATGACTAATACAGATACTGACAGACTAACACGATTATAATTTCATATAACCGGTTAAGGGTACGGAGTAAAATAAAGACGTGCGTGGGCGAGATTGAAATATCCATGACCGGATATTGGACTCATTTCGCGGCTGGCTGACAGAGACATGCATATATTTAGAGACTCTAAGAGAATGAGACAGAGCGAAAGTAAGAGAGGAAATAAGACGGTACAATATAATACAATATTGTAATGCATTTTGGTAAGTTAAATCACTTTGTATAGACTGACCGTAAAAGGAAACTCAAAACTGACTTTCAGATTTAAAAGATTGCGGACTGATACGACTGAACGAGAGAGAGAGAGAGAGAGAGAGAGAGAGAGAGAGAGAGAGAGAGAGAGAGAGAGAGAGTTTGTTCAACATTTGTTTGTAAAATTAATATATAAACCCAAACAACTTAGAAATATATATAACATTAAAACGCACCACTCAAACAGAGATTCAAATTGAAGCATAATATGGATTCTAGCAGCACTCTTCATATACAACAATTGCATATGCAAATAAAAATCTTCCAACTCCCAACATGGTTAAGAGCGTTTGGTGTTGAGACATGCATTCGAACGAGATAAGACAGAGTCATCTTGCCATTGATGTACACAAAGTAAGACACATCTGCATAATAACTATTAACCACAGTTCTGTTTTGTCATCGTTTCTTGGGATATAAAATTCAAATAAGAATCAATGCATTTTCCAATGGCAACTTAAATACAGAAAACATTATTCATTCGGTATACATTTTGAACCTTGCTATGTCACATCACTGAACTGAGTGTAAAATACATTTATTGTCATAAAGGGTGCATTATGGTCTTGTAGACAATCCATAGGAATCAACTGTATTCCAATGAATAGTAGATTGATGGTTATTGGTAGCTGAATATCGTTTATTTCGGTGAAATAATCTGAAGTAACTTTAAGTTTGAAAGAGAAAATTTATATTTTAATACAAACCACTGGATTCCAAGGAAACAAGTTCGTACTGTAGTTCAGAAGCTCAAAATGTTCACAGGTACTAGATTGTGTCTTCCCAAAGGTAATGATAAGGATTATTATTTTATTCCTGACGACATTCTTCCAAGAAGAGTTATGTTAAGTATATCGACGAAATCTACTCGTTTCCTATCAAAATCAGCTATTGGAGGTGTCCAATGGCCTATCAAGTCTTTATACAACACCATAAAGACACTATTTCCTTGGAAAATAGCCCATGCGTCCTCCAGGTAAGTTGCCAACATTCTCTCTTGGCTCAGTTTTAAGCACTGTTCGTTCAGTAATTGACGATCATGCTGGATTTGACAGCAAGACACTGTGTGACTGTTTTGACCAAATGGTACAGAAACATGACACTAAATGCTGCATTAATTTACACCAAATGCTGCATTAATTTACTCTCTTGATCGTGACACTAGTGGTTTTGTTGTTTGCCTTGTTTTATTATTGTATTCATTTAGAGGTTGCATCTGAAACTGTTGTAATTTTAGCACTACTGGAAATGATTCAATTAATTGGCTATGTGATCGGTGGTCATTTTTCTGAGACTGTTGATCTTAATGCATTATCGAACTCCGTAATGAAACCTAAATTCTCTGGTTTCTATAGGGCTAGTGTGAATGAAGTTTCACACGAAGCTGTCATTATTGAGTAGGGTGGAAAATGACCCGTGTCATTCCTGAAGGGAAATTAAATCACTATACACAATAACCTCCTGATTGTATGTCAGTTCATCGTGTCTGGTACACAAGTGAAGCAATGAGAATCTCAATTTTTTTTTAGAGAGATCTGGTTCTGGACGACATTAGTTTTAATCCTTGATCGGAATCCTGTGCCAGGTAAAGGTTTTGACTTGGAATTTATAGTGGTGGATGATTTGTCGTACTAATACATGTCCATCAACTAGAACAAAGTATACTTCAAATCTCTCTTGAATGTACATTATTGCTATTTCACAAATGCATCTACAACCATAACTCCATGTATAAACATTTGATCATGAAATCTCTTCATTTGCGTGTTCCTAAATTCTATATTATCGTCTGCACCATTGTGGGCAAACAATACGCCCTTGCAGTGGTAGAGGATGCGACACAAATTTTAAGAGTTGTGTTAAGTGAATTTTTACCTATTTGCGGAGTCTCTGTAGATCTTATCCAGCCTAATTCATAAAATGTATCCCATCATTTCAGTAGCTCTTGGTCGGAATCCTTGTTTATATGGCAGCATGTTTAGAATGAATTATCTGTCTCGCTTCATTGTAACATGTTTTGGAACATGCTATCCTTGGGAGACAGTAGATGCCCGAGTGAGTCATACAGACAAAAATGTTCTTCTTCCTCAAATAATCTACTGGTAATCCGAACATTCATATACACACGTAATACACGAGTTGAAATTCAGTCTAGTACTATTTTCGAAAACATTGGTGACTGCATTGTTTCACTGGAACATATAATATTTTATTCAGGAGATCAGTACATGTTAATATTGACATGGTCAAAATACAATTTACAGATAGAAACGAAAGGAGTAAGCACCAATTCGTGGCGATCGCAATACGTGTTTTATCCGTCTTCGCCATAAACTATCATAGGATCCAGTTAGAAAGGGAGTGGTACTTAGGAACGTTTAATCCGCCGTTACATTACAAACACACACTTTCATTTAATCGTTTGCTTAGTTCCAAGAGTTATCGAAAACTATTATAAAAAACGGTTGCCCTTTCTGTTGCTATTGTTCTATGCTGGCGCTGTATATAAGCTTCCAACCAGTATAAAAAAACTGAAATAAATTGTCATTCATTGAACTTTGCTATCAGATCAATGACATTTCCGACGATGCAAAGTTACATTGCAGTTAAGAAGTACACGGTTGTTGGGTTTATTGGGTATGTTATAAAATAATTGTAGAAAATAATTGAAATTACATCCAGGAGACTTTGAGCAACAAAACAATTCCATACAGGACGGCTTATCTCATATGCGTTAAGTCAGTGATTAGCTTGCTCTGCTAGTTGTTAGGTGGTTCATCATAATCAAGACCATTTGTGCTTAAGTTAGAGTAAGTATTTCTACGAAGAATATGGTTAGCTGCAGTATGATAGTATAAAACAAGATATTTATGTCCCGAATGGGATGAATTATTTCTAGCAAAGCCTCTTTACATTGCGACTGGTGGTTCCGTTGTGAAGCGTGGGGTAATTTTGTGCTAATACTATACTACGATTTATGAGAAAAACATACACATACATGTCCCTAGAACATAACAAATAAATTATTCAAAGTGAGCTCGTTCTTATCTCAGAAGAACCACTCTGTGGCAAATGGCAATACCCATTCCATAATGATGATGTGAATGAAATAGTAGTGACTGGCACTGCATTTGCTACTGCTGTTTTTTATGCTTTCTGAATAATATAATGAAAGTTACGAATACCCGATTGAGCTAATGAGTACATTGGCCGCTTGAATGACGCAGCACAAATCCGCACGAGGATTCAATATGTTGGAAGAATAAGACGATGATGTTGTATATAGATCTCTAATTACTCTACCAAATTGCAAGAGTGAACATACTTCAAACATTCGCAAGCTTTAATAATCGAAATGCTCAAGGGTATGTATATATATATACCGAACGTGATTTTCGCACTTCTTTCTGTGACTAGCAGGACGCTACTGATTCATTAGGAGTTATGACACATGTGATGTCATGATAGCAGGGATTGAAAATCTTGTCATATTCGTAAACAAATATACTTGACCGCGTTTAATTGGTCAAGCACTCTGCATCAGGTCAGGACGCATGTCATTCCGAATCTTCTATCCCGATACCTTTACAATATTAATTGAAGTTTACTAATCTGAAGCTTTTTTGCTCTAAATGTTACAATCGGTATTCAAGCAGCAATTCTGAAGCACAGGTATCGTGTACACACACACACACACATGCTTGTAAAAATCTACAAAACAAGGATATTTTATCAAATTATGAGCGATACAGATCTACGTATTATGCGTTTAATTTATACACGTCATTTGTAATTGATTTGTGGTTGTTTTCCAATAAATATTGCATCATAATCTGTACCATCAGAACGGGTACTCACAAATAGACAGTGTTAGAAATTATACAATCAGATAGGGGACATTCAAGAAATATGTATTTTGAATTTAAATATTAATCGATTCAATCTAAATACTGCATATAGAATATATATATATATATATATATATATATATATAAATATATATATATATATATATATATATATATATATATATATATATATATATATATATATATTTATATATATTAAAAATATACGCCCCGGAGTTTGAAGAAGTATAATTGTCATAGTTGTGTTAAAATACAGAGAACGTGTCATTTTTTTCTAAAATGAAATGATCAATAATCTACATGCGAAACTTCAATTAAAATAATTTTATTGGTAAGACTGCTGTTTAGAGTATAAAATGATTTCGTGACTCCACGTGCATTAACTATGATAGAGACATTAATCGTACATTGGTATGATTGAGAAGGGACTGTCCTGTTATTTGAAGAAAGCTTTTATTATTTATATAATGGTGAATATGGTGTAGAGTTATAGGTGACATGAGGCTTGAAATCATCATTTGACTTACTTCGAGTTGCGTAAAAAAAAAATTCTCGGTATTTTCTTTTTGAGTCGTGGCTTGTAATTTATGGTAGTTAAGTACCGGCACTATGTTACGAATGTAAAAAGGAGAAACCATGCTCTAGGCAGGTAATGTGAAGTTGTGATGTAAATGTATATTGGTGATATTATTGGACGTGCATTAATTAAAGGAAACTAGTATAGTTTGTTTCATTCGTTCAATAAATAGACCTCGTGCATTTAACATTATTAATCATCTACATTTCGCTTGGTGGAGACGTTCGCCGTGAATTTAATGTTGCGTATTGGTGGTCATTGATTGATTAGAGAAGATAACATGAAAAGGTGCTGATTACCAAACGATATAATGAAAAATATGTAATAATTTACCACTGAGGCAAACCAAATATATTCGATTATTTTGGTTTACATTAATTATACTTAAGCCAGCTTGGACATGTATGATACACCGTGAAACACTAAATATGAGTATGGAAACCTGTATTTTTGCAAAGAACACGTATTTAAAACGTTACTTTTATGCCTTATTGGCTCAAGCTTTACTTTTCGGATATAAATGTAACGTGGTTAACTGAAGGAAACAAAATGGTATTATGTTTAAGTTACTAAATAGACTGTTCGTTATTTGTCTTCCAAACAATTTTATTAAACTAAAATCTATGTTGATATTTTTCAGTATATTTCTTGAGATAAAAAAGAAAATAATATAATAAATTCTTTTTCAAAAGGTACGAAACAGGTCCAAACCTTTCTTTGATCATTCGCTTGAGAATAAGATAACTTGTTTGATCCTCCTTTGTGAGTAACATAAACATATTTTGTTTTGATGTTAGGCAGTATTTTACATTTATGCCACATAATTTTATAAACATATTACGGTATTCATCACACAAGAATTATGAACTGGATATATAATAGCATCCAGTCTCACCATTCATGTATATTATTTCGTTCAACTCAGCGATATCATAATACTTTGTTTTAATCTTCTCTTTCGTCTTTTTTTTTCTAATTCAGCCTTCTAATTATGTATAGTATTCAATGGACTTACACAAACTTCCATTCCTTAAAATCATTGATCAGAACATCATAGACAAAAATATGTTTTCATCTTTTATTTTCATCTTTTATTCTGGCAACATTTAAGTTTCTTGAGCATTACGACTGAAGAAAAATAGTGAGAAAAAGTGCCATTGGCGTTGAACTAGATATTTTAGAGAGTCATGTATAATATTAAAAATGTACTTATAGTTTTACATTGAGTGCCACTGAACCTACATTTTTGCATATACACTTTCTTTTGATCGACATAAATCTTTTACTCACTCTGCACTATTCAGAAGAACTAAACATTTGTATGGTGGATTGTGATAAAAACAATTACTTTTCAACTGTAGTAAGATATAGTATGATACATATTCAAATATAGTATCATGTTTAGACACATTCTTCTATCAGCAAAGAATAATTTAATAATCAGTTACAATTGAACATAATTATTGTTTTATATATATTTGTTCATTTTGTCATTCTCTTGAAACATATATTTAATATTCGTGATATGCATACCATAAATACACTTTCGTCTCCAGACTCCATGAAAATGTTACAAAATATTTATCTCCTGTCCAGGATTGGTCATTCTTAAAACTTGCAAAAAAAAATTCTTGTAAGTATGACGCACAAAACAAATTGACTTTGAGTTGGGTTCGTCCTTTTCATTTCCTCAGCATCATAAGGCATGTTTTTGCAGGACTTGGCTCAGTATATTAGAATACTAGATTTGATATAATCTAGGTTATATCTTAGTCCATTTAGTTCGTAATATTATTATGCTTCTTGCATAAAGTATGATTATATGACGAGGGTTTATGTAGCGTTTATCGCTTCACGTCATAAAGCTGGTTTACCGAGAAGCTGCCTCTCTCTTTCTCTCTCTGACACACACATACACACACACACACACACACAAATACACACGCACACACACACATATATATATATATATATATATATATATATATATCTATATATATATATATATATATATATATATATATATATATTGTTCTATAATACTTTTGTTCATTTTACTAAACCTAGATTCGATATTGTTTACATAATAGCTTAAGCATTGTAGAAATATTTGCCTACTTGTATAAAGTAAATTTGTAGACGATTATAACTGCGATCTATAGCTGTGCCTTTGAAACTTTGTACAAAGCTTTTAAATGTTCGTTAAATTCTCAGTTTAGATATTATTAATATGTTCTACAAGCATGTACATTTAAAGAAGGGTTTTACTGACTAAATTGAAATGTATATGATACAAATATGAATTTATATTTTTATGCTTACCTTATCCTAAGGCACAATTTGTTTTTTAAGATCTGATACATATGTTGGCTCACGTAAACTGTATTTGTACTATGATTTGAAATATTATAAAAACTGCACACAACTACCTTGATTTTGTATAATGTGTAGTCCATCATATTTAAAACTACAAATAAGGGTCAAAAGCAATGAACGCAGCCAGAGAAATGTTGGACATGTTCTTTTACAGAGCAAAACTGTAATAGAATTACAGCCTGGATCGGAAGCCAGAACATATAGAGCATGTATTGAGGGTGAGGCGCTAAAGTGTATGAAAGACTCCGCGGAATGGGACAACTGTGAAAACTACACTACACTATCTATAAAAGGACGTAAGCCTTGTTGTTTTCTTCTCTCACTTATTTTATCATGATGCTGATGATTCTATTAAGGCATTGTGCATTGCCAAATACGACTACCTTATCACAATTGTATCGCAGCTTGTATTATGGTCTTAAGAGCTTCTGTATTTAGAGCCAATTCTTTTCTATGCCGTCTATCACGTCTTACTGAAGGAGCTATCTATTTAAACTTCGTCGCAAAAAGACGATGTTATTGTCGAAACATTTTAAGGAATCAAATCGCATGTGTTGTGTATAATTAACAAACAGTCGATCTAGAAAGGCAAATTTACCCAAAGTTATTTAAGTTATTAAAATCACTGATGAGCTTTTCAGACAAATGTTTATTCAAGTGGCGATTGGTGGGAAAATGTTTTAGTGCAAGCAATTAATACACACAATCAAATGAGCATAACATCTCTTTTTAAATAAATACAAAATAGCAACACATGCAGTCTTTAAAAACATATGATAAAATTGTGACTACTAATATTTAAAAACGAACGATAATTAAAAAACATTATGATCATACATGTATATTATGAAAAACCACCTAGAAAAGTTCAATGTTTCCTCTATCATATATGCATTGCCTCTATCTCAAAATTTCAAAACAGAAATTCATCGAAACTCAATTACAGCAATTTTTGAATTACAAATAATTTGATAATATTTATGTTAAATCCAGTTGTAGAAAGTAATAGACATATTTAGTCTTTCTTAAGGAATGCAAAGCGCAATTGTATCTTCTAACGTCGAGTATCCCACACAGTTTATAACAATATGAAGCAATTTGTTAACCAGGGACACCATGACCAAGACATACTAGAATAACCACTTTAACTAAGCAAAGTATTCATAGTATTAAAAGCTCAAGGAATAATGTAGACCTTAACTTACTATTATTATTTAATTCAGTCTTCCAGCTTACGTGGGTGTTTTGATGAATGTTTAGAAGATAGCACACGCCTTTGCACATGAGCGGTCAATTTGGAATGTTAAAATTTGTATCGATTGCATGTGATTGACACTAATGTGCACGACGCTTAGCACACTTTTCGACTAAACGTCATATATATATATATATATATATATATATATATATATATATATATATATATATATATATATATATATATATGTATATATATACATACATACATACATGCATACATGTCGTTATCCATAACCTCTCTAAACATGAGTTTGCGAAAAAGTTTACTTTATTTAATGTCACGAGACCTATAATTCTTCCAATTAATTAATTTGGACGAAGACACGTTCCTGGAAGAGTTTGGTCTCAAATTAACAACATATATACATGCTCTTCAAAGTATTTCTTTTAAAAAAGAGAAACAAATTCCTGCATAGTGCTGAGTTTGGGGTCTGCATGCTTAAAGGTAGATACAATTGAATTGCAGCCTTGAGTTGCGAGGCCTGGTAGACTTGGAGATTTAGACTACCTTATAATGTCTAAATTGGAAGCATACTATTGGGACATAATTTTATGATAGTCTAGTCTCATATCATACTTATATTTAATTTATCGCTATCTGACTTCTGACTTTCGAATTTGATACCTATTGGCAATTATTTTTTGCTGTCTATATTTTGCAGAGGAATGCCCATCAACATTATCCGATATACCGCAAATAAAAACAAATGGCGTTGTGACTATTGTTATAGTCTTGTTGGTCCTAGTTTTTGTTGGCGTCATTCTATATATAGTTCGGAGACGTAAGTTCACACACACACATATATATATATATATATATATATATATATATATATATATATATATATATATATATATATATATATATATGTATATATATATATATATATATATATATATATATATATATATATATATATATATATATATATATATATATATATATTAATCAAACTTTTGTAGCATTTGGCAAGTGTAAATCAGTATACTGCATATCGTGAATTTGTTTTGGTCACGAAATGTAATGATATCTGTATCTTTTAGTTTCTAAAGAAATAGGCGATACATTCAGAGAGTTGAAGAATTAGCTTGCTTTACGTACTTATCAAAAGAGTGAAAGATAACATCTCAAAGATTTTACACATATATTTTATTTATTTCCGAGAATACAAAGTGAAAATGAGACAAAACAGCTTACAGTGTTACGAATTAAATCTAAAATATTATCCAAGAATTACAGAATTACAGACACAATTCCCAGTAACTTAAAATCCAGAAAAAAATTCAGTAAACGTCCAGATAATATCTGAAATTGAAGTCTATAACGAAACAGATAGCTGTTGAAGTGCTGATATGCCAAACGTATTTTGCTGAATCACATACAAATAATTTCAGGTTTGAAGTCATTAACATTTCCAATAAATGTATTTATGCAGCAGTTGTGAAATATTAACAACCAAGATAATTATTACAGCTGCATTTAAATTATGAATGCAAAATTTATCTTTCTTTTATTTAGAAAATGGTTGTATTGTTCTTGGTATTTATAGATTTAGGATAAAAGGCAGCTATACGATATACAATGTTTCTTTATATACACAAGCAATCACTCGCATATGTATGTATGTATGTATGTATGTATGTATGTATGTATGTATGTATGTATGTATGTATGTATGTAGCATTAAATTATTCATGCGCAGACACACATCATTCTAAAAAAGGACAACTTTTGACGCTTCTAAAATCTTTAAATCACATTGTTTGGTCATGTATAGCAAAATTGTACCTTGCGTTTATATTACATGCATTTATATACAAGAATTAATAAGTAAAAAAAAACAATATGCATTGATGGTGCTTTAACACTTAATATCATTTCATACTTCACGCGTTTAGTGCATAATTACGAACGGAATAAACGTATCACAGTTAACAAATGGGACGCATATATGAGTTATATTTTAATGACAGTTGTATCATTCACTTCCAAGCATCTAATTAAAATGTGTTACAATGTATTTGCAAGAGCATATTAAACGATGTTAATTCAGTTACACGCGACCGGTCAGTAATTTCAATGAAATATAAATGAAATGAAAAATATCTGTCTATCGTGATCATTTTCTCTAAAATAAGCAAAAGATGGTTGAAAGCATCGTTAGTGATCACTGAATTTCTTAAACAGCTTCTTCATTGATCTGAACAATACTCAGATGTTATGTTCTACCGCTAATCTTTGCTTCATTTTAGTTCTACTGAATGACGTCTGTGTTACTTACAAGACAATGCTGTCCTTGCCAGCAATTTCAACTAATGTATTTATTGCCTTCTATTTGATCACATATCCCTACAATACTGCCTTTTGTTTTGATACAAGTCATTATGCCTTTTACGCCTATTTTGGAGGTATTCAACCCCCAGCTCGCGCGCCCCTTTCTCAAAAGTTCATGTGTAGTGGTCTTGTTCTCTTGGTTATGTTGGTTAAACGTGGCTGCCTTTTAACATGGACTGTAAGCATGTGTGCTGGAGAAACGTCCCAAAATACTAGGCTTTCAAAATGATCAACTTTATTATAGTATAACTTGCGTCATTGGGTATATATAATTATAAAAAATGAACCTAATTGTTGTGTTTAATGGTAGTTATGTACGAACTTAAACTAGTTAGTATAGCTAAAATATTATGCCAAGATTTTAAATCTCGTTTGTTAATTATGTTATCTGAAATAACGCATTTGAACTAAACTAATAACTGTATTTTGAATGTTTTAGAATCAAATTATTTACTTCAAACATCTATATTATTAACTTCTATACAAGGCTATGCGGTTGTTGATCTGGTATGTTATATCCTAGTCATTCAATGATGTGCTATTCGTTTATTTCTAAGAGTAACTGTTAACTGTTACTCTTGTATCTGCCAAAAGCTTTGCTGTGCCAAACAATGTTTTAAAATGAGATATTTATTATTATTTAAAGCAATATATATATGCTCAATCTACAATATGTGCATACTACATTAAATGGCTATTGAAAATAGATCTTAAAATCATAAAAGTGTAAAGTTTTGTTTTTAAAAATCATCGTCCATTAGATGCAACGTCTAAATGACAATTTTTTTGCTCACTCAATAAAAAATCAGCATAATCATCTTGCATGCACCGTAAGTTTGCAAAGTTATTAGTACGCGTTCAACTTTAGATACTTCTTTCCTTTTGATGGTTTGTTTTGTTCCAATAATTTTTCTGTAACGTCTTGTTTCGTGTTATCTAGCATTCTCTGTTAGGGAAACACTAATATTTTCGGTTATTCATTATTATCATTGTTAAATTGTCTTCCATCCGCTGAGGTTTCAAGAATAAAAGCAAATAAAATGTTTTTATTATTTACAAGTGATTAGTTTTATGTTAACCTATAAGTTATTTTGTAAGACACGTTGTAAATTAATATTGCTGTTGATAACTGTTTCGCCCTTGCATTCATAAATGTTACATTATTTATATTTAGTTTCATTTTATCCATCTCTTATATTTAGACTTGTAGCATCTATATTCTTGTCTGTTCCATTTAACATTTCAATAACTGATTGCTGCTGAAATGTTTTGAGTATTATTCATTAACGTCGAAAACTTATTTTAAGAAGCATGTTGTCGATATGTACTACTCTTAAGAGTATAACAATAGACATTTAGTAGCATCCATTATGCAACATAAAGGCCGCAAAAATAAGGTACTAAACTTGGGTGCGCCTCTTTATGTTTATCTTTTTTTCTGTCACAGAGTTCGGATTATTGCATAAAAAAACCGAAAGTGAACGGACACCAATGAGAAATCGGCCACCACTGCCAGAAGAACATCTTTCTGGTAGGTATAGTTAGAGGTAGCAAACAAAGTTGTCTTGAATGGTAGAAAATGTCAAACAGATAATTTTATGTTTTCCTAAGACAATATAACACTATATACAAATTGTATGGGAAACAGTTGAAATGTGATGAAGGCAAAGCGAATTAAATGAACATCTATATTCATATGCGTGTTTGAATTTCTTTCATAGAGACTGTGTCATTTTCCATTTTGACTCATTATTGTGCTGAGTCAAAGTTTATCAGAAAATACATATTTCGATTCTACATAATGCTTTTGTGGTGTTTCATCAATACACTTTACATATCCTTTAAAATTTGTTAAAGTTTGTTTTTTTAATATTTCGTGAATAATTCAGTTTGTAAATAGTAGATATCCATACAGTATAGACAATAATACAATTCCTGTTGAAACTATATTTTTACAATATTTAAAATATGAATGTCAATTTAGTACTGAAGATTGTTAATTTTATTTCACACTCATTCCGTCATTGATCTTTATTGTATGTAGCTTATATAGTCAATAAAAACAAATAAAATGTCAAGTGTACAAAACGAGCGATTACAACGTCCCTACATAGATATCTTATGAGAGATCTTGTATGGTAATCTATTTTACTACGACATTTTCCAGTAAGATTAAAATTGATTTCCTTCAAGCATCCTAGTGACTTAAATGAATTGTTTTCCTCATCAGAATAATCAATATGCTTTTAAGTTATTTTGATCCTTTAGAATATCGGTAATATTCTATTAATGACATAAACGTCAGTAATATATTCAATTATGATCGGTATCAAATAATTAACATTATTTTGTAGTTCACCAATTAAGAACGTACGATAAAGTTTGAAATAAAACTGTACGTAACAAAATCTGATAAGACGTTACACACCTTAGCCGACTGTGCAATACAACGAATACATATAACATTCCTATAGTATGTGTTCATCGTATTCACGTCATTTTGTTAACAATTGCACCATATATCTCCTTTGAAATTACATTTAATGATGCTTAAATGTGCATGTCTTTTGTAATATTTGTTCACCTTTAATGTATGAAGTAATGTTCAAACTCCATTTTATCAATATGCAATACGTTGGAAGTCGCAATACTTTACTTATATAAATAACTTTATAATCTGAAGCATGAGTATGTTCACATATTGTAACAGTAAGATACAGTTTATTTTATTAGTTTTTATTTATCTGCTACAGATGGTGCGGAAAGACTTGTTGAAGACACAGCAACGTAAAGAATGAGAATTAGCCATAATTTGAATGTCCCTTTGTTGTACTAACAAGATGGTATTGGTCAGTATGGTCAGATGGTCATAGAATGATTACGTACAATTCGTTTGAATATGCACAGAAATATCAAATCTTTTAATGCAAAAGTTGATGAAGGCAAAATAGTAATAATAACACCTGTTGATACCTAACATTGTTACCTGGCGTCTACAAGAAGTAGTTTCTTGCAAGATTTAATTGATATTTATCCCATCACAGCGTATTGTATTCGTACAGCAGCAAATAGTGCATCTATACATCAGATTCAGGAATCACGTCAGTAGTGATGGACGAAGTTTAAACAACGTCGATACCAGTGATATGTACAAACGATCCACTTTAACATTCAAGTGGATTAAGCTACTGCTATACGGATTAGTAACATAAATTACAAATATAATTCATGGATAAGATGACTCTTAGTCTTTCAGTATAGAGATTTTTGCCAAACATACCAATCACACAAAGGGATTTTAAAATTGTGACAATGATTGAAAATACAAGTCAACACAGAAACTGACAATGCTAATAAATACTGTTTGGTCATCTTGAAACCAAACGATCCATATGTAATAAATGATTGATTGCAGGAGGAAAGAACATTTTAGAACGTATTACAAAGGTAAATACAAAATTTGTCTTAGTATGGGAGATATCTTGTTCAACCAAGACAAGATAAATTTTATGAGAAATCGAAGTTTTGGTTATACATAACTTATCTCGTACGATATAATTGTTATATGTCCCACCGAGCAAGGTTCAATACATCATTTAGTATTGCGATTCATGGGGACACGTGAAAAGAATGGAGAAGGCATGTTGCCAATTTCTGCACGTGATATCATGTGCTCATATTATTGACTCTGCAATATTAATGAGGTTAAGTATTATGCCCTTAAGATGAAAATTAACGGTACCAATAATCATACTTATATGCACTATCCATTAAACAAAACTTATTGACAACGGTCAAGACAATAGTGTGAAAAAAAATTATTTCGATTCATTACAATATTGTTTATTGGCAAATTATAATGATATTACTAATAATAGTACATTGGTATTTGACTGATTACGACTTCTTTTATGTATAACATAAAATCACTGTCACTGTTGTAGCCGAATGTCTTTTACTATGTTTTGTATTGTGTGCATTAGTTCATATTTACATTTCAAACATTACTCTCACTTGTTTCCTGATACAATATCGTGTCATAAGACAACATCCTGTAACATTTGAATTCATGTAGTATCGCATACTACTACTACTACTACTACTATTACTACTGCTAATAATAATAATAATAATAATAATAATAATAATAATAATAATAATTATAATAACAATAATGAGGCCTATGTATAGCGCCTAATCTTTCAAAGCTTTAAGCTCTTTACAACATCTATAATGATGTTACTATATATAAAAAGTAGTAACGTTATAAAATGTTATAACCATATATTCCTATTTGACTAATATGTTAAAGAAAGCTTTACTGTATATACCATATTGTTTCGTTAGATGTATTATTCCATTTAATTTGCATTGCTTGTAGGGGTTTCTCTGTGATTATTTGTTACGTATATCTGTATTTTATAATTGACATTTTTCCAGAATCGAGTTATGGGTCTACCTGACTAGTAACATTAATGATGTATACAGAATAATACATTAAAGATACTTCTCCATGATATGTATTAAATATTCAGACATTGGAGGTAAACATATATACTTGTATTTGTATTTAGGATATTAGTTTGTAATTTAGACTGATGGAATGTTTAAAATAGACTTGAGCTACATCATGACTTTATTATTGTGACTTAGATTAGACTTGAGCTACATCATGACTTTATTATTGTGACTTAGATTATAACGTTAATGTTGTTATTGTTAAATTTACTCTTTCATATCTTAACGTCCGACAGATAATCAGTATTGCTTAAATAGTGTTTGCATTAAATTATTATTTAGGAATTATCATGGATTAAGTCACCGACATTTTAGATTATATCAGAGTGATACATGTAGACTATCAACACATCGCTACATTCCACGTTATTGGCAAATCAGCAGAGTCAAAACTCAGGATTTTTTTGACCTCTCTATACAAGGAGTTGTGATATAGCGTTTTGGAATATTTGAATTTACAATACTGCACTGTTTGAAAAAAGTTTTACCTTTGTATTTAAGGGAAATATATTGTTTGTTGATGTTCAAAAACGTTTACTTTTTGCTCGTTAATATCTTATATATATATATATATATATATATATATATATATATATATATATATATATATATATATATAAATAAATGTATATATATATATAAATAAATGTATATATATATATATATATATATATATATATATATATATATATATATATATATATATATATATATATATATAAGCCAGCTGTGTTTGACACAAATTATATTTAACTATTACAAACACCAAATTCATTTATGAACCTTATGATCAGTCGATACCATGTCTGACCGGAATCATGCGGCGGCCAAATGGGATACTTGCAAAATATATTAGGGCATAAACAAAGATGTTGAATTGTAAATGTTATAGTTTGTTATTTATTATCGTATCTTTTTTCAATATGTTTCGTCTTTGCATTTTCAAATAATTTAAGTATAGCAAATTTCGTTCCAATTTGAAGTACTTTGTTAGCTTGTCTATATATTGTATCGTGTCAATCAGACAATCTTTCATAAACGACATGTGCGACCATTTCGACAATTACATGTGATGGATCAATGTGTTTTATGTTTATCCTCTCTGATACCTATCTTGATTGGATATTGGGAATATACACAATGTTCCCCATTAGATTAAATTTGCTAACATCAGTCATCAATGTGAACTTTTCATTTTGAACAGCCATCACCCTGATTTCATCTCCATGGCTTTTACAATGCGTAAACTATATCGCCAGCTGAATCATCTAAATTTAATTGCAGTTTTTTATTACAATTAATACAGCAATCAATGTACACATATATAAGTATAGAATAGACCTACATCGAAATCCTCTCGATGTAAATTAAACTGAGCTGTGATTATTCATTTCAAAAGCAAATATAGGAAAAATTGCTGTTTGGAAATGATCGGTTGACAAAACGTTTGTTTCTGTGTTTTGAATAAAGTTTCTATTAAACGACGAATATGGTTTTCATGACGTTGGAATAGCCATTTGAAAAGTTTTCGTTTTTTATACATATTTAAAAAGTAAGCCATTCTAATTTCCCATACACCTTGTTTAAATGATAGTTGCCAATTCACTATATAGTCGTAATTAGAATTATGTTTAAAGTTGAACAACGTGATTCGTATTGGACATGGTAATTTATTACGATTACTTGTGACCTAAATGACTAATTGGTTTTGGAGTTCTTGAAAGCTCATATAAAATATATGAAATGTTCTTTTAAAACTAATGCTTTACCGTAGTGGTTGGTTTATTTAAAGAACATTATAATGTTCTTTCGTGGACAAGTGGATCATACGTTTTAAATTATTTTCTTTACAGAAATAGGATAAATGTAGTATTGTGGTTCTAGCGGTGCCCATTGTTTTGTCCAATATAGTAATACAACGTTTAAAGCAATCTGTATAAAAACCATGTATGATATATAGGTACTGTGTATAATTATATATTGTTTCATTCAGGAATCGCGGGCCGTTTCTTAAATACGGAAATCATTCCCGGACCATGTGTTGATAGAATCTTATGAGTCGAATGTCAAATGTTCATTCATATGTGTAATTGTGTCTGTTTAGAACATGCCAGCATACAACTTAGGCAGTTAGTATTTTTTTGGTAATAGCCATGCGCAGCCACAAAATTCAAAATTAACACACGGCATACTGTTGTGTTACTCCATGTGAATTTACAAGTCTTCAACGAAAGAATATGATCTGAAAAAGTTCTGAAGATATTGTTAGAAAAGAACGCATCAGTGTGTAGTTGAAGAAGAACTAAAAAAATACCAGTAAACATCTAATATCTAAACCTATTTTTTAAATTCAAAAACTGTTTTAAAAATACATATATTTGTTGTATTCAGATTTACATATCTTCCATCCGTATCAGCGGATGGGAGGAGTAGTGTTTAATATATAGGACAAAGAGTCCTTTTGACAATCAGAACATGTGTACATTTCCTTAAGGAAAACATGGACTTTCACATGTAC
Organism: Unio delphinus; assembly: GCA_029339505.1. Taxonomy (NCBI): domain Eukaryota; kingdom Metazoa; phylum Mollusca; class Bivalvia; order Unionida; family Unionidae; genus Unio; species Unio delphinus. The sequence goes on along the minus strand of JAQISU010000122.1, from coordinate 10,674,006 downwards.
CGTAACATAACGTATATTTGGACTTAATGTCGTATTTCTCTATTAAGTTATTTCACCTCACATTATTGATAACACTAGAGAACATATTGAATTTGATTGTAGTTGCGTAAGGCGACGGTAACAATGGAAGCAATATTTTGATATAAGTTATTCTTGATTACAAAACTCACACACATAAAACGAAGTAATACCAACAGGCAACACAGAACATGACTAGCCAGCAAGACTACAGGACCATAGAGTGAGAGAGAAGAATGACAAGGAGAAAATTGATAACTGGTATGAACAATTGGTAGGAGGAAGATAACACTTTAAAAACATGTTTGATAAATACATTGCCAACATAATCTCACATACTGACCACAAAACAATATTACGTATGTCAAATCGTTTTAATCCTAATCATATACATCACGTCACGTGTTTGACGTTGAGGTCATTGGAAGAGATTGCTCAAATTATCAATGTATGGAATATGATACTATACAATGAAACTCTCCGTGACGATCAGATCATAATTCATTAAAAACATACTATATATATATATATATATATACATATATATATATATGTGTGTGTGTGTGTGTGTTGGTGTGTGTGTGTATAGATGGGGAGAGCCACCGTCGTGTGTCGACGAAACGTTTTAAGTTTAATGACTAAGAAGCTGATGCAGGAACCTAACAATGGAAATAATTAGCACAAGTTCTCTTTATAACTATCGTGAGCATAAATAGTTTTTCATTGTTGCTAATCGAATGTTTCATAAAATATTCAGTGACTCCTTTCAATATTATGTATTATTTGTAATATTTACAATAATTTCCTTTTGTAGCTAAATACAATACTTAAAGGTCATTGCAAAGGTATTGCTCAACTTGGTAGTATAATATGACAGTAGTTTTTCTTGTAAAATCGGACACTACGGTACAAGTTAATGTTGCAAAACCAAATTAGAATAGGAAACATGGAGCCTTCCTAGATTACAATTTGCCTAATTCTACCGATGGTATTTGATAACGTTTTTAAAATACCACATCTAGTAACGAATGATGTATTGGCACTATTTGCGATGAGAAAATAGTTAGACATATGCTGTCTGGCAACATGTGCGAAAGGACGGTTGAACGTCTAGATCCATCTCTTGATAGCAATTGGTCAAAGAGCTGAGATATTACAGCATCGCATTTAAAGTACTTTGTGGCAAAGCATAAAGATAGTGAATATGAAACAAATTTCAATAGCATATACAAAAACCAATAATTAAAACAATACCACTTATTGAACAATCGAAATGCGAAGAAAACCTGCATTTATTAAAGAATTATAATGAACATCCACTCTATGCCTTCTTGCATAATGCATATTTAGAGGATAGAAAATATAAAAAACAAAACTATTATCAAGTACGAGGAAATAATATTAGTATTTAATAGATTTGCATGTGTTGTGTAAGAAAAGCAATATAAAATTTTGGCATCATTCGTTATCTATCATTTAAACTACTTCGCATATAATCGTTTGGATGCATAATTCCAGGGCTATTTACACTAGTCTGTGAGGAAGACATTGCTCTAGTTCAATATCTTTCAGATAATAGTGACGTATATTTTGTATTGATGATTTCAAGGACAATTCATTGCATAAACGACAAGGGTCTGTAATGAAGAACACAGTCATGTCATTTATACAAATTAGTGTTAAGATTGATTATCATCCATAGTGTTGATGCAAAGATATCTGAATTACTAATCACAACAAACTAACTCGGGATAAAGGTAGACACTTGTGTTGTAATTGACATATATATCATTCCAATCTTCTTTTCTTCATCATATCTTTATTCAAATATTCTGAACTAATTTGAATGAAATGCTACCATAAGCACCGACTCAACAATAGTTGTAGATTTGTATACATGGCACATCTTAATCACATTAACCGTTCATTGCAACATGTCTTTTTAACCTAAACGTTTTGAAGATATCATCCCCAAAGCTGCACGACCAGCTATTTGTTAAAATTCGTATCATGAACACATTTGTCAAAACATATAAAAATAAAGTTTCTTTGCAGTATACTATGACGTTTAGCTTCATAAAGTTTAAACTGTTTGGAAAGGTAAGGTTTATTGACAATTGTGACACCGCGCATCTTAGCAGCAAACCATATTTATCTTACTAGTGTCCAGATTCGATGCTGACATTTAATTATATGTAAATATTATTACCATTACGTGGAAATATTTGAGTGACATTTTCAAATTTCGTAACTTTTCAATTCAGTTTAAAAAAAGTCATTTCTAATATGTATTTATTAAGAGCATGCTAACTTATTCACGTTTGGCAAATCGACGCATTCTGGAAAGTCGTTTGTTCAGGTAGAGTTGGATAATATTACCTCAAATCGAGATGAAAACGATGCGTGCCCTATTAATAAAGCGTTTGCATAGTTTATAGGTGTGAACACTTTAGATGCATACTTAAATACGGTTACTTCGTTTCTTTGTATTTGATTGACCGTACGCTAATTTAAAATAATTAATCAGTGGTAATGAAATTATCAGTGATCAGAAGAGAAAAACTTAATGCATAAGTTATGGCTTTTCGTTTAGGCTGCAAATGATGTAATTGTAAATTGAAATTCAAAAATATCCTAATGACGACTCCCATTTAACTGAACGACACATTTTTCTTTAGAGAAACTAATGCTAAAGGGATTACACTGTTTAAATGTCGTATAAATATTCTCTATTATTTGGCAAGTATTGTTAAATTCATTATAAGCACACATATATCATTACTTTCATAATTATGTTAGATGCTAACGTTACGAAAACGTATTCGAAACTAAGCAAAGTTATCGCAAAGCGTGGACAAAGATGAATTTGATTTACGCAGGTGTCTAATCATGTATGTATGTCCCGATCATATTCTAAAGTTACAGGTACTGTGATTCATGCGTTAAGGAATGTATTTTCAGTCTGAGCTTTGTGCTACTTTTACTGTTCAAACAATAACAATACTTTCCCAGCATATATCCAGCAGACATATAACATAAATTAGTAATGATATTAATATCATCGAAAAGAACCCAACATACTCAGATGGATGTAGGCCTCACGTCTCTGAGGATACTCATGTTCATATTGCAAACCTGAGACTCCTTAACCTCTGATAGCATATATGTATTGAAAGGAGTTGAGTGAATTGGATGGATGTAATCATTGAATTCCATCGATGGGTTAATAGGATTAAAATATCTATGGATTTTCTGACTAACATATATGTCACCTGCCCTCATCGATTCATCTAATTCACTACTTGTTGGATAGGAACTATACTTGGTTTAACCAACGGTAATTCTCGGCTTAATACACTGCCCGTTTCAATGGCAGTGCTCATTTCATCGTTTGCATTGCTTACAATTGTCCAGTAATATTCAGCCTGGTTTACTTCTTGCACATTTTCCATTCTGTCATCACTTTTGAGAGCTGTATTGATATTTGAACCCCTGATTCCACGAAAACTATAATTGAGAGCTGTATTGATATTTGAACCTCTGATTCCACGAAAACTATAATTGAGAGCTGTATTGATATTTGAACCTCTGATTCCACGAAAACTATAATATATATATATATATATATATATATATATATATATATATATATATATATATATATATATATATATATATACATATATTAAATGCGTGGAACATTTAAAACGAATTCAATTATTACCATTAAACTATATATATATATATATATATATATATATATATATATATATATATATATATATATATATATATATATATATATATATATATATATATATATATATATATATTTACATACATACATACATACAAACATACATACATACATACATACATGCATGCATGCATGCATGCATGCATGCATGCATGCATGCATACATACATACATACATACATCCACGAAAACTATAATATATATATATATATATATATATATATATATATATATATATATATATATATATATATATACATATATTAAATGCGTGGAACATTTAAAACGAATTCAATTATTACCATTAAACTATATATATATATATATATATATATATATATATATATATATATATATATATATATATATATATATATTTACATACATACATACATACAAACATACATACATACATACATACATGCATGCATGCATGCATGCATGCATGCATGCATGCATGCATACATACATACATACATACATACATACATACATACATACATACATACATACATACATACATACATACATTCATACATACATACATACATACATACATACATACATACATACGTACATACAATTTAATATAGTGGATAACAATTATATTTCAAGTGCAATGGAAAAATCATGGGAACGATATGTTTGTTTTATATAAATGTTATCTCAGAGTTTTCCTTTTTGTTCAGGAAGTAATTATTGATGAGTGAGTGACTAATACGAAACAGTGATGGCAGGTATGCACTGGTCGGTATCAGGTTTATTACACACACACACACACACACACACACACACACACATATATATATATATATATATATATATATATATATATATATATATATATATATATATATATATGTATTCATGTGTGTGTATTTTGAGAACTCGCATACTACATAGTTTTATGTGCTCGCTTTATATACATGTAAGACATGGTATTACTAAGTTGAAAATTATAATTACCAAATCTTTATTTTATGCTGTAGACAGGCGATGAAAGCCGCAGCTATAATAGCTCCCGACCCAAAGATAATATACAATAAACGTCTTTCCGATGGAGAATCTGAGAAAAATACTTGCATATGAGATTATTCAGTTAATTTTTATTTGCTATAAAAATGTGTAACCATGATGAGCATATAAATATCCATGTACTCGGGGACAAATATCGTTGCAGTTATTCGATGGTATAAATTGATGTAATAATTATGTAGACGTACAATACATACATTATCCAACACTACATTATATACTGCGTTTTAAGAAGAAAATAAAAAAGTACAAAGCAGAAATAAAAGAATATGTGAATGGAACACACATGCTGCAAACCTATGTATATAAGTCCAAAATAACAGCGAAGATAAAGCAAATTATTTAATCACTTTGTTGTTTTATTAACGGATTCATTAATTTGTGATAGGAGATGACCTCAGTCAGTAGGCGAGTAATCGATCCTAATATGTATATCTTCAAAACTGGAACAGAGTGTACAATCCTAATCAAAATTAGGTTTCATTTTGTATCAACTGGGTGATTCGAGAAGGATAATTTGTTTTAAAACAACGCCATTTGCAAAAGCAAGAGACTAGGATATATATATATATATATATATATATATATATATATATATATATATATATATATATATATATATATGACATTTAGTTTTCGTTTGTTCCGGTTGCTCTTGGTGAATACAAATAATATGCACATTCTAAGTCGTGTTGTACTATTTTGATAACAGATGGAAACTGGATATAGTCAAAGGAGATCTTTTTAGGTGCAAATTTTCTCGAATCACCCAGATGAATCAAATCCCGCTTACAAAACAGTTCTAACCTATATATCATGAAGTTTAATGAGTAACTGTCCCTACATACATACTTTTCATTTCTTATGGTAGAAGAAGGATATTATTCAGATATGAGCTCATATATATATGGTCATTAAAACGCATTACAACAGATATCATATTTTCCATGAATGAATTTTTAAACATATTTTTTAATACTACAGATTCCCACATGATGATGCAATTGTGAACATCTTATTTTTCTCAAATGGTTTTATTTCTGCCTCATTGAAATCGTATAAAGGGAGAATATACAATTGTACTCGCGGAAAACCAGTTTAAAGAGGATCCAAACATATGTATTCATATTTAAAAAAAAAAAGTTCTTCAGGCCATGTATAGGAATTTATGCGTTTTGTAGGAAAGAAAACATTATTAGTTTGTATGCTTATTTTAAAGCGTAATTAATCACTTGGAAGAATAGCATGCAAATAAAAATATTATGAAACATTGTAGCGTTCGGTTTCAGCGGCTATATGTTTAATAGTTCGATCATCTAAAAGACTAAAACATGTTTGGGATTGTGAATTGATACTTGTTAAAGTGAATGTTTTTACCAGTCGGTTTTGAACAGTGGCATTTCTTCTTTTCTCCTCCGAGCCTGAGATTAAAACGCCTTCCAAATTACTTTCGAATTATACATCGTACAATATCCGTGTATCAGACAAAACTCATATTTATAAATGCGTTTGTAGGGGGAAGATACTTTGTATGGGTGTCTAAATATACTTTATAAAAACAATTTCATTTCGTACTTTTCATGAGGGTACGTGGATATTATTTGAAGTATCAGATGCATGAATATAGGGGGTTTCACGGTTACTAGCTCACCAGAGGGCGTATCGGTGCAGCTCACTTCCGGATAGTTCAATAATTAGAGATGGCAGACGTAGATCAAGAAAATTTGACAAACCGCTCACATTTTGCAAACAGGATTGATATCTCACTATCTTAAAATGAAATTCTATCAATATTTGATAAATTGTTGTTACATTTTTATTTTTTTTCTCACTAACTTGCGCTGCAGCCAGCTTTTAAATAAATGTTTTCTGCCCGTTTCAGATCTTCATTATCTTTCCATTACTACATTATGTACTAGTTTGTGTTATTTGATTGTGCAAAAGTGTATCGCTGCGTAAAAAGTTTTTGCAATTTATCTCGCTTGAAGAATGTTGAAAAGATGTTTATTTTTTTTTTTCAGTTTTAATCACAGCAGTAAATTTATGTTGAACGACAACAAAAAAGTTCTAACTTTTTAAAGTTCTTTTATTATTGATTTAGACGGTTGCATTTCTATTAATGTTAATTATATTTTAAATGAAGTAACTTGAGTTTCTTTCAAAATGCACAAATGTCGTCCGTGCTTGAACGGACAGGCGCACGTACGAGTCTCCTTGATGTTTATTCTAATTTTAATTCCTGGAACGGATGGAAATTTTAGAGTATATAATGTGGAGAAATATCTATGTGAGACACACTATGCATGCATAGGACATTTGTGGTTCTCACCTATATGCCTGTCTTTCTGTATATGTGTCTATCGCATTTCATCTGGTGCATTGGGTATGTATATCCTCGAATGAATGTGTTTGCATACGTATATTACATAAACGTACTTCAGGTGAAAAATGAGTATAATTTGATACTAAGAAAGAAGGAGTGACCGATAGAAAAAAAACAAAGATGAATATTTGTGAGTATTTATTTATTATTGACTTGTAGGGCATTTTCTTAGAAGCAGTGTCATTTTTTAAAATAATACTGTTTGCAATTTTACATCCGGTCACGTGGATTAATATTGAACCAAAGTAGTAGGACGAAATCTATGAAATAATTGTATTTTTAAAACTTACATCTTTAATGCAAGGAAAGTTAAACAGAATTAAGCTAATTTTAATAAGGCTGTTCTAAATGAATTTGCAGGTGTCAATCTGAAATCTTGTTAAAGACCCTAGCAGATTTGAAAGTTATTGCATGTACCGTCCGATACCTGATGTTCAAAATTCTAAACAAAAATGAAACGAGATAAAACATCATTAACTGAAAATTGTATAATTTGTACACCCAAATATTAAACAATATTCCATCAGCATTAATTACACTCCCTTATCGATAGCTAATGTAATTATTGCTTTGTCAAATTCATCTGAATACAATAATATACTGTTCCATTTTTAAAATTTAAAAAAATAACAACAACGTTTCTGATTTAAAATATTTAACATTACATATCAGCTGCTGGATTGAATTCGTATTATAATTTTCTTATCGAACTTGTGTAATAACGTTCTTAGCTCGTGTTATAAACGAAATATTAGCCTTGCGAAAGTAACTGAGAAAGAAGGATATATCAACATATCAAAAATGCAAATTGTTCAGATTATTTTTCTTTAAAGTTATGTATCCCAAAAGGTGCAAGAAATGTTTAAAATTGGAGAGCAAGGTGAAACGTTCCTACAAATGTGTCTGAAATTATGGATAGTGAATCTATATTATCAGGTATAAAATAAATATGGACAGTATATTTAATTAAATTAATTGACATTATTAAAGTATGGAAAGTAAATATTTAATTATCTGATATAATGTAAGTATGGACACTGAATCTAATTATCTAATTTATTGTCTATAGTTATTCTCCTAGTATGAACACAATAAGTTTGACATATATACTTGATTCATTGACTTTCCTTTATTAACTTTATGTTTCGCTAATCAAGTGTAGAGCAGTAAACTATCCGGAACTGGAGATTTTTTGTGGGCATGCGCATTGGAGCTAAGGGAGGTAATTTTAGGCGCTACGATCAGTAACTCCGTTGTAACCGTGAAACCCCCTATAGATATGTTTATCGTTACTCAATGATACGATTTCATATCCGCGATTGTTTAACGTACTAACGTGTCCCATTTGATCATGTTTACAATATGGCGTCAATTATTTATTCATAAGTTTATCTCAAATTTATTACATGATACTGTCTTCGACAAAACCAGAAGCGAAATTGACAGGTTTTTACTATAAAGACCAATACGTTTTCGTCACAACTGTAGATTTGGATAGTGAAAAAATTGAAATGTCAGTGAAAAGCATACAGTACCTTCTACATTCATATTTAAAGAGGTAGCCGTCATCATGTCAGTATAGATCACTTAAATAAAAGAGACATTTTGTATTGGATATTTTCATTGTTAATAGATAGTTAAAGCACCTACGGATATGATATTGGATGCTTCGAGTTGTTGTAAAGTAATAATTAGTACGCACATCCTACCCTATGCGGTGTAAACAAATATTTACCTTCCTTCCCATTCTATCCTAGTCAGCGAGCACTCTAGGCTTTTGAGAAGGGAAAAGCACAAAATAGTGCACGAGTTTAATGAAAAAAGTCTGCGAAGTAGCGATCTAGGTCTCTTTAGGTATGGAGTCATTCGCAGCCAATTCACAACAATTACTTATTGAACATAAACAATTATCATGAAATTCTAAATTAACAAACAATTAGCATCAAACTATGACTGGTTCAGCGTTAATATAGATTAAATACAAACCGAATCATAAAGATGATTATACTTTAGTTTTTGTACCATACTATAAGGCTGGCGTAACAATAGCTTTTATGAGATTTTGAAAGACAGATACTTTCAGGCATGAAGGCAAACGAAGGCCAGTCTATTATTGTTTAAAAATGAATCAGGAGTACGATATAAAAAACATACGGAAAATAGTTTTATTTGCTATGGACTTACCTTCTGTATCTTCCTTCTTTCTCAATGTTTGTGTCGTGTAGTGGTTGGTTTCTGAAAGAAACAATGTGAATACCTTATGCCTCTAGCAATTGTTTTGATTGCAAATGTTATTGACGATTCATCTAGACAGATACTGTTTGAAAGATGCTATGCTGTTGGAAGTACATGTTTTGAGCATATGAACAACATACCAGAGTTTGAATATGGAAATAGCATGTAATAATTTGATAATTAGATAGAGCATGTGTATAGTGGCGCATGGCAAGTACCTTGTAATGATGAACTGGAGCTCTGTTCACTAACAAAGAAACTTTTTGTATAGCGCCACAGTTTTAATAACTGTTTAGAAAATCATCGTATCAATATTATTCGTTATATATACTACTCAGGTCAAAATGAAAGATGTCATGTCCAGTCTATGATAACACAAAATATGCAATGTAATACTACTACTAATACAACCATTACTAAACATGCTAATGTTTTTACTACTACTACTACTACTAATAATAATAATAATATTCTTTCACATATATTGTAATACTCATATTTACATATTGCCATATAGCTGCGGAACTTAATGGAAGCTACAGTCAGAGTAAGTTTAAAGAATTATTACTATGACTATGTAATCTGTTTCTCCCAGATAAATTAAATTATAGTATTTGGAAAATTATGTATATATTCTGCATATGTTCCATGATATGAGAAACAAATATGATGGGGCCGGGAAGAAAAGTATTATAACAAACAAAATATTCAAAGTACAAATATTAGAAGTATTTATATCGACGAAATACTTTGCTTATTTGTCATATTATCTATCATATGCAGCAATAAATTTTACAAGTTAAAGAACATGTACAAGAAAATATAAAATAAACTTACAAATTTGAATACTATACGGTTCACTTTCAAGTTCACAACCGGATTCTTGTATAAGTTGTACTTGTCGTCAATAGTTAAGTTCCTGATGTACAGGAATGTGTTGTTTAGAAAATATCTATTGCTGTCTTCTATCAGAGACCCATTAAGACTCCATAAGAACTTCCCTGTTGACGTACTGGACACATTACACTTTAAAACCAAGTTGAGTCCAAATTATGATTTAAAAATATTTCTATATTTGGTCTCAGCGTTTCATCTGCAAAGGGAAGCAAAAAATCACATCGTTCAAAATAAAGGAAACTAGCATCAGCAGCACGTACTTTTATGTTTGGAAAACTACAATGTATAGGTACAAATAATGTCTAAGTCAAAACAACAGTATCTGCATGTACAAAGTGGTAGTGTATGTTTTATCCTCCTGTCTGTGTGTGCATTAGCTTTCACAACATTTTGCTTTACTCCTGCTAAACCATCGTAAGTTTAATATCACAATATTTTGCATGTATTATCTGGACTTTGGGTTAAATCTCTTGCTCGGCACTATTGGATTTGGTGATGTTCGGAGCTGGTTATGGGGTAATAATTTCTTCTTAAATGTTTAGATAATCACGGTTTCACAAGAAAGCGTTGATATATTATGCAGCCCCTGATTCCTCTAAGTATGAGTGAAAGTACACGTGTGGGCTAAGTAACGCAAAAATGACATACCACATCCCACACCATTCTTAAAGAGATTATCTACCAACTATATGACTGATGTTTTAATTTAATGTTGTTACCATTTGTTACAAAGTCTAATCTAGAATGCAGTAGGCTCGTTATATATTTTAGGAAGATATCGGTTCAATTTTACTAAATTTGCTGGTTTTGCTTTTTTTCTCACTTTGTGTAATACTTGTAACACAAATAAGCAGCTTACGCAAATGCAGTCCGACAGAACAAAATGGAACTTGGTTTGATTTTTGGGGCGCGTCAGCATCATTTAATTTAATTTTAACTCGTGATTTAGGCGAAGAAATTATAAAAAATTATCTATATTTCAAATTACATACCAGTTGTTTCTAGAAGAATACGGTACTTTATGTTCGTTGAATTCAATGGACGCACAGCACTGTACATTCCAGTGTGATATTTTGTTACGTTCATAATGTTTATAATCACAGTTACTGTACTGGACCAAGTTTTATTACCTATCACAACCACTACTCGATTTGTTTGCTGAATTGTTATACAATTATAATTATCAGGCCAAACCGTAGCCAAGGCAGAATCGTTATGCTTTATTTGGAGAAAATCTCCAATGTCCAAAGTCATTGAAAAAGATACATTTCGTCCGATTATGTTGCGAACAACTATTCCTTCTGTGAAAGTATTGATTGCAAGGCAGAAAAACACGAGATGCTATGGAGTCATATCCGCTTCTGTTAGTGTAGAAATGTTGTATCAGGACAAGGTTACACTTGTGAATATTAACAAATAAATTATTGTTCACCTTCTAATATATTTTAAGATAAAACTGTTCCAGAAATCACCCAAAAACATTTTCATCATTCCTTCAGCAAGAAATGAATGATTCAACAGGATTGAAGTTTGATCTACTAACGTATACCAATTAGTATACCGACTACAACTTGGAAGAAATTAAATTACATTAAAGTAATGTGTTACCATTCATATAAATGGAAGTAATGTGTCAATGTGGCATGCTAGATAACTCGTATAACAATAGAACATATAATCGTCTATCTCTCCAAAGTATGAGTTGAAATACTAATTCAAAGTATAATTATTTGTTTTAAATTGGCATTTTCAATTTGAATAACTCTTTCTGATAGGATAGGAAAAAAGTGTTCCACTGTATATCGAAACAAAAGAAACCACGCATAGGAAGGAACAAGCAACACGTTTTTGATTTAGTGAACGAAAGGTTATATACATACACAGATACACCCTTCACAAATATATGCATATGTGGTGACATACTACGATAAAAGAACTGACGCAAAGAGCACATACATACAGACACACACATACGCATATATATATATATATATATATATATATATATATATATATATATATATATATATATATATATATATATATATATATATATACAGACACACGCACATATTTATATATATATATATATATATATATATATATATATATATATATATATATATATACGATCAGTGTCTTGAACTAGTGCACTCTGTTGATGAACATCTGACAAGTTCACTCCACTTGTCTCGATCATTTGCCAATGCATGTGCCTCCGCAAACCTTTTCCTGGTACATGTAGTGATGTTGTCAGTGCACTCTTTTCTCGGACTATCTCTCTATCTCCTACCTTGCACGCTGCCTTGCAGTACTGATCGCAACAGACTATTGACTCTAGTGATATGCCCATACCATTTCAGCTCTTTTTTTGATAGTGGTGAGAAGGTCTTCACAATGGTCTTCTTTGTGTCGGATGGTATTACGCACTTCTTCATTTGTGATGCGGTCCAAGTATGATATACAAAGGACGGTTCTGTAGCGTCTTATTTCAAGTTCATGGATTCTTCTTTGGAGATCTGCTGTCAGGGTCCAGGTTTCACATGATCAGAAAAAAATTGAGATGACTAGTGCTTTCGATAGTCTGATATTAGTTTTCAGACAATATTATTGTTACTCCAGATGGGTCTTAGATTTGACATAGCTTCCATTGTTGGTGCTACTCTTGAATAAATGTTTGTTCTTGATCCCTCTTCGGATATGATGGAACCAGCATATTTGAACTGGCCCACTGTTTCCAGTGCCTGATTTCTGACTTTAATCTTGGCAGAGAGATTTTGTTTGCCATTATTTTTCATCAACGTTCTCTTCTCGGCGCTCATCTCTATGTCAAATCTGTCAGGCGTTTCATCCAGGTTCTTCACTATGACGGCAAGCGCGTCTTTACTGCATACCAACCCAACCATGTCGTCTGCAAGGACTAGGTTGTTAATTATATGTACTCTAATGCTGACTGTCCCACAGTAATTTTATAGGGCTTCGCCCATGATGAGCTCTAAGTAGATGTGGACAAATGTGTTTGACATGAGACATCCTTGACATTTTCCATTACTGCACTGTTAGCCTTGGTAAAGCTTTGACCCATGTTGTGGCCAACAATGGCTCATGCCACACTCTGTCCAAAACCTTGTTCAAATCTATGAAAACATGATAGATGTCTTGTTGATGTTCTGAATACTATTCACATAGAAACCTGAGATTGAATATTTGTTATGTTGTACTTCGTCCCCTTCAATACCCTGCTTGTTCATTAGCGAGTATTTCTTCTGCTTGTTGTTTCAATCTGTTCAAGATGATCTTCAGCATCACTTTACTAGCATGGCTAATTAAACTAGTAGTTCTGTAATTATGGCACTGCTGGAGATTGCCTTTATTGTTGAGTGTTCTAGTCAGTGACTGTGTTCACTGTGCTGGCCATTCATCTGTCTGCTAGACCTTGGTGCATATTTCTGTAAATAGCTTATTCCACCCATTTTTGATAAGTTCAGCTGGGATGTTGTCCTCTCCAGCTGCCTTCTTATTCTTCAGTGCTCTTATTGTTGACTCCACCTCTTCTTTGCGATTCGGGAAATCATCATCATTTGTGGAGTTTGGAACTTTAAGCGCCTCTGGGTCTCTTGTGGATGGATGGTTTACAATACTCTGGCCACCTTTCTGCAATGTTATTTTCCATTTTGGTCTTGAATGGTAGTGATTCTTTGCTGCTTTTGTCTGGTGATGTCTATCATAATTTGGAAGGCATTTTTGATGTTATTCATTATCAGACTGCTCTCTATTTCTGTGCACGTTTGTCCAATCCAATATTCGTTTGCTTTTGTCAAATGTTGTCTGATAATCTTGTTTATTTCTCGGTACTCCATTGCCCCTTTTGTGTATCTGATGTTTTTGAGGTCTCTTTGGGCATCTCATAGATTCAGAATCTCTTATGTAAACCATGTTTTGTTTTTTTGGCGATAGATTGTCCTTGACAGCTTTTGTCATGACTGTGATGAAAGTTCTGTCATCACTTTAACATCAACATCCATCACCAAGGAATGGGATCAAATTTTCCTTGAAATGACTTGCAGATATTAGGGTCCTTCAGTTGTTCAAGCTTGAATTTGATCCTGCATTGCTTTGGCTTGTTGATTTTCGTCTGCTGCACTCGGATGCTCATAACGACGAGGTTGCTGATCACTCCCAATATCAGCACTTGGGAACGTTAATGTTTCTGCTCCATTGATGCTATATAGGTAACGGTTTTGAATCAGTATTAGTCAATCTGTTTATGATGGGTTCCATTTGGTGCGTGCCAGGTCCAGCATCGTGAAGCTTTATGCTGTTCCAGGATGTTGGCTGGTACTAAGTTGTTGTAGCTTGCGAGCTCGAGACGCCGTCTCCCTCTTTTATTAGTAAGCTCTTTACAACTAGGTCCACAAAGATCATCCCATTATTTTAGATGGTAAAGATGTCTTTTAAACTTTTTATACTTGCCGTGTTTATAATACCCGGGAATTTGTTGTACAACTCATCTATGTATTCATCATTATGATCAGTAGTTGGAGCATATGCTTGGAAAATTGTGATATTAAAGGGAGATGCTTTTAGACGAATGGAGAATATTCTGCTAGATTTGGGACGACATTCAAGCACAGATTCCCTTAATGGATTTGTTTACGAGGAAGCCTATTCCATCCACAGACTTGTCCAACTCTCCACTATAACATATATGACCATCTTCATTTTGGTGTTCACCTCGGGCTTTCATGTAGACTTCGCAGAATCCCAGAATGTGCCATGTTTAGTGATCCATCTCATGTTTCGATTCATTTAGTCTTCTAATTTGCTCCAGAGTTCTAATGTTTAAGAGACGATGAAGATGCTGTCTCTATCTCTGACTGAATGCATAGTACCAATAATAGACTTGTCACCTATGTGGAGATTACACCGATTCTAAAAACAGCTTATTTGTGACGCAAGTACATATGGCAGCTTCTTAATAAAGGTAAGAAACAGTGCCATAATTAAATAATTACTTAGCTTAATTTAAATATTATCTAGGAGTTTTATCAAAACATGTGAATGCTGAGGTATTTCTGCGGACACCTTGGCAAACCACTTTTGTCAAATGGTTTTCTATGGTGAAAAAGTACATCTTGCTTTTCACGCGGTATGTTGTTATTCATTGGCTGCAATAGTCAAAAAAAAAAAGATAAAATCTCAAGCATCACAACTGATTTGAAGGGGATGATAAAGCCATGTTAGTTTCATCTAATGTCATTTTAAACAGGTATGATAAAACTATGTTTAATACAGGTGGTTAGAAGCTATGATGATCAACATTGAATTTTGAAATTTCCACATCACGATGTATTGTTTTCGTTTTGTAATTGTCTTAATCAGTTTAAAGGTGGAAGAGAAAGAGAGGAGAGGAAAACGTGACAAACAAAACAAACATCTGTGTTACATTGCCGTTTACAGTAAAAAAAAAATTAGAAACCTTGTATGTACTATGAATACAATAAAATGAATCAAATCGATATGTGTAGATACCAGTAAGAACATGTTTAGTCAAACTCAATAAACTGCTAAGTATGCAGAACATAAAGGTTTTGGCGTAGTATCAGTCTTTATTTCTTGTACTTACTTGTCATTAGTAACGTTTGTATTGATCGTATATAATCAACGTATGGCAGTAGGTGGATGAAACCATTCCGATTGCCCAAAGAAAAGTCGACACCAATGTTGAAAGCAAATATATGACCTATGATTAGGTTTGAACCTGAATTTAAGCACCGTGCAGATAACGATCATAGTTAAGAATAGGAGAATATATATGGATACACTGCAATACAATTGCAAAAGAGCAGCTCTGAGATTATACAATTCTTAATCATTTAGTAATTAGAATTCCAAAAAACATTGATGTATTTTTTTAGGATTTCTATGAAATTATTACACTGCGATATTATGTTGCGCCTGATAGATATAAAGAGTAGTTCCCTTGAATTTCAGATATGCTCATCGTCAAGTGTGTACTCTAAGATTAACACCTTTATGGCTGCCCTACTATTCGCTTTTTCAAATAGTTAAACCCTAAAAACTCAAAACAAAAAACAACAACGTAAAAGAAAATTGACGTAAGACTGTTTACACTAAAGTTTTTATATACTGCTCAGTACATTGTAGGGTGTTTGGTTACTTCTGGACCTATACTTCATGGGACAGGATTATGAAAAAAAGACCCCGAAACATGTCACCATTGGAACATCTCTGCACCAAGCTAATAGATCCAAGTTTTAGTGTACCTATTACAAAGTGCGGGTCACATTGCTAGCTATATTTGCTAGCACTGGTCAACACCATATTGGAAAACATCGGTCCTGCAAATTAAAAACACGGTAATCCAACCTAAATAATATTTTCTCTTCTAAGCAGACATAGTACAATTCATCTCTAGATGACAAAAACCTTTCCACCATCCTGAAGTACGTTGACCCATTGCAACATGTAATATTTGAGTATTTCCGGGAAAACCTGGATGGGATAATATCTGCAAAAATCGTGGTCTTCACTTCTGAAACATAACTCTATGACGTGGGAGCAGAACCGTTTGAACAACCAATAATTATCACACGCCTGCATTAAAATTCAACTGTTGATATCACTGAAATACTTAAATCTCTACATGAACAGCCAAGGAACACCTGTCAGACAAACATCAGTCTGATTTATCAAAAACAGAATTGGATATATGTCGTGTGATCAATCTCCTAGTCATAATACAAAGACGTTGAAAACAACTATTTAAAAACTTAAATAAGCAGCAGCCTTTATTATGCAAACTAATAACATTAGAGTTTTAGCACATTGCATATATGTGTTGGTGCAACGGGAAGTACATCACTGAAACATTTAGCGTGGTTGAAAGCTGGCACAATACAATGTCACATACAATTGTAAAGTGCATGAAATCAATCAGTTATCTTTCTTCAACGAACAGGTCTTTAGAGTAGCCCTATTGTCGTACATATGTTTATACTTACTTGTATGTTCGTAATTCACTTATATGGATGGAATCAAAACACAATATCTGGTGTGAGAATGGTACTATCCGTTTTTTTCTTGTATATAGTTCGTCAATTTGCAGTCAATTTTACATTTGTATTGCCTGAAAATCTATAATATTCTATATAATCTGATTTCGATTAATTTATATTCATCATAGTCAAAAAATTTCACGTTCCATACATTTGTCTACAACATGTTTAAAAGTCTGAAAGAAATGCTTCGTATGGACTATCAGTAATACATTGGCTAGATGTGTTGACCATGGTACAATACACATTTCTAGCGTGTCACCTATTCTAAAGCACATAAAACCCTATAGATCCAAGGGATTCGGTGCTTCCGTGTAATTTCCACATTTTAACTGACGGCCTCACTACAGTATAGTTTAATATCTTTTGTATATTTGAAGATTTGTTATATTTTTAAATCAGTATCAAAAATATGTTCCTTCAGGATCTTTGTTAAAACGATATGGCCTAATACATTCCAATAATATATTAAAATCCCTAGAACCCATATTACCGTCATACACTATCCTTTCTTTGTGAAAAGATTGTATAGTGTCTTTGGTAGGCATCCTCTAATTATATTTACCACTTGATTCTAAAAAATAAAGCTATCTTGGAACCGATTATTATATTTCATCGTTTTGCGTGACAGAAATATAAACTGTGAACACATTGTTTATTTTCACCATTGAAGAAATAAATTTGTAGCTGGAAAGGCATTTCTTTTTTATGCACACCTAGTATATAGTGCATGGCTCGATGAGGTTAGGAACCATGGTACAGAAAATGGGAGTGGAATCAACAACTCATTCATGGAAGGTAGACAATAATTCATGAGTTTGTATTAAGAAACACAACATTGCATATAGACGTCGTAAACATGGCGAAGTAGATGCAATGATTACAAAGTCGATTCCTGGAGCTGTGATAGAGAAGACTGCATGTCAATATAATCTCATGGCCATCCGGATATTGTCCGAAACAGAGACACTTCGCAAATATTGTCACAACATGTGCATTTATTTGTGTATGTCTTTGTCATTTTTTGTTTTATAGCTAATATTGAAATGCTCTCTCTTCTTTTCTTCTACTTGAGTGTGATGGCATGGTTGTGTCTATGTGTGTTAGTACTTCTACCATTGTGTGATGTGCTATTGATTGTAGTAGACAAGTATGTTTGTGTTACAATTTCAAACCTCATCCCTACCTACAATTCACTACTAGATTTATTAAAATGATATTAATGGTTTGGACATTTTGGTTTTCCTTTTTCGTGTATAATAGGGGATAGGTAACGTAGAGGGAAAGTTAGTTTTGTTTAAAATGGTTTTTGACTGTTGCTTCATCCCCTTCTTTATACTTCCTATACATATTGCAAGTATACGTCCTGAGCAAAATAAAATTGGATTACTAAGCAACTGTAGTTTTAATATTATATTTCCCTTCTTTCCCAGTCATTCTCATCATATTAAACTTATGATCATTTTAATATTAGAATTCATGTCCTCAGGTTTTCCGATTCTGCTCACGATATGGCATAGATGTTAAATTGGCATTATCTTCAGAGGGCTAACAGCTGTATAATAACACTATTTATAGTCCATAGATAGTCGTACATTGTTCCCTGGTAGTTCACATTGATACCGCTTGCACTGTATATATGAACCATTGCTGGCAGCCCGATATCGCCGTTACGTGCTAAAGGTCGTATATGTCATATGATCTGAAAATTAGAATCGTGACGTCATTAGTCCTAAACATATTTGGTTACCATTAAACCTAAATAATATTTACATTTCAGCACAATACGGGCACCTTAATTCTCCACAGAATAGAGAAAGTTGGTTATTTTTGTACATATATAAAAAGTAATCTAATATGGATCGGCGACATCTGTGGGTCAGCCGATTTCAGTCGGAAGCTGGAACACAATATATGAAGACATCACTGTAGATGAAAGCCAACACCGAACCACAAAATGGACGACAGAAAATGTTTTGAATTCTTTGTTACATCCACGATGTTTTGGGTAACATTCAATGACTCATATTTTATAGCAATATTATATAACTGTATGCTTTATTCATTATTTGTATTTCTTGCAAGATAAACGTTGTTCAATCCACTTTCGTGTGAGTGACCATATATTAAGTCAGATAATGTGTTACAAGGAATTAGATGGTAATGAAAAAAGCTTTTGACCAAGTCTGCACCTTCGTATTTATAATGATGAAGGGTTGTCATAATACATGCTAATATTTCATATATCATATTTAATCTTGGTAGTTTGCGCATATTAAGATATATACTGCTGAATAACATGTATATCTCAAATTACATTGACTATACTACAAGTGCCACAAGATAATAACGCATGCCGCAGATATTCACAAGCATTTTATAAAACTCGAGCTAAATCTGATAAAATCATCCCATCCTAAAAAACAAAAAATAAGAAACTATATACGTTTGATGTATCTCTTAACTAACAATATATATTATGCATTACGTATCTTTAAGATTAACTTACAATATATGGATATTGTGTTCAGTCGGACATTAATTTACCATTGTCCATTTTTGTAAGAAAATACAATGAATTAAACGGAAATATTTATCAAGTACAGCAGAATAGTAATGGATAACATACACATTAACGAAACAGAAAACCCCCAGATGGATCGATATATACATAGATAAACGTTCAAGAAGGGTTACATTTAGTAGGTTTATATTGCCCAACATCAGCATTGAAATCAGTAAATGTGTCAGTACTTGGTAGTATGTCCAGACGTACCTTAATAATATAATATTCTATAAAGCTAAAAATAACATATTACGTACAATCATACGGCACATAATAGTCTATACAAAGGCAGCGGATTTGGATACAAACAGATTCTGTTAGACTGTGAAATAATGGACATAGAAAAATGGATAAACAACAGATCAAAACTGCTGCTTACCCAACACAAACGCTTGCGGAAACTCTACATATTTCTTTTTTCAAATGAGCAATTATTTAAAGGACAACTAAACAAAGCACAAACACACGAGTTCTATACATAGTCTACAATGTATTTGCTGTAAATATTTACAATTATCTAGACAATAAAGTCTGAACGATTTTTAGTCATATCTGTTTGCATCTAGCGATGCGAGTGAGTCTAGAAACATTAATCCCCATTCAACGATTCAGAGGCACTATGGGATGTTTTCGCACCAGTTTTGTACTGTGGTTAATCATTGTTTCTGTCATATATATATATATATATATATATATATATATATATATATATATATATATATATATATATAAGCAAACTAGTATAAAAACAATTAATTATTTTGCAATAGCAGCCAATGCCACATTATTCAAATCCACTTTTAGGTATGTAACACGTCAATCGTCGTATCCATTGGCAAAGTTGTACATGCAATTAGTCATTATTGTATATTGGTTATATTTGGTTGTCATGCAAATGTGTATTACACACTAAGAACACAGTACAGAATAAAACAAACCATGTTGTCTGCATGAATCAAACAGACATTTTTTGATATTGATCTAATGCCTATATAGCATGCGTTGATGAAAGAACTGTTTGTTTCTAATCTATACGACTTTTCAAACCAAACACTCTAAGCATAAGCATAAACGTCATTTTGGTACACGAAACATAACGAAATCCATACACTCAGCTTCTTAACATTGTTTCCCCAGGAATCACAACTACCTCTCCCATTTAGCTCTAAATTGTAGCAAGGTATTTTTATATGTTCCCATGCAGTTTCAGAGTTCTAGGCCAATATGTGAAAATACGTTTATATATTAGACACTGTATAAGAATTATACCTAACCCATTATATACGAATACATCTGGCGTATATATACATTTCCATGAATGTAATTACGAAATGACAAACGAATATTTTAATATCATTTGCATTACAAAGCACCAAAATCAAAGTCCAATAGTTAAGAACGGGAGCCAACGAATAGTCACAGACGACGCGATTCAGTTTCTGGTACTCTGACAAACGGTTCCTCCAGATGTTATGAAATGATTTCATAACATTTGTATAAATGTATTTCGCTCCAATCAATTTTAGTTATAAAATGTTTTTGTCTTTCATACATGGTGTGTGTGTGTGTGTGTGTGTGTGTGAGAGAGAGAGAGAGAGAGAGAGAGAGAGAGAGAGAGAGAGAGAGAGAGAGAGAGAGAGAAAGAGAGTTTCCTTAAAATGTTTTTCATCATTAACAGAGTAGATATAGTTCATTGCGGAGAGTTGTACGTGTTCTCTGAAACATGTAATAAATGAACCTCAAGTGGAACGAACATTATTGAAATTTTTAATGTAAAGGATTGCATTCAAGCTGTATAAATACATTTACATAAAATCACATTTTAAATACAAGAAATACTTATACATTTACAAACTTTCTTCAGTAGTACCTTCCTCTTACAGTTCAAAACGTTCCGTCTTCAAAAAAAGCCCCCAAAAATATCGTATAAATTAACTTGAGCCAAAATGTATAAATATTGAATATTTCAGACCAATACAACAATCACTTTGCAGAAAGGTATCCCACTGAATATGACCTAAAATACAAAAAATAGTATGCTTTTGAAGACTTATTTATTCCTATAGTAAATATTAAGGATTAAGAAGTTGTTGGTCAACGCGTGTTTTACAATAATATTTAGTATGATTACAAAAGAAGATAAATTATGAACACAATTTCACTTTCCAATTGTTTATCATAAGGAATAATAAAAAATGAATTAAAATAATTAAAGAATGTTCAAACGTATATGTCATTACTACATTTATTGGCGTATCTAACAGGTCCAGAAAAGTCGCATCTCGCTTATTCTCTATTTGAGAGTTTCCCTTAACACCAAATTATAACATGCGTTTTGAGGCCTGTTAGTCTTTCAATTGCTGACTGTATTCATGCCATTTTCCACCATAACACAATGCAGCATTAACGTTCCATTGTATGTTATCTGGTTTTGGATAAGTCATTACAACAGATCTTTCCAAGCAATACACGTACATGTACCAATACTGTTAGCAGAAGGAATGTGCATGCTCAAAACACCTTGTATGAAGGTTACTGTCTAAATTTACTGACTTGGAATATAAGATGTAATGTGTTAATCGATGTTATTTTATAATTCCCACATAAAGACACAATTTTAGTGATATTGAACACATCTATATTGCAAGAATAGAAATATTCGATTTACTAATATTTTCCTGAAACTTTCAGTCAGAGAGGGAGAGCGAGATATTCAGGCTAGATTTTCACATATATTTTATTTAACTGAGTATATTTTCTTTATCTCTCATAAGAAAAAGTAGTAGTAAAAGTTGTTGTAAACACAAAAAAGATGCACACATTAAAATTTAAATTTCTTATTTAGATAAGCACTATAATGTATGTCAAGTCCAACCAATCTACTTGTTTACATAAGTTCCAAGGACTGATACATACATAAATACATACATACATGCATACATACATACATACATACATACATACATACATACATACATACATACATACATACATACATACATACACACCCACACACATATATATATGTATATATATATGTATATGAATATATATATATATATATATATATATATATATATATATATATATATATATATATATATATATATATATATATATATATATATATATACAGTTATTAATGTATAATTAAATTGTTTGTAACTTTATTATTATTTCATTACATGCTATTGCAATATAACATTGTATGTTAGACTTGACCTTGTCCAAAACTAAATTCATTTCTGCTTGATCAAAATGGACTTTATATATTCTTTGCAAACAGCTAGTGCATATCTAAATAATTATCTCTTTTAAAATATTTAAGATCGGTATTATTTTATATGAGAAGAAAACATGTTTATTTCGGACAATTGATTGAATTTATTTAGTAAAACAAACATTTAGGTTATATTCTTGCTTAAAGTACGCCATAAGAGATTTCCGAGTTGGTACTTGAACAGCGACTGAAGGGGCTACGTAGCCCACCCAACAGGAGAGGGGTAGTCTTTGATGCACTTAATGCATTTAAAGCTTAGTCGTGTGTGAGTTGGAGATGCTTCTTCTTCCTCTGAGATCGCTGTTAATCAGCTAGATAGCGTTGCTTATCTTCGATATCTTTCAAACCAGTAATCAAAGCATGTCGACAAGTGGGGCTGTTTAGAGCAAAGTTCCTCCCAGATGTAATGTGCTTTCATGTCGCGTTTGCAAATATCCTTGAAGCAGAGATGTGACCGTCCGAATGACCTTTTGCAAGAGGCAAATTCCGAATAATGATGGTTTTTGAAGATCCGTCGGTCATCCATCTGACGTACTTGGCCCAGACATCTGATGAGACGTTGGCGTAGGAGTGTGTTTATGCTGGGAATCTTGGCACTTCTAAACACCTTGTTGTTTGTTCCTAGATCTCTCTAAGTTATTCCGAGTATGTGTCTGACACATAGAATGTGAAAGGCGCTCAATCCTTTTTTTATTACGGCGTACAGAGTCAAAGTTTCCCTGGAGTACAGGAGAGTTTAGCACACGGTGATGTTAGTGTTCAGTGCCTTAGTGGTGTTATTGTACACTCTCTGTGACAACCTGTAGGGAGTTGATGATGCATTTCCAATTCGACTGTTGAGGTCAGAATCTAACTAAAGGTTGTTGTTGATGGTAGAACCGATCTCAGGACCTCAGGATTGAAAAATATACTGATGATTCTTCTTTTGGTTTGATTATTTTATTGGGTGGGGGTCGTTGTGAGACATCCCGTTTATTTTCGTTAGGCTAATGGTCAGCTCAAACCCACCGCATGCTTTGGTAAAGCGGTCGATCATGTGTTCTAACTCAGCTTCGGTGTGAGTGTCTACGGCAGCATCGTTTGCGAAGAGCATGTCCTTCTTGGTTGGTTCCCACACTTTGTCTTTTGCCTTTAGTCGTGCTAGGTTAAACAGTTCGCCATCTGATCGCTTGGGTAGGTCGATCCCTTCTGTGGACGACCCAAATACATTATTGTACAGGACAGCGAAGAAGATGCAGAAGAGCGTGGGAGCCAGACCACAACTCTGTTTCACTACGCTGCGAATGTTGAACTCTCAGAAGTTGAGCCATCGTACTGCGCTGTGCCTTTTATGTCATCGTGGAAGGACTGTATCATGCTTAGCAGCTATAGAGGACATCCGAATAGCCATAAAATTTGAAGAATTCGTCTCTGCTGACCAGATGGGCCATCTTATTGAGATATATAAACTACGGGAAGAGGGGGCTGTGTTGTTCTCTGCATTTCTCTTGCAGTTGCCTGACAGAGAATATCATGTCAATTGTGGATTTCTGCCCTGAACGCGCACTGCGAATCTGTATACATTCTGTGAGCAAGTGTCTACTGTCTGTTTAGGATGACTCTCACTCTTACAATGTTGGCGTCTGTCATATTGAGAGGCACAGCACCAATCAATGCTGCACTGTCAAAGGATGTCGTGCAGGTGTGTGCGCAGCACGCTTCAGCCGCACTTGGTGACTTCTGCTGATATTTCAGGGGGCTTTACCTAAGGACAATTTTGTATGAGGCCCTCTATAGTTCTACCACAATAGCTGTCTTGTCCAGTTTGGCAATGGGCGGTAGCTTTTCAATATCGTCGATGATCTGACAGAGCTGAAGCCAGCTGAGCTAACCTCTGCATTTTGAATCTGGTAGACTTGTATGCCTATATTCCTCTTACAGTAAGATCGTTTGTACGCCAGGTGAACAATAGAGGTTAGCCTCAAGCAAGTTGTTGTTCTTTGATTGCTTCTTACCAAAGATAAGTGTGGCTGTGCTGTACACAGTCTCTCTCATGTGATCCATCTCTCTTGGGCAGTGCGGTTTTGAGGTTTTGAATCACATGTCTTGGAGCGGACATATATAAACATATTTAAGTTGTATGTTCTATACAGTATGTTTTGTTTTATCAGGCTGGAATCATTATCTTCAAATTATTAAATTTAAGTGCTTATATTCACTGGAAACAAATATTAAGTGATAAGATAAAATTTTTGGATAAAATCATTCACTATAATTTATACAAAAGTCAAAAGTTAAATTATATTACTGTGATTCAACAAAGGACTGTTGATACACTAACTCTATATAACAGACACGTAACCACCTTAAGTGTTTTTGATTGCATCGAGACTTGTACTGACTACTTTAGTTAAATTGTACAAAACTAGATGTCTTCATTCCTTTCTGTTACATATTATATATATATATATATATATATATATATATATATATATATATATATATATATATATATATATATATATATATATATATCATATATATATATCATCTCTTCCTATATATATATATATATATATATATATATATATATATATATATATTCTATGTATCTATTTATTAATGAATGTATCAATCTATGATTGGGTATATCTATGTATGTATTTATCTATATATCAGTGCATGTATCTATCTATCAGTGTATGTATCTATCTATATAGAAATATGTTACTAACACATTTATTGAAGATGTCAGGATGTGTTATACATGTAGATATATAATCGAGTTGGCATACCATTGATTTTAGTATGTTGGTTCATCATCTCTTCCTGTTTCATGTCGCAAATGAGCACAGTTGTACGTGCAACTCATGTAGGCTACTTCAACGATACTTATAATTCATGACGAATGGTATTTTGGATGTACAAGGTTTAACTGAACTTTTTTATGATTGACAGTGGTATGTAGTTCATTTCTTCTCCACATAGTACGCTACCATTCATCCGTATAGTTAATTCATTAATGTATAAATTAATACGTTAATTCAATACATCTTCTTGCTTTCTTTTCTTTGATGCGTCCATTCCTATACAATATAGGGTAGTCAATATGGCCCAGTGATTGAATAGTTAATCTCATGAACGAAATGTTGCGGGTTTTATATATATATATATATATATATATATATATATATATATATATATATATATATATATATATATATATATATATATAACTTGGGATCAGCCACTGTTAATACCGTTGTGTCGTTTAGAAATGTATTTGACTCGAGTTGACTATACGCTATGTAACCTAATGCAAAAAAGCCAAACAAAGCAAACAATATCCCATAACATTATATCCAATACTTATGTATTAGTCATCATCACTTTTAGCAATCATTTAGGATATTTTACGAGTCATACGTCATACGCATCTTTCTACTTAGCAAGAGTTATCAAAGTGGTTATGTGCCTCTATAACGTGTCCCGTGTTAACGTGACTGTTGATGATTTTTCTTAAGATTCCTCCTGTCGGTACGCAAAAAATGCACGAGACGATGGATCGAATAGGTATAATACATTATTCTTCAAGTGTGTAGACGCCTGGAATAAACAAGAAGTACAGTTAGTATAAATCATCGAGAGTCGCCGCGCCTCTGCAAGGTAAAAATACAGGGAAAATGGCCCCGTTCCCACAATGGAACATTCACAGGTTACATCTAGATACGGTTCGACTGCTTTGTTTGTAAAAAGTAGCAATTAAATATGGTAAGAAATACACACAAGTACAGATACACCTCTTAGATTTACGATATATAATATCCCCTATCATAACTTTGAAAGTTATATGCCTCAATCTATATAATTTTGTGTTATTCTCTTCAGGTTTTAATTTCTGTCCAATTGTTTTTTAAAATAAAAATCTGGAGTTGTTTATGTTAGAATTATCTGCGGAAATTTGTAACAAGAGATAAAATAATGCAAATATGTGAAAAATACGAGACTACTACTGTGTCTAAAACATCGCGAATCGGAATTTTTTAAATCTAAGTTTTAGTTTTAAACAAAGGGCGGAAACACATCCTGGAGAGAAATCTACACCATGTACAGGATTTGGTGAACGACATTACATCCCGTTAGTGTTATGCAAAGTGGTTTTGAACTAAAGATGTTAAGATAATTTTATTTATTATGATAATGGACAAACACGATGATGATGATGATGATGATGATGATGATGATGATATTAAAAAATGATAATAAGAATACTAATACTACTACTACTACTACTACTACTACTACTAATAATAATAATAATGATAATAATAATAATAATAATAATAATAATAATAAAAAGAAGAAAACGATAATTACTTTTGTTGGTATTAGCACAAAATTTGTGTCGATTGTTAAACTGATGACATACTGTAAATCTAATTTGATTATAACAGTAGATTAGACTTTCTCTTTTGTGGATTACAGTATTGTTCCCTATATATGCTCCTTATATTTTTCCATATTGAATCAGTTAAATTTCGAAGGTAATGTAAAATCGCATTATATTGTTTGAAAACTTTCGATTTGATTTTTTGCGAATGTGGCTTTTCTGATGAGATGAAATAAGTTATGAAGCAGCAGAGAACGCGAATCCGACAACTTTATAAAACGTCTATTTGGCTAACCAATGATTTCTCCAAAATCGTAAAATGCATTTTTACCTCCATAGCAGAAAAGGAGAGGGCGAATCGGACAACTTTATAGAAGCGTCTATTTGGCAAACCAAGACTTCCTCCAAAATCGAAAAAGAAGTTTCTTTTGGAGACGCAAAGTTGTTGTCGCGCTCTCTCTGCTGCTATGGGGGTAAAAATCGTTTTAATATTTCACAAACGGACTAATTTGTAAACCCTCACCTCGTAAATCAATTAGATTATTGGACTGCCAAATATACGCTTCTATAAAGTTGTCGGATTCGCCCTCTCTGCTGCTTATGAAATCAGTGGATTGACAAACATACTGAATGCCAAAGATGATGCCATCCTCAATGTATCTACTTCTGTATCCTCTCTTTTTAACGTGTCACGCGAGCTCTCTAATTCTCATTCTAAACGAAGCACTATGGGAGTATGTGCATTTGCTTCTAACACCCTTATAATAAATAAACGTTTTACCAAGTGCTGGGCGCGACGGTCGATCAGGAGAAGAAACTGGCAAGAGATATAGCATGTGTGTTACATTACATTGTTAATACCTTTCAAGCAATACCTGATAATGAGGATGATATGTATCCATAACATATTTGTACTTCAGTATATATCTCGCCATATGTTTCCATCTAGATTAACAAATACTCTACGGTAAATCTGTACATGTCTTGGGTACTTATTTTAAACAGGTGTTTAGCAGCCTTTGATAAGTATTGTCACATTCCAAACTTAGCGGCTTGTGTTCCCACCTGTGATAAATTTGCAAACACGTGGACCAGCCTTGATATGGAGTAGTTGTTATTGTTGTTGTAGATTTTAACGCCATGTTTCAGCATAGGATAGGCTGTACATGGCGACTAGTATTACTGGTGAAGACAGAAATCGGCAAAAACCCCGGAAAGAACCACCAACCCACGAGAAGCTACTGGCAAGCGTTCTCACATTACGACATTGACCGAATCTGAGACTCGAACCCACGCAGACAGAGGTGAGATGTCAATGATCCATGAAAGACAGCCCTTTGGAAACTCAGCCACTTAGGTTCCCTGAGGTAGTTGAAAAAGTGATATAGCCTATGTTTAAAAATAATTTCGGTGAATTTTCCCTGTGTATAATAATATTTTGCTTTTCGATTTTTGACTCTGAAATGGAAACGGTAGTATCATTTATTTCTTTTAAATATGCCAACATAGTATTTGAACATTCAGATAATGATTACAAAGTATATATGTAACACCAACTAACAAAATTAATAAAGTTAAACAGGTGTTTGAATGCTGCACGAAAGCAAATCCAAACATGTTTACAACAGAACAAAACTATTAAAGATGTCCAAATTCATTCTTAGCTACAAAAAACATCATGTCATAAGGAATAATCAACTAAACGTAATAGATCTAGCTGTTCTCACAGTTCTTTTATTTATAAAAGTACTTCCTTCAATAGTAATAATACGAAAGGAACATTTAACATGCATTCGGATACAAAATAGGCAACATAAAATGTTATTCATTTGATCACATATATTGGAAAAATCAGCCAATGAATATCTAATGGTATGAACCAGCATAAATCAGATATAAACAATATAATGATAAATTATTTTCATATCATGATGCAAATAGTGCCCATACTTTGCAAGATTTATCACTTTTACAATATTGTTATTGCTTCTTTTAAGAGTAACGTTAGCTGAAGCAAGCCTAATGTATTCACCATCTTTATACGATATATCTAACAGGTCTAAACTACCAAACACGCTATGCCTCATTCAATAATCAAACCTTTTATAATTATGTCATCTGCTTCCAATTAGTTAATATTATTGTTTTTGTAATTATAATTTACAGAATAACTTAACTAGTGAAAGTATAATATAATATATAAATACGTTTACTAATTAAAATAACAACATAGTATTATTAATAATATTTCATATTTATTGTATGATCATAAGTATTATTCACACCATACTCGTTTATTATATAATTTGACTTTTGATAAGTATCGAACATTCATCAATTATATATCAATGTGCATTATACATCATACAAATAATAAATTGTTTGTATCTGTATTTATTCATAAAAATGATATATATATAATAATAATATATATATATATATAATAATATATATAATATATAATATATATATATAATCTTCTTTTGAAGATTGCAGATTTTGGTGATTTGTTAGTTTGCTCGGCCATGATGTACATGTTGATAACAATACAATGAGATTCGTATGGATTTCAAGATATATGATTAATGCCTTTAATGTGCCAGAAGAAAAAAAAACTGGCATATGAAGTATGTTTCCCACTAAAACAATCACAGCTTTTAATACATGTTGATGACAATACAATAAGATTCGTATGGATTTCAAGATATATGATTAATGCATTTAATGTGCCAGAAGAAAAAAAAACTAGCATATAAAGTATGTTTCCCACTAAAACAATCACAGTTTTTAATACAGGACATAAATTATATATAACAATACAGGATCCGCGTTTAAGACATGTCTACTACCACGAAACCTCCCGTTTTCGACATGAAAGGATTACTTCAAAACCATCCAGATACACGTGTAATGTCCTCGTACAAGCAAACAACAACAACCATCACACTACAATTTAAATAACATGGGCATCATCATTGAGGAAACACACTACTTACTTCTACTTTGGGCGCTGTACCATTTTGCATTTCAGTTACAATTCTTGCATACTCTTTTAGGTGTACTAGTCTATCCAGTGCTTCCTCTATACTACTATCACATTCAATTAGTATGCTCGGTATTCGTCAATTTTGTAGTTTTTCTTTCTTCATATTGTCATTGGACTCCATGGGAATACTATTAGAAAGATTTAGACTCTTTCAAATCAGCGACATGCCGTATAAAAACTATAATTTGAAAGTTCAAATATAGAGGGCACGGTGAAATCTCTTTCTAAACGTTCTATGACAAACAGATAACGTATTAACATTACATGTGGCTATAGCAATGATAAGCCTGCATACATGGGCGATGAGATGCTAATATGAACATATCACATATTTAGTGTTGCTTGAGATCAACGTCACACTGCCTACATGATAGTTATATGATCACTGTTGAAACTCGACCTATTTAGTATAAGGTTGTTGAATGTTTTTGCTTTCTATGGAGTTCATCATACACGTCTTAGGTAATACCGTAAAGAAACCTGTGTTCTGAAACGTATTTTGTGACCCTAGTAATGAAGACACACTTGCGCTGATATCTTAATTGAGAAGGGTATCTTACAACAAATGTTTTTATGTTATAGCTTGGAGTCCGATAGTTGTGAATACAATGATGTGATCCTTAACCTCCTTGAATAGCCATACAAAATTTGAATAATGTTCTGACTTCAGAAGACAATACACAGTACATTGTTTATCCATTCGATGGCAAAAATCTTCCTTTCTATGTGGATGTCTTAATTCACCATTCATCGATGATATCTAAAATTATTTGGAAGGGCTTTTTAACTACATTAAATTAGCATTAGATTAACTTACGTGATGAGCATGAACATTATTCTTTAAAATGTTAGGCATTTTAAAAGTATGCAAGTAGATTGTAATACTTTTTTATTGTTGGTGACTTGGGTGAAACGACCATACACGGCAATTGTTAATGGCTCCTGTTACGAGCTGATAACTTGTCTTGATCAATTTCTTTTATACAAGTCCTTTACAGGAAATATTTACTCGAGTGCCCACAAACGTTCGATTACAGCTGTTTTTGACATATGAAAACTAATTCCGATTCCTGAATATGTTTGGCCTGCAGACATGGAAATGTGTATTATGTTTGTTTTTAAGTAGATATAACTTACACGGTAATATTGGTATTGCGCCAAGGATCCTTCAAAATTATTATGATTTCTATTCATTTCATTATTCGAAACAAGTGATACCATCTTTATCGTACATAAATTACTTTTGTTTTAAATTCCAGTTCTTGTTGCTTGGAAAATATATTTCTCCTAAATGGTTTTAACCTTAATAATAAATCTGGTGCAATTGTTATATTAAATTAATTCACTTGATTACATATCGGGACTATCATCCCATGTCAAACATTTATTTATGTACTCATGTATGATATATGATATCACACGATTGCATGATAGCTTACCCATTAAGTGTTATGTAATTGATTACGAGACATTCATTTCCAGTAAAGATGTTTCATAATATCTGTAAGATCGGACTCCCGTAATCTAACATTAAACATTCATGTGATCTTTTTGTGTCAGAATACCTCAGTCTTTATCAAAAGGTTTAATGTATTATTAATGGAAAAACGGACTGATGCAGTTTGGCTTAGCGAGCGGCGTTATGATCAAAGTACAATTTAGCTCAATAATGACTTCATTTTGTAACTCTGTATCGTTAGATGCGTGTTGTTTAGTATGAAAACAAACTTTTTTTGCTAAGCTAATGGACGTTTTTGTCTTTTTAGTTTACACCAACCAACGAACAATCAAATGTCTAAAAGTGACTAATCATGGTTTCAAGACAGTAGCAGTTTAGAATATGGGTTTTAGACTGCGGTGTCTGACATATCATTGAAAATTAGGTCACTGAGGTCTATATCATGTGACTTCTGCTCGTTTTCATATAACGTCATTGCGAGTGCATGTGTGCAACCCACGAATTGTAAACAGTATGGTGACATAACAAGAGGACAGTCGTGGTGATATATAATCTCTAATATGACTATAAGCATATTGTTATCTGACTAACTGATATTAATATTTATATGT
This sequence comes from Unio delphinus, assembly GCA_029339505.1. Lineage (NCBI taxonomy): Eukaryota > Metazoa > Mollusca > Bivalvia > Unionida > Unionidae > Unio > Unio delphinus. The sequence continues at coordinate 10,641,271 of JAQISU010000122.1, read as the reverse complement.
TCTTGCACGTTTTAAGGAAGTTACTCGACTGTTATTATCTTTTAATTCGCTACCAACTGCTCTCTTATCTGTGCTCGGATATGTCAGTGATCATCCATTTTCGTTGGCACAGTATTGAATTCGGCGATGCCAGTTTATCCTTAACAGACTACGAATAGAGTTTATTAAGTCTATTGCACTTTTTTGTGCTAAACAGATTAGTTATGAATAAGCAATTATTCGTGTATGCAATTCTATATACAAATAACCTGATAGCACCATCAGAAATACCGGCTTTCATCGACATAACCGAACTGATATATCAGTGTTATTCACCTATAATGGTTGACGTTACCGTTAGTTCTTCCACACAGAGACCAAAGCTGTTGACGCGGCAAACCGAAACATCAAGTCTACATCCACACAAAAACGTTTCTATTTCATGATTTAGGACGTTATATTGGGCATGTTGTTAGCTTATTATGTATTTTACGTATTTAAGATTGCGGGTGTACCATAGTTATTCTATTATTAATGTAATGGCTGTGTACATTTGCATGATATACATGCCGATTCAGAACTAATGACGTCCAGATTGGATAGACAAACCTAATTATAACTAGTTAACATTTTGTGCCGGCACAACATTCATCCTTCTCATAAAATCCATGCCCAAAGAATGTTCAAGTCTACAAAATTTATAGGTTCTTGCGCCCATCATGGCAGTCATTTTTAATATCTCCTCGTTACATTTGTGCCTGGTGTACTAAACAATCATTCTCGTTTTCGCCCATGAAATGGTATATGAACAAGTTAGTCCTCGTTGAATAACATTTGAGATCTATCTTTTCTCCGGTGAATTAATATTGAGTTAACATGTTCATTGGAGATTATACAATAGATGGGCTTGGTAGTTCATTCCACGCCATCATTAGAGAAATAGAATCACTGACTGTTTTCGCACCTGGTTTTCGTCTGGGAATGCAAATATTCCAAGATCTATTAGTATGCGTGGTAGTACAACCAGTTGGTTGCAATGTAAAGTTTAGGTTAACAATGCCGGTTTCACGTGTACAAATCACAGGTCATGCAAGTCTCATTTAGAATACACACATCATGAAGATCTTAAAGGGATCTTACCATCGTTAGTAAGTCAATATTGGTTAAAGGGCACGTGGCCTCGAATACCTCTATATGATGGTATTTTGTTTCTGGTAAGCGAAACACTTTTACATTTTGATCAGTATGTTACCAGCTACCGACCGTTGCGAGGATACATTTGCTGCTGACAGTGTCGTAAATGAAACGGAAGTATTTGTCCAATCTTTTATATTTACATCAAATCTAATTTGGATAATTTTAATGAAACCGAGGTTTGTATTTTAATCGGCCATATTAACCTTATTAAGTTGTGTCAGCCAATTATGTTGGAGAAATGTGCAAATTATATTTATTATGTGTGTTATTTTTGCATGTTGGGTTTTGCCAATGACGATTATCACTTCTTGATTGAATATTATTCTTGGAAAACATAACGCTTACAATTACTAGTTTTATACAGGCTCGTCAGATACCCTCATTCGATGATCCACGCCATCCAACAGCAGTCTTGTTCGAAAGTGACACGTAATTATATCAGTAACCACCGCCTAATTTCTCAAATATTAGACGAAATTCATGCCTTTTGTGCTTAATATGATTATGCAGTGAAAAAATACCAAACATTTTTAAAATTCTTTCTTCTATAATTGACTTGTTCAGTGATGGATCAATATTTGTAACGATACGATAAGCTATAATTGTTTTAAACTTGCGTATTTATCATATTGTTGGCATTTATTTGCATTGATGCCTATGACGCTGATGCTACTGTGTGCATCATGACCATCATCCCCATGCAGGCCTTAAAATTCGTCAGTCATTATTAATTGATTTGGTTGTATTTGTAATTGCAAATTGCATGCCTTAAGTGCATTTACTCTGCACGCGTCGGTGATGTGATTGTGATAATGATTTTTGAAATATTCAATTACATCGACATGACTAATATTGAGTGACTATATCAATCTCATTATCTCATCACTTGTTATAAACATCGGCGGACAAGTAGATAGTTTGTCGAATCCCTTTCACGGTAATCTAGAGTGATTTAAACAAATAGCCATAGATTATTAAGGAAACTTTCATTTTCGTTGCACCGTTGTATAGATTAAAATGTTTTAACATGTTTCGACCTAATTGTACGCAGTGCGGTTTGCTTCCAATACACGATATAGTCTTCGAGCGGTTATTATGTACAAAATGAGTGTAGGCAACGTCTGCAAATAAAACGTTTTCCCGTGTCGACTAAAGAAATGGGGAGGGGATCTTTTACCAATACGTGATGCAGTAGCCACTCTGAAACAGTCATATCACTCAACAACGGTAAATTGTTCTTGTTGCTTTTTAATGTTGGGATATTTCAAGCGGATAAAAATCGTTATACCAATTGAACATATTAACATTAATAACTCGTTTAACTGTTTCGAATTGTTTCTTGTGGACTTTAGTAACCTGTACCAGAAACATTGAGTTCACCAGTATGGCTGTTCCATTTGTGCATTAGCTGGATGTAATTCGGATATGACTTCAGATTGAAAACCTCATCATAAGTGTTTCTTACATATATTACATGTAGTACTGACCGTGGTGGAACAGGCGTTGGTATTAGTATATTATTATCGCTTCAGCTTGCGTACAGTTAAGAACATATTCCTGAAAATCGATGTATGCCTAATATACATTGCCATTTATATCTGGTTTCATCATCATTATTCCTCCGCGATTGCGTTGAAGTAACAACATTGAATTCAAAGAAATAGTGTTCTAACACTCATTATCCCATAACATTTCCATTACTAAGTGCATCAACAAGTTACTAATAATAGCATTAAATATATAACTGTATATGTGTTTTTGTCATGCTCAAAATATAAGCCATATGGGGTAAACATAACCTCAAGGTTTATTCGTAAACCTCAAAATGCCTAATGGGAGAAAGATTTAGAAAAATGTATACAAGATAACTACAACGTGGAATTCTTTGGAAGTGCCATTTTCAAAATACACGTAACAAACGTACGGTAATGCCAGATATGCTATAGCTAAAAGCGGCCAAATTGTATATCTATATTAAATACTCTTCATTTGTTTATGATCGGGTCCTAGTCGGTTTAGTGATTAAAGTGCAGGACACAACACGGAAATGATGCCAAATTAAAAGTCATACAATGCTTTCAGTTTTTTAAAGTTTAAACTGTAAATAAACTATTTATGTTGCTGTGCAGTAAAGAACCAAATCAAACCCCAAACTAGTTTCTCTCTGTTTTTAACATCCTAAGAAGACTTTGTCAAAATAGAAGACATTCCTTATTTGAATAACTATGTCCATGTATAGCTTTGTTTACGTGTATAGTTTACTTTTTTAATTATAGAGAAGATGTCCATAACAAGACTTTGCAGTGTGGTTCTGTTGGTAAATGTATTGACTGATATACCCAAAGGTAGGTAATTCAAGTCGATGTTCTTATATATATATATATATATATATATATATATATATATATATATATATATATATAAAGGGAAAAGCTACGCAGAAATGTCGAGTGAGAGAGAAAAGGAATTTTGGCTTGATTAAATCCTTAAAATAGAAATTACACCAAATGACCTTCCGTGGTAAACCACCTGTAATACGTTTTAATGTTTTTGTCTTGGTTTTCTTTCTTAAACATACTATAATATTCTAAAATTCGATTATTATTACTAACACGTAACAAGGCCCTGCTTTTTATCTCTGTCTCTGTCTGTACGTCTGTCTGTCTGTCTGTCTGTCTGTCTCTCTTTTAAACGAGACGCGAAGAGAGTTTTCGTTTGTATAATTCCATCATGTTTCTCTATTTTTAAATGACACTAAATGTTAAAACAAACCGACCAAAGTATGAAATATAAAGAGAGAGAGAGAGAGAGAGAGAGAGAGAGAGAGAGAGAGAGAGAGAGAGAGAGAGAGAGAGTATGTTGTCGCAGGTACTGTTAGTAAAGCAGAATGATGACAGATCAACTATAAATGAATTATTATATTATAATTACCCCTTGTTGCTTCGTCCACTTCGCATAGTTTCAGTTACACTTATAATTTCATGCGTGGATGAATTAGCCTTCGTATGAATGGATTAGCTAACCACGTACTGGGCAGTGCTCTATCTTCCTAATACAATCCAGCTTTCATGTTTAAGTGTGTATTATATTGAGTCAATGGGAAGAAAATAAGAAACCAAAAAAAAGAAACAATCGACTTATCACTATACGAAGGTGGTTGTGAATATCCGCTAAAGGCATATAACTACATTTTGTTGCTGACAGACTCGGGATTTCAGAATTTCATTTATTCGGTCAATACACAGCTGCCTGTAGTAAATGTTCGGTTCAAAGGGAAAATATATGTACTTGTATGTGTTATAAAGAAAATATCTGTACAGTATTTATGCTGTGTCAATGATAAACAACTCATATTAATATTAGTTAAATTGAAAGTCGGCTGGCCTAACTTCATGTTAATGAACATGTATGCATTTAGCGGTAAATCATTGATACAACATGAATAATATACATATATTCTATCTCTATCTTTCTCTCTGTATATATATATATGTGTGTGTGTGTGTGTGTGTGTGTGTGTGTGTTTGTGTTTTATGAATATCTGATTCATTATACAGATTGTTTAATTTCAGGATGGACAGAAACTATTTCTAAATCTGTTTGCTTTGAAGAGTCCGTTGAGTTGTTTCATAACGTTTCATTGACCAATCGCACAATCGTGGTTAACCAGATCTTTGGTGGCGCACGTAGACAAATTGCTATGTGGTTTACAAAGGATTCTATAATACATTCTTCGATTGATAAACGATTAGATAGAATATTATTTCTTGATACATATGGTACTATATGGATGAGAAACGTTCGTCATTCTGAGGAAGGGAGATACAGCTTGGTGTCTACAGACGATTTCAATGCCGGGTATCTCTCGGAATCGGAACTAACTGTTCTTGGTTTGTATTTGTGTTGAATCCTTTTTACGTTATCCTGTCATTTCTCAAATGTTATAAACCTACGGTCATATTTACACACACACACACACACACACACACAAACACACACACAAACACACACAGAGCATTCGTATCATTAGCATGCTGGTTATTAACCATTGGATCTTCACGGCTAAACGTTTGCGTTAGGCAATGATATATAAATACAGTTTTCATGAAGAGAGGATGTGATAGTTCAGCTCTTCGACATCCATGATGGATGCACTTCTTTGAGGATTCCATCATACATTTTTGCTGCTAATGTATCATATATGCTCCCAGATTCCTTTAGGTAGTATCAGTAAACTTCGTCGGCAAGGTTTAGCATTTGTACAACTGCCTTTGTTCTGATTAGGTTAGAACCAATTTGTAATCTGGAATATCAGCATTCGTATTACCCTGTCTGCTATTTCTAGGTCCTTCTTTAATAGTTCATTTGGAGTCCAATATGTTGCTATAAAACGGTATATGTTGTTGATCATGGCAATATAGTAGATATCTACTCCATTTCCGGCGTAGTCACACTGTTTTTAGTTGTCATTGAAATACTTGAGTTATTTCCACTGTTATACACAGCTGGGGCACCTGTGAATATGAAGTTATTATTTCAAGTGTTTCAATAAAGTTTCAGAATTACCTGAGGTTCAAATTATACAATGCTTATGTTCAAATTAGCCACCAGTTAGGCATGTTCATACATATCCTAGCTTACCTATATGTTCTATATGTTTTCATGTTGATCTGACTTCATTAGTCTGGTATAAAGTACAGTTGAACAAGTTATAAATCCAAGACTAGTTTACAAATATATCACTCGCATTTGTAAAGATATTCGTTTCTGCTGTGCTACCGATATGGATTAGGGAATGTGCCTTGTGCCCTGCATACCGTCTATATATCTCACAAGATTTTTTGGTTCGTTATATGCCTTAGTATCAGGAGGTCGTCTTGCCTGGTTGCCTAATAGTATTATAAGAATTATATTATATTTCCAATATTCCATGTATCTGATTCGATTTAAATTGGATCCCTATTGAGCTCGTTCTTGCTTCGTTTATTTCTTTGTTTTCACATTATATCCATTTTAGTCTAATTAACACGTTTTAATTCTCGAATAATATTAATACATTACTTACAATACATATGCAAACCAATGTTAAAACAAAACATATGAAATACGAATTGAAATAGGATTGAGATTGCTTAGTTTTCTCCTAATGTACAAGCATACGGATCTAAAATACATTTTAATTCTACTCATTACTTCACATTACTCATATCCTCTATATTGTGCAAAAATATGTCTGACCAACCCATTCAATTGGAAGTGTATGTGTGTGTGTGTGCATATTTGTCTTTAAGGAATTACTGCACTTGCAGACACGATGAAAAGCTATGACGATAAAAATGGCTTCACATAATTTAAATATGCCATGAATAAAGACTGGATAAAGTAGAATGAGAACCTGAAGCACGTTATAAAGGCGTCCAGCCACCTTCCACTGAGCAAAACAAAATATAAGCTAAATTTAGAACATAAAATACCATTCAGTCTAGACAACGGCATATATTAATATTATGTTTCTATATTTCTAAAATTGACATATCAAAAGTGATCGCCTTTCAATGATACAATTCATGTATGTCATTTGCAGTGGCGCCAAGTATACATTGTAAACCCAGGATTGAATATGAGAAAAATCATTTGATTGCTTTGCTCAATGTCACGTTTTGTGGCAGACCTGCAGCATCAGCATATTGGCTTGGTTACAGCGTAAGTAAATTTAAAGTCATCACCATTAATATTTGTATACACACAGCTCTATTACAAATTTAATTAATACAATACGTTTATTCCTGTATCTTCTATTTGCTTACAATTATTAAATACTTGTATACAATTTCGAAGGCATACTAAATTCACCAGGGCTACAAATAAGCCCAGAGTATATATAATATGCTATACTATGTAGGAAAAGGAGTTGCAGTCAAAGACTACTAGTTTATGCACTGTCATGGTAAATTACAGGCATATATATACACACACCAGACTCATATACACAATTTCACATTTTTTGTATAACGAGGCTCACAATCCCGTGCAGACTAGACTTGTTCAATCTTTCCTAGAGTTAAATAAGTACAGTTTATGGTGACAAATTTGTAGCAAATCAATGCACAAGGAGAACACAATTGAAAACAAACATTTGTGTCATACCTAATTTGCATGAAACATACAATTTATTACATTCACGATATTATGCCAAACTAGCATAAAAGCTATACTGTTTCCTCGTTAAGTGATCTTTCCTTGTCTTCATTCAAAACATAAAAACCGTGTAACTCAATTCCTCAAGTATAGAATCGTGTGTAAAACGGCAAAAGTATTCTCGTATATATATATATATATATATATATATATATATATATATATATATATATATATATAATGCAACTAAATTTAAAGAGTATTATAGATTAGTTTGTTTTAATATGTTTGTAGTAGTTAGTGGTCGCATCATCGCCTCTGCTATTTGGCAATTTACTATGCAATTGTGGATGTTAAACATTCGCCAAGCAGTGTTGTGAACACGTATGTATATTTAGAATTCAACATAATGTGAAGTGCCCAGAACTATTGCAACGTCCTAATCAGATAATGAAGAGAGAGAGAGAGAGAGAGAGAGAGAGAGAGAGAGAGAGAGAGAGAGAGAGAGAGAGAGAGAGAGAGAGAGCTATCATAAATATACTCATGTGAAGAGATTATAGTACAAGTAAAGTGCAAGTGAACGGCTGAATTATTACCATGAAAACGTTGTAGTCGCGTGTTCTTCCGGCACATTGTATGCAGCAAAATACGAAATATATCGGGTTACTTTGGAGGCGCTCACCAGTTATTATGTACTTTTCAGATAGTGACGTATGTGCGGTGAAGTTGTTTGCATTTGTAACATGCACAATGGAGATAGTGTTGGCATATCTCAATGCTACTTTGATGTAATGTGGCTGATATTTCTTGTATCTGTCAATACAAAATTATTTAACACCAATAAATAAATTTTCTGTTAATAGTTTAAATTGACAATGAGAAAACAGGAAAAAAAAAACAAATTATTACCAGTTCAAGGAAGAAATGATAGCATCGTCATTAAGAGATGTGAAATTAATGAAACATTTTTAAAAACAATGACACACAGAAGTTTCTAATTGCCACTAGTCTATGTCGTATTGCATACAAGGGCAAGGGACATAACCCTTCTCAAGCCCACATGCAGCCGCTTAATTAAAGCAGAATTTGGAATGAAAAGACATTTAAATTCTAAACTGCAGTGAATTTAAACTAAATGAGCCAATATTAATACAAACAGCAATAAATATAACTCCATGGGTATACACCCGAATGCTCTTTATGGGGGCGTTCACCACTTAGTATGTACTTTTCAGATAGTGACGTATGTGAGGTGAAGTTATTTGCATTTGTAACATGCACAATGGAGATAATGTTGGCATATCTCAATACTACTTTAATGTAATGTGGCTGATATTTCTTTGGATACTGCACTTGTGGAAATTGTAAATGATCTAAGCGCATGGTATAACAAAATGGATGCCCCCATGTGCTTGAAAAAATTAGCCAGAATTAATCAAAAGTAGCAGTTATTAAACTAGGGAAAGCGAATTTTGCTGAAGTAGACAAGAGAAGCTTCTGAAAGTGCAATGAGCAAATTACAAAACATCTGAAAAGTAAAAAAAGTTATCGGATCATTTTTCTACCATTTACCTCTGAAGTCCAGGAAGTGAAAATAACCATGCAGAGCTAGCAGTTGATTTATTCCAGCACATCTTAAGTTAGCCCAAGCTGTATACTCTAGAACCTAAAGTACTCCCATCAATCATACATCAAACTAAAGGGAATTTAATGCTCTTATCCCAACACCTAAGATATACAAAGTCTTTATTATATTGCTAGTATAATCAGTGAAGAAATCCCAGAAAATTATTTTTCTTTAAAATTCTAACCCTATGCAAAGTACTAAACTGTAGAGCGCCACCTTTAGTTTGATTCCTTCATGCGAATAAAATCTTTCATGAGCGCCACTGATCTCACACAACTGATGGTGCTCCGGATCGAACAAGATAGGAAGAAATTTAGGAGATGCTAAGAAAAAAAACAGATGCCAGGTATTAAATATTAATGGCCACGATTAGCTGGTAATTTTGATGCATAAGATGAATATGAACGTTTAACATTCAACGTCTGGTTTGTGAATTAAAGCTTATCTTGTTTTCATTTTGACACCACTAAATAATAAATGTAGAATTAGAAATCCGATTGCCGTCCTTTTCAGTTTTGCAAGAATGGTGAAATTTAGATTATATAGGAAGGAAAATAATATATGGTCATCATGTGGGTTAATGCAACAAAACTTTCAATCATAGTTTATAATTATGTCTTTATTCAAAGTTACTTATGATTTATGGTCACAAATCCTTTAGGAACGTCCATAAAAAAACAATCATATCCTATGTCTTATTGATAAATACATATGTACCATTGATTGTTGAACATAACTAAATAGCATAAATAGAGAGATGTATAAAACATATTTTGTGATATTTTAAGTTTATTTATGTTGTACCATAAATAACAATTCAAAGTGATATTAAAATCTAATATAAAACAACGGTTGTACATGTTAAACGTTCAAATATGTCTTTTATACCCTGAGTTGTGATTTAAGTGATCTTTCCATGACATTGCATATAAATGCCAGAACATATCTTATGTCGAAAAGTTCTGAATGCTACGGCAATACAGAAAGAATAAATAATATTGTTGTTTCAAATTTCGTGGCCACGTACAGCTCTTCAGATTCAGTTACCAATTAAGAGCAACATTCGCTAATTAGCCTATCTAATTGTTTCAATTGTCAAAATACAGGGAATCAGTTTGAACAATGTCTAACATCAATGTCTAACCATTGTTTAATATTTATACATTTTATATTTATATATTTATATATTTACACAGAATAGTTAGATTTTTTATCAGAGTGTTCCATTCCTGTTATGAGGAGCTTAAGACTGTGATGGTCCTGCTGTTTCCATGGACAGCTGAGGAATAAATGTTAGTGTCCCTTCAAACTCGTCTCGTGTTCTTAACCTATTTTATCCTACTAGTTATTTTGAACTAGGGTTACCCCTTCTTGAAAAATTAAACGTTTCCATAGCACCCACTTGGCTTAGGAGATACTGCACATACTTTAAGTGCATTTAAGTGTTCTTGAAACTGCTTTTCATATTCGGGCCGCTACTTTGTCTGCGTTGACATGCCATATATGGATGGCAAGACTGATGATCCCAACACTTTCATTGTGAGAAGTACTGTCTTTACGGAAAACATCTCAAAGATGTGCTACCCAAATGGGGAATAAACAGTACACATGCACCGTAGATTGATATTAAGTATTATAAAGAGCCTTTTGAGAAATATCTTTCTATAAAAAAGACAACATTTTCTAAAATCAACGTTTATTGGTTAACAAACCCAGGTGACTGAAGCATCAACAATGAAGAGTGAGGATTGGGACTTTCAAATAACTAATACACAGTCATTTTAAGATTGATGTACGTGAAGGTTATGAGCAAAAGCTATTGATCACTTGAGTATTGTGAAATTCAACATCAAAGATGACGTTCTCCGTGCGTCCCAAGGTAATGATAAACTGTAGCTGCACACGAAGCTGACCCAATTAAATAAGGTATAAATGTTCCTCGTCGCTGCCTTGATTTAGAGACAAAACTAATGTATAATGTTCATACAAAATAACGTGAATACTGTCAGTGTCAAGTAAGATCTCAAGCAAAAGTTAGGTTTATCAAGTTTGGTTGACAAAGTCTAATTTTGGAGATCATAGATAATTTAATCCACAATATTCATGACGTTTAAAATATACAAATAGTTTGGTAAGTGTCTTTGAAAACATCCATTGTGTATTGGATCTGATACAGTTGGCAATGGCGATGGGTTTACTTCCACTGGTTGTACAGCGGTCTCCCTCCTAAGATATAAAGTGTATTGCTCGCATGTATAATCTGACTCATTTAATGTTTAATATACGCTCGTTAGCATTAGTGAGCAAATGAAATTCGGTACTACCCTAATTCAGGTTCAGGAGTTCATCAACTCTTTTCAGTAGATACCTGTATTGTACCTTTACCGTCATGGCCAAATTAACACGATCAAACATTTATAAGCTGCGTCATTGTATTGTTCTGTCAATGGAAGCTGAACCAAGCATTGTGATGATACTCATCCACCGTCATCCCTGTATTGCTGAAAGTGTTCAGCTGTCAGGTTTCCATAACACAGAATAATCCTAAGGTAGTCAAAAAGCAAAACATAACATATACTAATTATAATTCTTCAATCGTCACCAAAGTGGATCGCTTAATTGAGATCTGCCATGAAGTATTCTCAATGATGTCGATGCATTTTGTCTTCTTTTTAGTCAGTAATACTATGTATTGATATCCTTTAACACATATCACACAAGCATGCAATTGAGAAAAATGACAAAAATATACGCGCATGTACGAGCAGGTACACACAAACAAATTTTGTGTTGATAGTCAAATGATAAAGCAACATCAGGTGTGATTATAGTAATTGTGAAAATGAGATTTACATTTTATAAAGAATATAGGTTAACCATACAATTAAGATAGCAAAACGTTTTGCCGTGACCAGTAAATCTTTTTGTCACATTTGGGTGGAAGTAAAGCAAATGATTATATTTTACTCTGACCGTCACTTTTCCAGCCATCGAGTTATATTTTGTAGAACCAATCTGTGATAACGGTACAAGCAGGAAAGGAAACAGGTCTATATCATGCTTGTATTCACGGTCCCTCGTTGAGATGCGCTAGAGGATTCAAGGCAACTGACTATTGTGCGTCTTTCAGGAGAGGTGCAGGTAAGCTCTATCTTTCTCTCATATCATATAATGTCAGTGCATTTAACAATCTATTTTATTCCCACATTTAGATACGTTGTATAATGGACATGTCGCATAGACTTGTGTTTCCTATATTGTGAGGTTTGAAAGACATCCGACTTTCATTGTTTAGTTTATATATTATTTTGGAAATCTTTACTCAAACTCTGATACGTCTTTATAAGTGACCAGATACGATTAGACAAATTTTGTATAATGTACATTACGTAGAATTTAATTGTAAAAATCAATACATGAAAAATAACTAAATGGATCAATCATTTTCAACAAGAGTAAAAGATGCACAATTGTGCTTAGATGCAGGTTGGCATTAAAATAGTTTTAATGATGCAGAATAGTCGTCAGACATTGTGACAGTTGATCAAAACGATAAAGCCATTGACTAATGGGTAAAGGAAGCTACACCTCATAAACCAGTTAGCCATGGTCTTAAATAGCATAATAAAGCTGGTTCATACAATTCAGTAGAGGTTAATAGACATGACATACTTGACTGAACCTATCCCAAATGTTTTAGAAACCTTACCAAATAAGCATTTATTTTATTTCTTTCCGTTTGTGAAAACAAGGCACAGCTGGGAAATATAGCCACCTGCAGCCCAAACAACCAGCATTAAGATACCAAATATAAAGTCCTCCTCTACAAATCTAAATTATCAAAAAATGCTCCATTACTAACATCGTATATATGCGGTTAATACTTTTTCCACACTACAGATTGTACAATACTAAATTTGATTTATATATATTCATATTCTTTTGTTTAAAAATGATATGTATTCTACATTGCCAGCAGATGAAGAACTACAACCAAATATATTTCTAGAAAGAAGTAATATTCAGGATAGATCTATAACTCTTCAGTGTCAGGCGAACGATAAATCAGCTGGGGTGTTCCGTTGGAGACGCAATGGGATTATCATAACCAAAAACGCCAAATATTCTCAAACGGACAAATATCTAACCATACGGCATTTGAATAATGACGACACATACGACATATTTACTTGTTTGGAGTCCGGAGGCCAATTTGACAGTGATCCTTATAATATAGAAACGTGTGAGTAGATGTATTTTTTTAGTAATTTTATATATTGACTATAACTGTTTCATATGTTTATATTTAATCATAAGGTTTTCTTACACATCTTATACGAGGCAAGTTGTGCATTTAAATGTTTTTGATGTTCTTTACGTTTCAATTGGTAAACTAACACTTGATTTCTTAACACCATTACAGTCACTATATGCATGAATACATGATGTAAGTAGTAAAGAAGGTGACGTAGACTAGAAATGTAAAGTATGTGGAAATTATAACGATTGGATCTAATTCAAACAAACGTTTGTGGACAAGATTAACAATATATAAGAAGATTTACACAATAATTAAATAAACTATTATTAGCATGTATGAGTGTTTTGGGAAAAAGAATGAAAGCATGAATCAAACTTCAAACTAATATATAAACACGGTAAGTACCAATAAATGTATCTAAATGAAAACATTAATGATATCGTTTGCAAGAAAACGTCCATATAATACTTATTCTTTTTCGTTGTCCATAGTTAGCATTTTCAGGGTTGTTAATACCGTTCAAATCTAATGCTGGTAAATTACTGTATACGTATTCAGCTGCGAATAGTTTGAATTTATTATGCGTATAAAGTTATTATCTTTTCAGTTACAAGTTTTGTAACATTTTACCGAAGATCACTGAAATTATTGAACAAAATGTATGCAAAGGAGCTGTTAGCAATGGCTTGTATTGTATAGAAGGTTATGCTGCATCAATGATTGTAAAAATGATTGTATTTTTATGTACTCTTTTAATTAAAAATGATGAGGCCGCTATAACAAGACTTAGTGTAGCCTTAAAAATCAAGCATTTGAACATGAATCGATATAATTATGGTTTAATTTCATCTTTATGAATTTCGTTTCATTAGATTTGGCAAATCGAACTCTTTTCTGAATATTCTCATGTAAATAATTCACATTTTTTGGTGATCGACAAAGATACTTATAATCTTCTGATCCTCGATACTTACTGTTTCCACTTGTTAGTTAAACAACCGTTTTCCTCTCGAATATCTAAGCGCACCAATAAACAAGTATTCACACTTGAAGCTACAACAGGAATACAAATATTGATGACTCTCAAAAAGGAATGAATATAATGGATCAGTTCACATCCTTATCTTCTATTAAAACTATATATAGCTACATGCCCAACTTGACAGATTTGGCCAATTAAGGTTTCCCAAATGAATACTCATGTGACCTCGGCCAACCAATAGGAGGTTACTATTTTTTTTCTAGAACCGTCCAATCCCTGTCAACCAATGACGAAGTAACCAAAATATGTCAGTATCGTCTTATTAGTAGGATTATTATTTGTAATGGTCAACACATACCTAGGCATCTATTTATCGATCACATATAACTTTATTCTATCAAAAATACTTATGTAATTATTGTAATGGCAAATTTGTTTTTTTCTGCCTTCCAGGAGTATCGCTAAAATAATTTGAGTAACTTACTTTCTTTGTAACTGTATAGGGACTACACTACATAGCCTGAATCAAACAACAAACAGTGAATACCGGAGTTCAAATGTTTTCTATTTGAATGTAAATTAATCGTCTCGTTTTGTTCAAACTCTGATGAAATATTTATGCCGCCTTAGGACTTGAACTGTTGAATAACTTATTCATTCATATATTGTTAGAATCCCTGACATGAAATTAGAACCTGGATCCGATGGGAGGGAAATAGCAAAGCCTACATGTATGAATAGTTATCTTAGGAATGATTATATGGTTTAGCCTTTATATGCTGTAAAGGCATTGCTTCTGGAAACATTGCCGATTCACACATTAGCAGAGTTACTCAAATTATAAATATAAATAACATGTCAATTTGTCATTAAAGAGAATAATATAAATACTTTATATAATCATTGCAGCTGGACCATCTGCCATACGAGTCATACCAAGCGTCACTATGGTAAAAGAAATGGATACATTGAACGTTAGCTGTCTTATGGAGTGTTATCCACTCTGTTCTGTAACATGGAGTAAGCTGGATCCGTCGTCAGGCTACAATAACGTTTTATTAGAAAATGATGCACTGCAGTTAAAGAACGTTACAAGAAAGATGTCTGGGAATTACACATGCAAAATTCAGAATCTTATAACTGGCGCATCTATTGAAGGCTCTTTATCATTGCATATTCACTGTGAGTACAATATTATGATTACTGGTAATTCAACCATTATTAATGGAAGTAGTAGTAGTGAATGTAGTAGTTGGTAGAACAGTAAAACGTTTCATTTAACACAACATTGAACGATTTAAATCCCCCATATTTAGTAATTATTTCAATGAAGCTTTGTACCAGAAATCAGAATCAGTTGGTATCATTCAATCTTGAAATGAATAAACGAAATTCCTTTGGAGGCATAAATTGATTCTTGCTGGTTTTAATGGAACCGCGTTATTTAATTAATAATTTAGTTAGTTGTTTTATCTTGTAGGCATCTACGTTCCTGGTTTAGGATGTGTCGTCAACTCTTAAGATTCCTTGCTTGTTTACAGCATTGGTCATTCTATGAAGCATAACCATTTTAAAGTCAATCCCGAAAGTTCCTTTATCTTTAAATTCTGTTTGTTATGACAACCTTATTAGAAATGTCTGTTGCTGACGACGTATTGCAATATGACAGTCTAATCGAACGTATCATAGATATTGCATGTAGAGTACTTTTTAACCTTTCAGACGGTCCAGATAAAATAGTTCTCAATACATCAAACAACATTATTGAGGTGGACGAATTTGATTCCATAGCAATACTTTGTACAGCTGAGTGCTTCCCACCGTGTGTTATTACATGGACTGAATTGAATGTAAACAAAGAAATAGGAGATGCAGAATTGAAGCTAATCAATGTAACTGCCAATGATGCATACACATGTCATGCATGGAATCCAAGCATTGATACCCGCAAATTGTCACAGACAATCAACATAGCCGTTAAACTTGGTACGTATGCACATGAAGTCATGTTTATGAATATTAAGACCATTTTCTGTTATCGTTTTAAAATCTATGCTACAGTATAATCAACGTTTGTGGCCAGTTTTTAAATTTAAATTTAACCATATATAGAGATGCAATAGTACCAGTAAATGATAACGTTTTTCAACAAATATCAGACGACCTTCTCTTTTAGTAATGGTAATACTAATAACATGTAAATACGAAACAACACAACTAGGGTAGTGCCGTTATGACTTGTTTGCCTTCTTTGCATTTATAAACTATGATATACGTCACAGATTTAATTGCACCATGAACCGCCAATCGGCTATGTGGAATCTATGTATGAGTATCAGTAATAGTCTATGCAATAACCAGTCGTGGGAAAAGAGGTTATGACGTATATCAGAGTTCAAACACAGTAAAGGGGGTAAACATCTGATAGATCAGTACTACGCATACAACATAAGAACACATAGATTATTAGCATTAATAATCCACAAACTCAGCTTGTATTGTCTTTAAATCCGTAATCACACGATTCCTTTTTACTGCTCGATGAATTCCCGTTTCAGTTGATAGTTCTTGCAGTGAGAGAAATTCCAAATGAGGTTATTGGGCTAGCCGTTTTCACAATTATTTCCGTTCGTCCTATGCTTTTTGCTGGTGCAGATACATATTCACTGTGCCGGTGCGGCCATTTAGGGTACATGTTCTGCTTGTTGTTGAAACAGTGCCCGTTACTGAAGTTTTTGCTCTTGTTGACATTTTTCATGGTCAACTGTCCAACATATGTGCAGTTTCTGGGTCTTAGCTTGACTTTTTGATGGTTATTTTCATTTAGTAAGCTTACAGAATAAATTTTTAAGACATTCAGAGTTTAAGTATGTATATTGTGTCTTTGATGGAATTGTTAATACGAGCTCTTTTCCAGATGCAGGGAGTTTTATGAGAAAAGATTATACAATATATAAAGATCGCCAGGCGCACATATTCTTCAAACAAATGAACTGGTCTATGCATCTCTGGCTGATATTCGGATGGCATAACTAGTGTCCTGATAACTGCCAACTTAATGTTTTTGTTGACTGGTACCGCCTGCATTTATCCGTGTTCTATAAAAATTCATATAACATCTTTTCGGTCACTATGAAAGTTTGTATCATGCATTAAAACTATACAATTTGTCTTGACTAACTAATGTTTAATATTCCAGCAGTTTCTTAGATTAATACAATTATTAGAGATTTCCATAAATTCTTTCAAATTATTTTTGAGAATCAGTCTCATTGATTGTCATTGTATAGCATGACATCTCTTTAATAATACAATTTTTTTCTCCATACGAGCTGTACTTTCTTATTTAGTTCTTTGAAAGTATATGCACGCGACTATTTGTAAACAGATCAGTGTGAGGTTTTATGATCACTTAATATCATGTCTACATACTGTGTTAATGAATGATAAAGCACGTATTTGGCTAATAGAATTTGATTGAAACCAAGTGAACTTAATGTGGTATGGTACTATCTAAAACTACGCCATTTCGGGTAATGGTAATGACGGATAGTTATTGGAAGCCAACTTGCTTGAAATATTTCAGTGAGTTTTCGACATAAGCAGCGATGTTCTAATACGATGCAGCTTGAATAAAAATATCTTATCTTTCTCTTGCCTTAAAAGCACGTAAGATGATATGTGATGATACAATTTCCAACGATTGTAAATGGATGATGTAATAACGAAATAATCTTTAAAATATCTTTGACGTATCAATCAATACGGCACTGGCTGCCTAAAAACATGCCACCGAGTTATATATAAATATCGTACACATTTTAGAAAATGTCTGTTTTTTATCATCCATCGGTTATAGATAGCATGAGCAGTGATACTCTGCCCGGTGTGTCGTTTGCCTTTAGTGGTTCTCATACGTCAATATCTCTATTTGCCAACACTAGTAAATTTAGGGATTATTAATGCTAACAAAGCATGGTTGGTATGGAGTATATAACGTGCTAGCCATGTCAAATATCTTCCTGTATAAGGGACAAAAAAATCAAAACGGGGGAAATACGTCATAATGACATTACAACCTGGATTATCCTCTCCTCAGAGCACTGCTGATATTCATCAATATATTCCATATATTCACATGCTACATCTATATATATATATATATATACACAAACACACACACACACACACACACACACACACACACATATATATATATATATATATATATATATATATATATATATATATATATATATATATATATATATATATATATATATATATATATGTGTGTGTGTGTGTGTGTGTGTTTGTGTATAGGACACTTATTGGTTCAGTATATATATATATATATATATATATATATATATATATATATATATATATATATATATATATATATATATATATATATATACATATATATATATATGTGTGTGTGTGTATGTGTATGTGTGTATGCATGTATATGTGTACTTACGGTTGATAGGTGCGATGAAAGTGCTGCATAAACACTTACACAATTACGCAATTATGACAGGATCATTTAGTTATTTCTAACGTTTATTCGCGGAATGGTTGGGACAGTAAATCTTGAATAAGAATCAGTTCTGTGTAAAGAAATGCTACGTAGATGTCGTCTGTAAAGCTAAAATCATCATCCTCACTGTATGAATGTAAACCTAATGTTTCTCACTTTTACAGATGAAACATTGATTCCAAAGATAGACGTTGTCCGACATAATATTTCGGATTCTTCAGTAGTGTTACATTGTTATTCATTCCGTAAGCCCAAGGGGAAATTTTACTGGATGGTTAATGGATCTCTGGTAAAACACAATGATAGATATTCACCTGACAATGATTTACTTCATGTAAGATACTTAACAGCTGAAGATGAAAAGAACGTGTATACATGCAAAGAACCAGGAAGAAACTTCCACAGTAATCCTTATTGGATAAAAGCATGTAAGAAACAATATGTTTATTATTTATTTGAGGAAATAATTCTATGTATCAACGTTTATATATGTTTGCATCCTTCAAGTGCTAATTATTATTCAGACAATGGTACGTCATCTCGTCAATATTAACACATTTTGGATATTATCATGCCTACATCCAAATGAATTTACAAATGCCGACGTGATGATTATGTGAAAGTTCTGTCAGATATATTCTGAACACAGAGGTAATTTAAATATGATAAATAATTCTAAAGTGTAAGTAGAGTTTTTATTGTTATGTGAAACTGACAATTCCCTTATACATAGTGTTCCATTTAAAAAAAAATTATCACAAATTTATAGAAAGTACAATCAACGATCATATGAACTCAACAGTGTTTTTAGATACAAACACCCTACATTTAGAAACGTTTTTAACTTGTCGTTATACATAATCGTGACAAGTGTTTGTATATACGTTACAGCTGGACCTACTGACATCAGATTCAGTCCAAAAGACTTGATGGTCAAAGAACATATTGGGTTAAATGTTAGCTGCCTTGCAGATTGTTATCATCTTTGCAAATTTCTTTGGTTTAAATTGGACCCGTATTCTGGACATAAACACCTTTATTCCGAAGAGCATGTATTGCACATAACGGATAGTCGAAGAGAGATGTCTGGAAATTACTCATGCAAAGTTCAGAATATCATAACGGGGGCATTTAAGGAAAGTTCCTTGTCACTGGATGTTCTTTGTGAGTATCGAAATAATAGCAGTGGTAGTTTTAAAGGCTATATTATTATTATTATTATTATTATTATTATTATTATTATTATTATTTTAAGCCTTCACGTAACAAACGTTAAGTATAAAAACACAGAATCTTATGGATATGACCTGGTGCCAAGTGACAGTATTTATAGGTTCCATCGAATGACACTTTACAACACTATCATATGAACCTATTTAGTCTCACTATCTTATGATTATAAGCAGTCTATTAAAATGTAGTTTCTTCAGTTTTGTTGATTAATTAAAGTATAGTATGGATGTGTGCATAGACAAATTGAACACGTTTCTGACGTGTTTAAAAAAGCCACAATGAGATAAACAAAACAGCAGAGTTTATAATGATTAGGTTATTACGCAGGTAAATTCTAAGCGGATGTTTTACACGGAAAGAGCGAAAGAGAAACAACATAAATTACGTTGTAGAAAATTTCAGGAGGACCAGAATGTTAACACTGTTTTAAATCCGTCATCGGTGAAGGTATCTGACTCAGGCATAAATCTTCACTCTTAGGATCGCAAGGCTATTGGCTATCGTGACTATCTCAGACACATGTCGTTTTTAAGTCAGTTCAAGTATTAAAACAAGAGTCAAGTGAAGAAAACAAAGTTTGGAAGAAACGGCGAAGCCTCCGATACACTAAGCCAATTTGACGAAGACGTTGTATTTCACTTGCCAAAATCACACTTATTTTCCAGCTTTATTTAATTTTCCCGTTTATTTTGTGTGCCGAGGTGTGGCGAATATTACAGCATTCATAGCTGATAATAACAACGACAATACATGTTTATCCTAACGATGTTCAGAGAAAGACAAACTCGGTAATATTTACCCTTACTAATGTAGGAACCAATAAATATAATACATATCAATATGATATATATTGAACAATATCAGTGCGATATAATGATCAAGCCACAGTGTTGATCCAACATTTATCTAAATATTTTAAAGTACTAATTCAATTTTGATCTTGATCTCGTTTTGCACAGTTTAATTTATTAAGTAAGTCTTGGTTGTTCTAATTGTTCTTGTAACTTAGCATAATATTCGAGAGATTGAATTATTTCTAAATGCAGATACTTAGGGTCTAGCGCACTGATGTTTTGTATTGTCTGTCACTAGCATTGTTTGTGTTACGTGTCTTTCACGTAGGTCTCTTTTTGCGACATGTATATTTTATAACTTGTCTCTTTATATTGCTAGTTCAAATATTTAACGTCCGAAGGGTTACATTCTATTGTTACGATCGCAGTTTGGTATAAAATGAAAAGTTGGTATAGTAAGTAATCTATTTTGGATACATATAGTCGGGATTTGTTGAGCGAGCGTATTACGTCATTGACAAATGCTTGGTCAAATCTTACAGCCTGTTCCTCTGTCATCACTAAGGATTTGCAACTGCAATGACCTATCAACGTTTTCAAATTAACGTGGAAAGACGTAAATTGCCTCAGCTAGGCGATACATATACTTAACGATTAAACAGATGTCATAAACACGTTGTGGAAATATATTCCGTACCGTCCTTACACGTATTTAATCTGTCTAGGGTATGTCTTAAAAGGCGATTGTAATAACAACTAACATTTCCTGGCTAACTTAAACAATCTGTGATTCAATGATGTAGCAGAGTTGGAAAAACCCCAGGATGAATACTAAAGCATTTCAAAACGTGTTCAATGGACGTGGTGGCTACTTCATTTTTTGAACAGCAACACAAAAGAGAGAAATTACTTGACTGAAGGAAACCAGCGATTTCAGTTACAAATATTAAAGACTAAAACGCGTGGGACTAGAATGAGGGCAAGTTGTCAATGAACACATGAAACAGTATATGAATCAAATGTTCTGCAAAGGTGAACAGTTTTGGTTTGCAAACAATATTAGCAATTATACACGTGTTAAATAAAGACATCAAACCCGATTTTGTTCCTTTCTTTAGCATTTTCTGCACATAAATGCCGTGACTGCTCATACGCAACATGCATATATGCTAGTTATAATATGCATCAAAATGGTTACATCAAGCACGAAAACAGTGAACACGATATACTGCGGAGGTAAAGTATTATCGTTGACAAGAATATGAATCATACATTTAGTCTTGCTTGCTTAAATAATAAACAAACATTCGGTCCCAAATTGCCGCGGTTATGATCGTTGTCCAGAGGAAAATACATAGATTGCAAGATCTACCGTATACATCTTCTATCATGTTTTTCAAAGATTTCCTGTAATGCCATGTATTTCAAGTATTGTGTTTTTCACAAACTTATTCAATTTTAATGTTGCATATTCTCTATTGATGTTGCAAAAGTAATGTATGTTAATATTATCCGGCTAGCGCTCAAATACGATGGAGGTTGTCTCAACCATGAATCATGAAACCCATGACTGAACAATGTGTTATTTTTGTTATATATTCATTTTAAGTAATGAACGTCATTGTAGGGATTTTTGCTTACAAAATAACTGATAAGAACTTCAGTCCATGTGTCATTTAAGGCAGACGGTTCAGTACATCAGCCTTTTCAATAACTTGAACTTTAACTATTGCATACAAAATTAATGTTTATCGTCAAGCAGTTTGCATTAGTTTGAGGATTATTGCAAGTTTGAAATAAAGCGGAGTTAAAGAAAGACCTATAATAGTTAATATAGGTATTCCACGTTTTAACGGATCATTTGGTAAGAAGAAAATCAATATATATCATGCCTCTAGGCTTTTTTCTTCTTCCAAACAAACTTGCTAGAATCAATATTTAATCGATGATAGATGACTGATATGCATGCTTAATTGTTTCATCTATATTGCTTTGCATTAATTTAAATGTCACTTTGCATTCACAACCAAAAATACGAAACGAATACACACACTTACTAAAGACACAAGGGTGATTAATTTCGTATATATTGTAATCATTGATGATTTGTCTGGTTAATCGTTGCGATTTAAGTCGTTGTTGTAGTAAATGCTTCATCCATCATACATTTGCTATTTTGTAGATGGCCCAGACGAAGTAGTCGTACATACTTCAGAGAATAAAACCGAAGTGTATCAATTTAGTTCCACGACTGTATTCTGTACTGCAGATTGTTTCCCCCCGTGTCTGTTTAGATGGACATTTTCATATGCAGACACAGTTATAGAAGGTGCCATATTGCCTCTTGTCAATGTGACATTTAATGGTAGTCTCACATGCCATGTCACCAATCCAATAAATGTGAATGCTACTCTCTCTAAGTCAATTTATATCATGGAGAAGTCAGATAAGAGATATAAATTTATTGTATGTAATGTATTTCGTTTCAGGAGGTGTATGGGACGATTGTTATATATATATATATATATATATATATATATATATCATGCACAAGAACATACTATTCAAGGTGATATCATTTTAATGTTAATATGAAAATGTTGTTTTGACCGAGCATATCACTTATTTACCGTGACTGTAATCTGTAATATAAGTTTTCTTCGTGAATCTTCAAAATTTTGTACGCGATTAGTAAGCGATACATCACGATAATATAATTGTATTATGTTGCACACAGACACCAAATGAGCGTGTAAAATGAGTAGTATTCCCGAGAAAGTCGAAAGGGACACCATTGAAACGCAAATAGCAGACAAGCAGTACATATGTTATATAAAGTAATAAAGTTGGGACAATTACATAAAACAAGATGCTGCGAGTGGCCAAGTGGCCAAAAGCGATCGCCGTTACGGATCACTCCCATCTCACCTCTGTCTTCGTGGATAATGTGGCTGCTCCAGAAAGCTTGCCAGTATATTCTTGTTTAGCGGTTCTTTTTGGGGTTTTACCGCGTTCCT
>JAQISU010000122.1:10372500-10612500 GCA_029339505.1 Unio delphinus | reverse complement strand
AGAGACAACATCCGTACGTATTACAAGAAAATGCGATCGCTGTAAGCTACGCCTATGTTAATGCAAGTTTACTAAACTTCCATGTACATATTAAAGTGTTTTTAATTCATACTTGCTTAATCAAAATATCTAGTTTGGTTATTACTTCTTTTGCCATAGTTATAAAGTCGCCTAGATGGGAAAGTATATCTCCTATCGTGATTGATCAATATATTATAGAATTAGTTGATAATGGCTTTAAATTAGAGTCATAGAATCTAGGATGACTGATTCATATACGTATTAGAGTCGTAAAGTTTTGTAATCATGTTTCTAAAAAGATAGTTAAATCATGGATATTAAATAATGGCGTTCTAATTGAATTCATATTTTTGAAAACCCATGAAAACCTTTCTATGACAAAAACTATAAATTGCTGATGAATTGTAAAGGTTTTACGCTCAATTTTGTTTCTAGTGTTATCGATTCCAATCACAATATAAGCCTTATTTGTTTTCAGCACATCTATAGCCCGAGTATCAAACAATACCATAAATGCACATTCTGGTGAAGGCGAAATCAATCAAGAGGAAACCGTATCGCAACATTACTGGACAATTGTGACTAATGTAAAAGGAGACTTTTTCACTGCCGTTGAAAACGATATTAATGTGGAACTCAGACAGGTCGTCCATTCAGCTGCAAATACCATTCCAATAGACAACATGTCTGAAGAACATGAAGCATACATCTATTCGTTCAATTCAGATCCCGTAGAAATTGAGACAAGCAGTTCAGATTCTACAAAGAGTGAAGGATATATTAACTCTATTCATTCAGATCCTACTAAATTCAATGAATATAGCGATCCTAGATGTTGTCAGCCCATAGAATGCAACGCATACATATATCCTGCTCCTTCAGATCCTTTGGAGCATGATTACAATGGAGGCATTTGATCAACAGATGACCCAACTTCTTCACATCCCGGGAAACATGATGAATATACCACGTCTGCTTGTTTATATGCAATGGAACGTGATTAAAATATTGATACCGTAGAAACCGAAAATGTATAAACTGTTAGACATCTCGATAATATTCCTTCAGATTTAGTGTAGACTGATGTGTGTTTGCATTGATAAGTCATATTATAGCAATATCCATCAGAAAGCGAGACAAGAGGAGGAGGGATGTATTTCACAGCATTGTGACTACGTGATGTGCATGCATAATGCATACTCGGTATTATTTAACTTAGACAGTGTTAATCGGTTTGTTTTTGTCTTCATCTATTTCAAAATACTGTGTAAATATCCTCCAATGCTACTCTAGCATTGTGCTTGCAATGGTAAGTACGATTTTGTTATACTCTCTGGCCGTTGATGTTAACATAACAATGATACGTGTACAGTTGTTTTGTTGTGATGAGTAACACCATTTGTCAGAACATGGTTAACTAACTACTCATGCTATCAGTATAAAAGGTGGAGGTAGAACAATGTATAACCTGGGAAGAACCGCCGACTCAAGGGAAACCAATGGCGAACACTTTTACTTACTCATATTGGCAGCACACTTTACGGATGGCTTCGTAACCATACAAATGTGTTTATGGTAACATACCTTACATCGTGTGTTTCCCAACCAAATCATGTACTTGTATGTAGAGAAATACATAAACAAACAACCTGCTCGGTTTGGTTCCATAACAAACTTACACAGATGTCGAATAAATTATTTTACAGTGGGGTTTGTACAACCAAACCAGTTATTGAGTGATTGCTGCAATATACATATGCCAGCAACCTTAACGATAGCAAGTTGCATGTGAAATAAAAACGTACATTATTTGTGTTATTCGTGTTATATGATAGAATTGCCGTCTACTATTTTGAATGTTCCAGTAAATGTTTTTGAATAAACTTTATAGTTATTAAGACTTTTGTCATGTAATGCAATGATGTCGGACAACGTATACTTTATTTCAAGAAAGCATTTTGCGGACCAAATGAATATAGATTTGCTTTGAATGCACTGAATGACGAGTTATGTTCACGCTGTTATATTCAGCGGGACTATGCTTATATGATACAGATTCATGGACGAACCATTCTATCAAAACACTCGAGTGCAGTACTTATAATTAAATCACGTGATATTTAACTAGGCGAATTCACGTGCAAATCCACAACGTATATCCATGCATTTATACATAAATATTTCCTATGTGCTACATATATCAACTAATTATATATTTAGCTGTAACCTGTACGCTGCCGTTAATTGTGACATTGGCTCAGAGGACTGTAGTGCATTACAGTCGAAAGAACAACACCAGGATCAATAGGCGCTGTAGAGAATGCGGATGCTCTTTAGGTAACCTTCCATTGTGATTGGTGTGCCATACCTTGTGGCTCTTTGACCATTTTGGCAAGAGTTGTGTCACTTGATGACGACACGACATACACATGTTTGATTTTCGTTATCAGTATCCAGTATCGCAGTACCAATGAAATCAATAATTTAATATTACAATGAGTGAACATCCTGAATCAACACATTTTCTTTGTAGGAGTGATTTCAATGATATTTTTTAAACAGTTGTCTTCTTCTATGCTCGTAGTGATAGGTGAAACATTGATTATATTGTAAGCAAACTGTGACATTTACCATCCATGGTTCATCATATATCAATTTTATACACTAGCAAAACAACTGATACGTGAACATTAACATGTAATAGGCAAAAAAAAATTAGATTTTTCTGAAAACCGTATTTCAGTTTCAACATGTTTATATATATATATATATATATATATATATATATATATATATATATATATATATATATATATATATATATATATATATATATATACATATATACATACAAGTAGTTGAGGGGGTGAAAAGACCGAACCATAGAAGGGGTGAACAAACTGAAACTAATTCAGACAAATTAGAAAATGACAGTTTCGGATTTATACGTGGTGTCTGATTGTCAACCCAAAGCCTCCTCAAAAACGAAGAAAAAAAAACCAGAACTAAGGCTTCTAACTTTCTAGACGGATATTCGTTGTGGCGTCTTTTTTGCTGCTAGGGTTTGTACCAAATATTTTATCAAGTCCGATACGATATCTTGATCTAGGGTCATGTCAATTTATCGTTTTCAATCCATATGGGACTGACTTAGCATGACTAAAGAAATTTCTAAAAAGATTATAATTCATATAACCACCACATCACGCGTTAAAGTCTATTACGAATAAATCATTTAATTACTGATTAGCTAACTAGGTTAGTAAGATCTGCGATGAAGGTAAAACCGGAATTAGATGTTAGCAATTAATAGTATTATGTAATCTATTTACTATTCCCCAAGAAGATAGTGGATGGGTAAATCAGCAATTAATAAACTCGCCAAATCAGCAAATGTCATAGAAGTTACTGCAGCAGATTGGTTATAATGACAATCGATATATCAGATTTAACTACCACCGCCTAAACAAATCCGTTTTGCACAATTTGATGTCATCGTTTCAAATGAAATTAATCAGGCGGATATATTATTTAACCCACATGATACTGTCAAAAGAAGGACTTATAAGTACGCGTTAACTATTGTTGATGTTGCCAGTAGATACAAAGAAGCTGAGCCATTATTGACAAAAGCAGCATCAGAAGTTGCCTCTGTTTGAACATATTTATCGACGAGGACCTTTGTAATGGACAATCTATCACAGGTTGATCCTGGCAAGGAATATCTGGGCGCAGTGTTATCATTAATGAAAAAACATAAAGTTGCCATCAGACGAGAACATGTAATACACCACGATCAGGAAATTGTTGAACGATTTTATGGAACACACGCTGAGCGTTGTTTATATCAATACGAGAAGGAATTTATTCAAGACAAGAGATCTCTTGAATGGGTTGCAAGATTACCAAGTGTGATATGTGCGTTAAAAAATAATAACAATCGAACAATCATAATGAAATATAATAACGCGATCACAAAACGGCATATTCCCACACGAAATGATTTTCAAAACCAAAAAGGACTCGGTAATGTGACTGTGAGATATTTATATAAACCAGGTGAGTTCGAGGGAGGTCAAAAAGAGCTACTGATCCTTTTTGGAGTGTCACGTCACACAACATATCTAACATAACAAGATCTAAGGGTAGACTCGCAATCTATAGATTATAATAAACTGCTCCTCAGCGTGGATATACACGTGAACAGAGACAAAGCGATTCCCGATAATACACAATTACCACCGCCATCACATAACTAGCACCTCTGCGTCTATTACACTCTAGACAGGTCAGCATAACATTTTCGCGTGTATGACCACGACTGCTATATTTTCTGTCTGCTGTACATTGATGTGGAGTTTAATCCGATTACTGCCATAGTATTATACAATTACAGCTCGCATAGTGAAAATCAACGTCAATATCAAAGTCGCGATTATTCGTTTCTCGCTCTGTTTATAACCAGTGAGTTTTGTGCTTATTATATCAAGCCTAACAATTTCATTGCTTGTGGTGTCATTAGAATCTAAAATGACTCAACGAAGGTGATTTATTTTTTAACTTGTGACACTGTTAAATAAACTAAATTCGAGCATTCGATGCGATCATCCACGATCCAAACAACTTTATCAGAGATGGTTAACCCCTGAGATGAGTGCATCGTCCATGCCTATCCTAGAGGTCCAGGGAGATTTGTCAGCGCGCATATTTCACATTGGATTTTATCTGACTGTAAACTGATTAATTTCTTGAACTCGCTTAAATCTATATCGTTGGGTATTAATTTCATCCTAATAAACTACAAATTGTTTCAACAAATCATGCGGAGACAAACCGACAAATGGCGGTTTTTATGACCATGATTGCCATACATTATCACAGCTGTATCTTTTGTTAATAGCCGATTCAGAAACATTTGTAATGATTCCAACGACACTGTACATATCTCATCCCAAATCATGATCTTTGGAATATATTTTTCACCCATTCGATCAGGAGTCCATGCTTTACCCTTATACCGTAATAAACTGTGATAAGTGCATGAATTAATACCTCATTGTTTTATCTTTCTCAAAGGTTTGTGTGTGGGTGTTAGCACAATCATGTCTGTCTTCTCCCGAAATAATTCGATCACTCTTGTTGTTTTTCCTGAGCCGGCACATCCGTTTAAGAAATGTTTTTATATCTACATACTGGATCGGATAGCAAAGGTGCACTCGAAAATACTGATATTTGATTATTTTTCAGGTAATTATCTTCAATCACAACATCCACTGATTCAGAATAATCATGTAACATGTCGTGTTTTATTCTCCATGATCCCCATGGCGCATCAGAATTTGTAAAACGAACCACTCTTCTATATACTTGCTATCTATATTAAATGAATCAATGGTGAAAAATGCCGCTTATGATCATATGCTCCTCCTTGGGTGAATTTACCGATTATTCTTCTACAGATATCTTTAGCGTTTGTATTATTGATTTCAATTGTCCCCTCTGATCGTTTCACAAGATAATCCTCGGTGAAGTCAGGACATTTTTCCTTATAATCAGTAATAATTTTATCAACACTATCAGGTTGTGGTAACCAAACCTCAGTCTGCGCTCGATATGATATAATTGCCTCACCGACAAACAGCGATATCAGTATTTTACAATCGATCATATAGCGTAATAACTCTACTGATGCCCAGTATGTTTCAGACAAATGTCCACCAAACCAAAACTAACAAATCGCATGAAATCCTTTAGAAATTTCGAATACATTACACGATCGAAATTGGATAGTGGTCCATTTATAGTAACTCGTGTCATCTCGTGATTGGGATGTCCAAATGGATTGAAATACCCAGCGCACTCTCCATACCCAATGAAACTTCCTGGATAAAACGCAACCATATCAACCGAAATAACATTTTCAGAATTATATTTGGTATTCCATAATCTACCGTGTCCATATTCTATCCATCAATCTTGAACGTCCAACAGAAATATAAATCGTGTTAGGTTCCGCAGATTTCTATCTCTCTGACAAAATCAGCTGCAACTGATGTGACTATAAAACAGTTTGTTAGCAATTGCTCGGTATTATCCTCTGAACATTTCTTGGCGAGTTTTCTCATCGTGCCATGAAGAGATTCCGTACGGTATATTTCACCGTTAGGTCTTATAAATTGATACAATTTTCGTCCTCATCTTTAAAACTCTGTAATAACCACACTATCATCGTTTTTACTTAATTCGTAAATAAAATCAAACAAATTCTCTGTGTAGTATCTTAAAATTCCATCTCGTGGAAATATTCTTACAGTATAAAATGTAAACATGTTTATGGGTGGGTTAGTTAACTGATTGTTTAAGATTGAAAACATGAATGGAATCTAGGAGTTTTAACGTGTATATGTTTCCAGGAAAGTCAAAGTGAAAGTTGAAATCTCCAAGAATAATTAGGTTGCCACCTATCGCATTTCTTTACTCCAGAAGATTCGGACACTGCTCCAAAAAGAGAGATTCACTCAGCTTTTACTTTTCTCCTCGGATTAGGGCGATAGAGACACGAAAAAATGGACTGACCTTTGTACCAATGTGAGAGTGTCTTGGACTAGTTCAAGCGATGTGTGGCAGAAAATGAAGCATGTATTTTACTTAAGGCATTTTATGACAGAATTCTTTGTGATGACAGCAATTCCACCTCCGCGAGAGTTGTGAGGGAACGTCTTGATATAGTAATCGATGGGTGTTAAATCCGCACACTTGGGTTCATCGCCTGATGTTTTAGCTATGTTTATGTCCGGAAGGAGACGCATATATTCTGGTCGTTGATACAATTAACTATTTATTTGAGCTTTTCCGGTGATGCTACTGCTTGAGCGTTGAATACTGCAATACGTAGTGTTATCCCTTAGGCAGTTGACACACCTATTGACGATTTAAGATGAATTCGATCCGGTTTGTCAAAATTAACGGCCAAATTTTTAAAATGTTTATCTGTCACGGCCTAAAGGGCGATAACTTGAATTCTCGTTCATGTTCTTCGCCGGTCAGCTTTGAAACAACGTTTCTATTTTTCGCTTCCGTTTACATTTAAGTAATGATGCATGTAGTCCTAGTTCGTTTAGTCTTGATCACAATGTAGTATCAAGAGCCGAGGTGTCGTTATTTAATGCAATTAATAAGGTTCCATCAAAGCGTGGAGGTTTATTTTAAGACAAATATTGTCTTAACTTAGGAACAAAACAGCGGAGAAAATTTCTAATTGTTCTCGTTTCCAAAACAAAAAGATGAAGAAACACATACGAACTGAACAGCTAATCGACGATGAAACACAGCAATGTAGACGAAGATAGACAAGAAGCACATATATCATGAAAAATAGCAGAACAAAGGAAGAGCCCTCGTCATGCAGTTAAGCGATGGTGGCCATCTTTCCGGAATCCATCACCTTCAACAACAGGTGTATCATCAGATATTTCTTCAGGTCCCAGTCTTAATCTTCCAAAAACATCATGGTCATCATATGTTACTCTTTCTTGTTGAGGTGGGAAAGGCTCTTGCTTTAAAGATGTTTGTCTCTTCCTTTGATGTCTTCGCTGTTTTATTTCTTCTCTGCGCTGTTTTTATTTATCCATTTTGTTGCCGTTTTTGGTTCTTCGTTTCGCTGTAGTAGTGTTTATATTTCTTGCATGTTTAGTTTTTCATATTGAACATAAACTTTATCTACAGCACCGAGATATCGTATATACGGTGCACCTTTTCTATCGACTCGGCTTTCTTAGTTTTAATGTTATGACCTGTATCAGCCCAGTGTTGCATATCTTTAATATGTGTCTTATGTCCCGGTTGTAACATTTTTTTCTATCTCCGTAACGCGTAGCAACAGTATTGATAAAATCATATGAATTACTTGTATCAATTGTTGTCAAAGTATCCTCAGTAAATTTATTTCGTAATTCTTCGACTATTTCTTCATCAATCAATTTAGACCAGATTTAAGTCTCGCCGGAACAGGAGGATTTTGTAAAAGTTCTGATGTTTCTCATGTTCTCTCAGTGATTTTTTTCCAAGTTAAGGAAGAAAATCCTTTGTTACTTTTTTCGCCTTCTCTCTTTCCATATGTAACTTCTGAAGTGGTTGTAATAACGGGTTTGAATAATTGCCATGTGCCTTCTGCAACATCAACTTGAGATTCTTGTCGTTGCTGTAATGTTTGTCTGACAGAATCACGAACGGATATAAATTTCTTAATCTCTGCTAGTCGCTCTCGAGCTAATCTAGTTGTTAACGATTCTCCTACTGTATTGTTATATGAACTATTTTATTCGTAACAGCAGAGATGGCGCGACAACAAATATGCGTCTCGAAAGTTTTGATTTTCTCGGTTTTGGAGGAAGCCTTGGTTTGACAAACAGACGCGTCGTATAAAATCGAAACTCATTTGCTAGTTTGCCTGAATTAATCGGCCTGTTCGCTCCCCTCCCCCCTCTAGTTCTGCTTTTTTATTTATTTTGTTGTTCTTACGAATCCGAAAGTTTCGCTTTCTAGTTTTGACTGAATTAGTTTAGTTATATATGCGATTATAATACCGGATGCTGGAACAATTATTTATATAATTTAGTCAGATGTGTAGAGCAAGCTTTGAGAGTTGTTATCTTATCATTTCCTATTTGAGCTGTTTGTGATAGGCTCATATATGTATTATATTACGTCTATTAATCTTTACTAAACTGAAGGAAGCATCTTTATTACGTTATTCACGACCGTGGTCAATCGGTGTATGGGGTTCTGCTTACTTGACCCATTAACATATGGTTATGTCTCTTTGATATCACCTGTATTGCGTGGCTAGCCGGTGCAAAGGAAATGAAATGTGGTAGTAAATATTTGTCAGCAGATAGAAGGTATAAACATGATTCGAGAAATGCTTTTCTGTATCTCTAGTTTCTTTTCCAACTCTATTCTATATGACTTAGCGTCAAATATATAACTTTAATTAGAGATTTAGGGATAGAAACTAACTATATATTGCATTCAAATTTAACTAAATACAAGAGCAAGAAATAAACAGTATACAGACTTTATTTGTTTTATCACAACATAATATGCTGTCAAAGCAATGAATTTAGATGCACAATAAATCACAAGGCAATAATTTAGTTTTACAATATACATACAATGAAAACCGTTGTCAACCACAAGTTCATTTACATATGAAGAAACGAGTGCCTTAAACTACATCACATACTCGCATTTGTCAGATTATTAAATCATTTCTCAAAACCAGTATTTATCTCGAAAATATGTTAGATGATATATTTGGTATTACGATAGTCTTCGCATCACGCAACATATACAAAGCGTTGGAGAAGAGAGATTTACACCGATGGACGGCAAAACGAAGTTTTGAAACGTTGTTGGCCTGTGAATGTTTATAGAATGTCATTATATTTCTACTTGTAAGCAATGGATTTAGAAATATGGAGCGATGTATATACATCACCACATGAATATAAATACAAACTGTGATTTCAAATGCTTTTACAGTAAAACGTCAGACAATTCATGTCATGAAGGCATTCAAAAACCTACTGTTTCAATATTGTGTGCAATGTTTAGAACATGGTAACGGATTCTCTAAAAGGGTGAATGTTCATATTTTTTATGATCCTCGTACATCCAGTTTCGTTTTAGAAAGTGATTATTTACACTTCCCGAGAGGTACATACATCAAATATAGAAGTCGCTTTACATTTCTGGGCACGATGAAACTAAAGGTGTGATCTGGTACAATCCAAATTGAAAGTCAGATGCTGCGCATGCTGATAAAGAAATTTGTACTACCATAGAGAGTGACAATTAGAGTCGACGTGCAAGTCCACAATTGTGTAAGTCCAGTCCAATCGAAAATTTTCGTCAGGAAGTTTCTTCCTGATAGCGCTGGTGGGGATCGTTCAAACCCAGGATTGAATAGACTTTGGCATACAACAATTAGTATAAAACTTTAAAACGACTCTTTTTTAATTTAAGATGAGTAAATGGACAAATATGACTTTTACAATATATATGTTACAACGTATACGTTGCACAATAACACAAAATTATTCTGAAAACATTATCTTGAAACGCCTTTAATTAAAACCAAGATTATCTGTTATATCAAGTATGCATGATTTGTATTATTTATAGTATTATGATTCTCAGGTAATAATATCAGTAAATCATGTGTTACCCAACATCAACAAAACTAATCCTCTAACGAATGTGATACTTCACAGATGAATTGAGATTGATTAACATATGAACATTTAATATCAAAGCATTAATTATATTTAGTTCACTTTTCAATGTTTGAAACGGTCCGGGCATGAACAAGATTTAGAATGATATTTCACCAGTGAAGAGACTAAATATCCCAGTAAATAACATTAAAATGCTAACAAATCTATGGAATATTACAAATTTCTTACCTGAAAGATACTTACAAAATTAGAATGACATTACGGCACTTCAGAGACCAAACAATCTTTATAGAGCCTATTTACAACCTCTCCCGATATTTCGCCGTTATTTTCTGCTTTGTACTCCAGGAGGTGACTGCTTACAAGTTTAAACTATTAGCCTTCATTTGTTTCTAAACTATTTCGTACAAGAATTCAAAGTTGGTCATCAAATCTCATGATAATAATTATTTTTGTATTAGTATGTCAAAGTGCTCCACATAAATAAATGAAATTCGTTCTCTTTTGTTTTATACCTAGGAACAGTTGGGACAAGAATAGAATGTTCGCAGAAACACATCGATGGAAAGAGCTAAGGGAATTTGACTTAGCGCCTGCATGAGGTCACGTAAACCAATCGGAAGGCTACTATGACAAATAGAATTTAGAGAATAACGTATTTAATATTTTAACAATATGTAGCTATATACAGATAATGAATAAATACTATATAATATTGCTTACAAACCTAGACAAAAGTCTTGATTTGATTCTAAATTGTTTCGTTACAAAAATAAAACGTTGATCCGCAAATCTCATGATAATAATTATTTTTGTATTAGTATGTCAAAGTGTTCCATATAAATTTAAGAAATTAGTTCTCTTCCGTTTTATACATAAGAACAGTTGGAACAAAATTAGAATGCTTGCTGATACACATCGAATGAAAGAGCTAAAGGAATTTGACTTAGCGCCTGCATGAGGTCATGTAAACCAATCGGAAGGCTACTATGACAAATAGAATTTATTAATTAAAGTATTTAATATTTTAACAATATGTAGCTATATACAGATAATTAACCAATACAACTAAGTTTCTAATCGTATATAATTGTGTTCCATATATCAACCACGACTGGATCATTGAAATCAAATTATGGTTGAATAAATATGTTAATCATTCTCCTCAGAACACAACATATGCTCAAAGCAGTTTTATAAACATTATCTTGACAGGGTTATAAGATTGGTTTCTTTTCTTAATGTATATCTTCACACTTATGAATTCTGATACATCTTGAAGGGCAAATAAACTAGAAGAGAATATTGTACTTGCAAAAAAGACATGATCCTGTATGTACTACTGTCATAACATTGAGCATTTACTCATGTATTTTTGATTATCTGATAAAATCCATAGAGTGTAGACATGTATACATCCCAAGCAGTCCTAATTAGTATCATTTGTACTAATTTGAATAAATATTCCCAATTAAAGGCATATATAAGCAAGAACGTCAAGTACAGTGTGATAAAAAATTAAGACATTTTTCACAGCTCCTTCCTGAAAGTATATGCACTTACTTGGAATGACAAGGTGAGTTTATGTATGTAAAATATAAAATATGGTTTAGACAGTGACCATACGGTTAGGCAGTTAGTTACACGATTATCACAGTAACGACTATCTTGTTCATAAACTTGTCCAAGATCATAATTTAAAGCCTCAAATTTCAAGATATATTTAAATCTGATCCAAAATCAAGACTACACATTGGTACACAAAAAAGCACTAAAGCAAGGAAAGATTAACATAAATCAGGTGTCGATATAAAACCATAACCCCAAATGGAATTGGTCAGTTGAGCTCAAAATGAAAGACATAATTTTATAATTGAAAAAATGTTCTTGAATTCTATAAAATTATCTTGTTATTTGCATGCGTACAATATGTAAAATCATGCGTATCTTTCTTCTTAGGTGAATATCAAGTATCGGGCAATATTAGTATACTGATAACTTATTCATCTGAGTCAAAACAAATTCTTTTCCTCTCCTTAATTGTTGCTCTACAGATTGGACATTTGTCTAATGGAATACTGCATTCGCCACAAGTTGCGACATGGTTACAAGGCATAAAAAATACACTCGTTTTGTTTGCAAAACAGATTTTGCAAAGGGCAGCATCACGCATCTCTTGGAGCTCTCGAATTCTATCTGGATCGATGCCGGATTGATGATTAGTTCCTACCTCGTTCATCTCATAATCGGAGTCTACAAAAGTAGTAAAATGATATTAAAGATTGTAATGGTAAGAAAAAAAAAAACTACCCTTACATCTTAATAGTGGTAGTCACGCTAAAACAGTGCAAACAATAAATGAGCACCATTTGTATCCTCACAACAGGTTTTAATATGACTTAACAGCTTATTAAACGTGCACGAAATATGGAAGGTATACATGTTTCATGTAATATGAATAACAACCACGTTTTTTTCCGTTACAACACACACAGCAAACGAAATCTAATGCATGAATAATATGAATTCAACGCTGTTGTTGTGGACAAAGCATACACGAAATTAAGGATACCAGGATATGCACTAATTTCGAGAGCATCCTGTTTACATGACGAGGCTCCATCAGATACTTTAACTAAATTTACTAGATCTTCCTGTATAATTAATTATTTTTATATTCTTTAATGTTATTTCACCACTACCAGATAATGTCCTAAATTAGGGCATAACATGAAACTTAAAGCTACTATACACATCGCTTGTACTTAGATTTCCTGAAGGGAGGAAACCTTTATTTTAAACTATAAATTGTGTGCCATCAGCTAGAGAATTTGTAACTAATGTAAATAACGCAACTTAATTTTAACCTTATTTTGATCTGTTCTCATTAACCTACACCATTTACATCTTCCGTTGACCAGTAAGCTTCATATTATAATGTAACCATCTTAATTGTTTACTTTGAACTATTTGGTTTTTCATACCGCTGGTCGATATTCGACCTTTTACAATTTGTAAACGTGTATACATATAACCTATTGAGTGGCGCTAAATAGCCTAAACGTGCTGATGCGCCGTTAGAAAACAAACAATAAATCAATAAATCCTACATTAGGTGATATTTTCAGTTTTCTATCTCAATAGATTATATTATAATCAAATGTTCTACTTATTCTAATTATCCAGTTTAGGTCAATATTCACAATAGTTTCAACGATTAATTTTTACCAAATATTGGCAAGCAAAAAAACTTAAAACACTCATCTGATCACAAAAATGCAGGGATGCATAATCTATATAGATAGAATTTGACAAGCAATTCAATCAAGTAAAGAACTGATTGAACTAATTTGTGAAACTGAATAATTCGCCCAACCATGAAAATCATTATTTCTTATACAAAATTGCATTTCTAGAAACGAAGAAATAATGGTACAATACTGTTTCAATTTGTTGCAAGATATAAACAATAAATATAATATTTATCCAATTAACGCCTTACAAAGGGTTAAATATCAAGTTTATTTCATTTCGACTATTATTATTATCGTTATTATTATTATTATTATTATTATTATTATTATTATTATTATTAATAATCACTGTCGCAATAATAATAAATTAAAAGGATAATACAGATTAAGGCTTAGAATTTGGCTAAAAAGATCACACAGGAGTCTTTTAGTATATTCAACATTGATTTTCAATATAGTACATGGAACATATATATACAATTATAAAACACTCACAGTTATGCTAGAATTTAATACCTGTATTATTACACGTAAATGTAGAAAATTACATTCATTATTGCGAAGCATGAGAATTTCAAAGTGTGATTTCCTTCTGATTTGTGAACGTCAACTACTCGCATTATTTATAAATCAATCTTTTAATATTGCTCTTTTTTCGAATAAAAACTCACACACAAAACAATTCGTTGCATTGCACTCCAGTTGTTCTACTTGGTTTTTAAAATAAACGATATGGTCCATTTAATCTCTTGGAAGTAGAATTGCAGTCATCGCAAAGAAAACAATATTTCACCGTCTTATCTTTTCTACGACAATCTACGTCAAAAACATACCCATTGTTTTGGGCCAAGCTGGCCTCCAGTTGCGACATAGGTGAGTCACTTTCGTCTGTCCTTAGCAACCTTCTCAATGAGAAAAGGGAATCGACTGAAGTGCTGGCCTTAGAACAGTTTACTAAGCTGGTATTTGAAAATTCCATCAATATCACCCTGATTATTCGTGGAGATGTACACATGCATATTGACTGTCAAGGATACGTTTATTCCATTATGAAGAACGAGCATGAATTCCAATCAAGAACTAAATCTTCATTCTGTACACTAACACTCTTACAATTGTCATAAATCGTCTTCAGACGACTTGGCCCGAGCATACTGATGACGCTCAAATGTACAAATCTGCTGACCCAGCTGATATTTGTTGCCATACGAGGCATATGTAATTGTATTTTTGATGTGACCGAATGGACAACATGTAAAAATCAATTGGAAGCAACGCCACTGTTATCTGAAACGTTCTAAAGTACTGGCTAGCCGCAAAAGATAAGTCTATTTAGCTTATAATTTTCGTTTCCCACTTGTTACAGATCAGCAATATAAGGCGGAGGCTGCAGGAGAATTGCTCTTTCTTCAGAAAGTTGTCGTTCCTCAAGTTAAGTAATTGTTGTTGCTTGTTTAAATTGAGTTTTCAAACAGCTTGTTCATAATTTCGTAGTGACTGTCCGTTATTATTTCATTTGTACATTTTCTTCAGTTACACATGAAGTGCTTGTACAATCGGGCCTATATTTCACGTTGAATATTGCTCGCTAAGAAACAGAACTAATATGAACTCAATCGATGCGTTTAAAAGTTGTTGTTCTTTATTTTGATTCTCGCGGATTAGTCTGATGTCGCAGATCACGTAATGTAATTAGGTTTGCAGCTTACGTTGTTGATTGTTGAGATGCGTTTTTCACTAAAGCACAACAATAATAGAGAGTAGCCCCCGTTGATCTCATAGCTCGTATTGTTTTATTCATCAATCCAATTTGTACATATGTGTTTTTACTTGTGTCAACTGCATGGAGATAAATTACACAATATTCTTGTATGACTATATATCTCTTTCTTATAACATTTTGAGAGAGAGCAGTTTCTTTGAATCATAGACGCGACACGAAACATTGATTCAAAAGAACCACATAGTGCCACCTTCATTTGCAAAAAATATAATTAATCCGAGTTAGCATGTCTTATTTCAATAGATTAGGTGTATTCCCCGCGAGGCAGTTTAATATAATACAACGAAAATTTAAACGTTTAAGATTAATTAAGTAACAATATTATAAGATTTATTTCGATTTCCGTAATGACATATGACTTAGCCTTGGGAGCAGAGTGATTTGTACTCGTTAAATCATACAACTTACTTGCTAATTGAGTATTTTTTGTTCGAACTAATTGATTTGTCTTTCTTTAATATTGTTACTTTGCCAGTAAATTATTTACTTGTCATGAAGATGCCTCTACCTTCCCGACCCATTCTTCCAGCAAATTGCCATAGGGATGAAGAATAATTATTATGTCATCCATACAGTCAAAAATACAAAAAATGACTCTTGATACATTTTGGCATCTTCCTATGATATTGGATTCTTTGTAAGAATTTTGCGACACGTGAAGCGCATGGCAATCCTTGCTTATTTGATGCATATAAATGGTAGATGATCCTTCGGTGCCATGTTATATATATATATATATATATATATATATATATATATATATATATATATATATATATATATATATATATATATATATATATATATATTAAGTAAGATTACGTTGTCGAATGGTAAAACTATTAGCGGCGCCGAAGTAGTATAAAGCGCTCTCCGTTACGGATCACTGCCATCTCACCTCAGTCTAAGTTGGTTCGAGTTTAAGATTCGGTTAAAGTAGTTATGTGATAAAATTTGGCAGTAGCTTCTCTTTGGTCGGTCATTCTTTCCGGGCTTTTCCCCGGGTTCCTCCTAACCCAATAATATTGGGTAATGAACGATATATAGCCTATCGTGTGCTGAAAAAAATAGCCTTAAACCCTACAATAACAACAATAATTATTAGCCATCATTTGTATATAGCCTTTTATATACTTATCTAGGGTATATGCCATTCAGCAAACAAAAATATATCAATATAATCTATTTCAATGTGATTATAGAGGGATAGAGTGACTGTGTAACCTGTGACATTATTAAATGCGTGTAAGGAAGTATTCTCTGATAACAAGATGGAGCAACCTTTGCTTCCACTGATGCTAGTTATTGCTGATGTCGTCATCTATCGGGCAAAATGACAATGGAAGCCTTACAAATGATTATACTAAAACACCCTACTGTGTTCTTGTATATGTGATATGCGTATTCATATTATCCACTTTTACAATGTATCTAATACGTGTGTTCTGCGTTTATTCCTTATAATTATTCTTAAATGGGAATTAAACCATAGTTAGAGCGTTGTTAAAGCATAACAAGGAATAAACAAAGTTGTAATGAGAATAATCTGCTGACAATTATGTCAGTTGCAGCATTATGCATCTTTTGGTCAACACTAAATAGGTCATGATACGTTATGCTATCAGAGGGTATAATATTTTGTATGTTCCGATATCAAAGAGGTAATTTTGTTCAAACTGACTTTACTGTAAATCTAGACAATTTACAAATATATCACATGGAGATTCGCATTAACACCCATTGCTATGTTAGAAATGTCAAGGTCAAAGGGACATAGGGCTAAAGTGAAATAGGAAAGAGAAAATACTTTTAAAATGATGATGGGAGTCATGTCTTTGTTTATTTTACGCTTGAAGCACGAATTGATTGCATTTAAAATATTCGAACCAACACAGATGATAACGTTGTAAGTAACAAATTGCTTGGTCACCAAAACACTAATGCAAATGCGGGAAAACAAAAATATGATCTATAGAAATGCAAGTGATACATACCACTACGTGTTTCCAAACTCTGCTGTTGATCATTACTGGGCGAACTCAGAGTGTCTGTACAACAAAACAAACTACTTGTAATTACCGTTTAAAATACAAAAACTACGTTTAGAAACCATGGTGTTGCTCATCACTAGTCGATTTCAAATTTACTGTATCTCAAGAGTAAATTACTTGAAATGCCTGTATAAAGTAAAGAACTGCTTTTAATGCTTATACAAAAAGAAATCAAACATGTTATTAATAAACGATTAAAGCATCTAAAGTGACATTAAACGAAAAACCATAATCAAAGCTTGTTTTGAGCAGACAAGATTTCGGTAGGGATATAATTTTGCAAACTGCTGGAGAAAACATATTCAACTGCAATAGTTTAGGTGGTTCTTTCCAAGCTGGCCCATTATATTAATCTCTCTTGAGTTCAATGGTAGTAGTCCAGGCAAGTATATGTACATCCAGCTTCATGTTAAGTGACCATAGTGGGAGTTATAATCAATTTAACAGACAAGAGTTAGAAAATTATGTAAAACGACCAGTGTAGCTAATGTGGTATGCAAATAATGAGATGATTTTAAAAGCAAAATAGATGAAGCAAGCAGAGGAAAATTCACGGACAGAAGAAATTGAATCTGGATGGATGCATAAAGCATCTGGTAAGAAACCAGCTGAGTGAACTATGTTTTATATCATGAGCATGCCAGACAAATCCGCAGGTTGAACGATGAAGAAGTGACAGGTAATACTCGCTTGTATGCACCATTCGCCAATAATCTAACCGGATCTGGCTGATCAACAAACGACGGAGTCCATGCCAGTGAAGGCTGCTCACATACCTGAAGCTGGTAACAACATATTGTTATAGATTCGACTCAACCTTCATCCACCATACACAACAAGG
The DNA here is from genome assembly GCA_029339505.1 of Unio delphinus. Classification (NCBI taxonomy): domain Eukaryota; kingdom Metazoa; phylum Mollusca; class Bivalvia; order Unionida; family Unionidae; genus Unio; species Unio delphinus. The sequence goes on along the minus strand of JAQISU010000122.1, from coordinate 10,594,312 downwards.
CATCTGAAAAAGTGTAATCAAATTCCAACAGGAATTGAAGAAAGATGATTTACCCTGGGAAATCTAACTATGGTTTGCAACGTCTTTTTAGAAATGGAAAGGTGGCCCAATGACAATACCCATGGATCTGTCTGGGGACACAATCACTCTCCGTTTGGGTCAGGAAATCAATATATTCTGGGTGCATCATGGACAGAGTATGTGTTCATTAGAAGAACTACACGGATGCCCCTGGTAGTAATTAAAATGAATGAATTTCCTGACTAGTGCCGATGGGACAAGAGAAGACGCGAAGTAATGATGTGTTTAGTCATTTACTTTTTTAAATTCTAAAGTGGAGAGTGTCGGAAGCAGCTCTGTCTACCTTGGAATATTTAACCTTGAAATTTGAATGTAGACCTTACAATATGATGTGCTGACTATAATGGATAAAACTTCATGGTTTCAATGGCCTTCCCTATTTCCTCAGACCAATCATATATACTCCTAGAAGTCAGGAGTACCCTCCTATTGTAACTAGATAATCGTCTGAGACCGGCGAGTCTCGAATATGGTTTATAGAGACGGATGAAGCTGGTCATGTTCTCTTTTCCTTATTGTAATCTCCATTTTGACCGAATTTACACCCCTATCAGATTATAATCGGCAACATTATACACACATACTACATGAGAGACAGTTGGGATGTTTATCACATGGAAGTTTGATATGTCCACGTTGAGCTGAACAACATTTTGGCATCGATGCAAGCAAACAAATCAAAAATGAAAACGACACCATTACACAATTGTTACAAATGTTGATAATAATCTGAGCACATGGAGTGAGACCTGAAGTTAATGCAATCTAAAATTTTGAATACTTTACCTGTCTGTATGGTATTAGGGGTATTCATGAGAGTGCGCGACATATCGTCATAAACAGTTCAAATTCAACAATAACACGAGAGCTAATGTAACATAACAAAATATTAAATATTATAGTTTAGAATAATCATGAATGGAGTGATATCAACTGGTTGTGTGAGATTGTGTATTTCATCCTGTAGCCAACATAGTTTAATACTATGTTTTGTTTGCTAATTAAATTTGGTTTCTGTCTATGGAAACACTAAACAAATTATGAAGGACCTGCTATCAGAGTGTTTAATATTTTGTAAGTTCCGGTATCAAAGAGGTAATTATGTTCAAACTGACTTTACTGTAAATCTAGACACTTTACTAATATAGCACCTTGAGAATTGCATTAACACACACTGCTATGTTAGAAATGTCAAGTTGAAAAGGACATAGGTGTGAAGTGAAATAGGAAAGGGGAAATACCTTTAAAATGATGATGGGCTTCATGGAAGCGTCTTTGTTTATTTCACCCTTGAAGAACGAATTGATTGCATGAAAAACATTTTGAACCAACACAGATAACAACGTTGTAAGTAACAAATTGCTTGGTCACCAGAACACTAATGCAAATGCGGGAAAATGAAAATATGGCCTGTAGAAAAGCAAGTGATACATACCTCTATGTGTTTCCAAACTCTGCTGTTGATCATTACTGGGCGATCTCAGATTGTCTGTAAAACAAAACAAACTACTTGTAATTACTATTTAAAATACAAAAACTACGTTTAGAAACCATGGTGTTGATCATCACTAGTCGATTTCAAATTTACTGTATCTCAAGAGCAAATTACTTGAAATGCCTGTATAAAGTAAAGAACTGCTTTTAATGCTTATACAAAAGGAAATCAAACATATTATTAATAAACGATTAAAGCATCTAAAGAGACATTAAACGAAAAACCATAATCAAAGCTTGTTTTGAGCAGACAAGATTTCGGTGGGGATACAATTTTGCAAACTGCTGGAGAAAACATATTCAACTGCAATAGTTTAGCTGGTTCTTTCTTAGCTGGCCCATTATATTGATCTCTTTTGAGTTCAATAGTAGTAGTCCAGGCAAGTATATGTACATGCAGCTTCATGTTAAGTGACCATAGTGGGAGTTATAATCAATTTAACAGACAAGAGTTAGAAAATTATGTAAAACGACCAGTGTAACTAATGTGGTATGCAAATAATGAGATGGTTTTAAAAGCAAAATAGATGAAGCAGGCAGAGGAAAATTCACGGACAGAAGAAATTGAATCTGGATGGATGCATAAAGCATCTGGTAAGAAACCAGCTGAGTGAACTATGTTTTATATCATGAGCATGCCAGACAAATCCGCAGGTTGAACGAAGAAGAAGTGACAGGCAATACTCGCTTGTATGCACCATTCGCCAATAATCTAACCGGATCTGGCTGATAAACAAACGACGGAGTCCATGCCAGTGAAGGCTGCTCGCATACCTGAAGCTGGTAACAACATATTTTTATAGATTCGACCCAACCTTCATCCACCATATACAACAAGGCATCTGAAAAAAGTATAATCGAATTCCAACAGGAATTGAAGAAAGATGATTTACCCTGGGAAATCTAACTAAGGTTTGCAACGTCCTATTAGAAATGGAAAGGTGGCTCAATGACAATACCCATGGATCTGTCTGGGGGCACAATCACTCTCCGTTTGGGTCAGGAAATGAATATATGCTGGGTGCATCATGGGCAGAATATGTGTCTATTAGAAGAACGTAATGGATGCCCCTGGTATTAATTAGCATGAATGAATTTCATGGCTAGTGCCGATGGGACAAGAGAAGACGCGAAGTAATGATGTGTTTAATCATTTACGTTTTTAAATTCCAAAGTGGAGAGTGCCGGAAGCACCTATGTCCACCTTGGAATATTTAACCTCGAAATTTGAATGTAGACCTTACAATATGATGTGCTGACTAAAACTTTATAGTGGATAAAACTTCATGGTTTCAATGGCCTTCCCTATTTCCTCAGACCAATCATATATACTCCTAGAAGTCAGGAGTACCCTCCTATTGTAACTAGATAATCGTCTGAGACCGGCGAGTCTCGAATATGGTTTATAGAGACGGATGAAGCTGGTCATGTTCTCTTTTCCTTATTGTAATCTCCATTTTGACCGAATTTACACCCCTATCAGATTATAATCGGCAACATTATACACACATACTACATGAGAGACAGTTGGGATGTTTATCACATGAAAGTTTGATATATCCACGTTGAGCTGAACAACATTTTGGCATCGATGCAAACAAACAAATTGAAAACGAAAATGAAAACATTACACAACTAACACAAATGTTGATAATAATCTGAGCACATGTATTGAGACCTGACGTTAATGCAATATGAAATTTTGAATACTTTACCTGTCTGTATGGTATTAAGGGTATTCATGAGAGTGCACCACATATCGTCAAAAACAGTTCAAACTCAACAATAACACGAGAGCTAATGTAACACCACAAAATATTAAATATTGTAGTTTAGAATAATCATGAATGGAGTGATATCAACTGGTTGTGTGAGATTGTGTATTTCAACCTGTAGCCAACAGAGTTTAATACTATGTTTTGTTTGCTAATTAAATTTGGTTTCTGTCTATAGAAACACAAAACAAATCATGAAGGACCTGCTATCAGAGGGTTTAATAATTCGTAAGTTCCGGTATCAAAGAGGTAATTATGTTCAAACTGACATTACTGTAAATCTAGACAATTTACTAATATAGCACGTGGAAATTAGCATTAACACCCGTTGCTATGTTAGAAATGTCAAGGTCAAAATGACATAGGGGTGAAGTAAAATAGGAAAGGGGAAATACCTTTAAAATGATGATGATGGGCTTTATGGAAGCTTCTTTGTTTATTGCACCCTTGAAGCACGAATTGATTGCATGAAAAACATTTTGAACCAACACAGATAACAACGTTGTAAGTAACAAATTGCTTGATCACCAAAACACTAATGCAAATGCGGGAAAATGAAAATATGGCCTGTAGAAAAGCAAGTGATACATACCTCTATGTGTTTCCAAACTCTGCTGTTGATCATTACTGGGCGATCTCAGATTGTCTGTAAAACAAAACAAACTACTTGTAAGTATTATTTAAAATACAAAAACTACGTTTTGAAACCATGGTGTTGATCATCACTAGTCGATTTCAAATTTACTGTATCTCAAGAGCAAATTACTTGAAATGCCTGTATAAAGTAAAGAACTGCTTTTAATGCATATAAAAAAATGAAATCAAACAGATTATTAATGAATGATTAAAGCATCTAAGGTGACATTAAAATAGAAACCATAATCAAAGCTTGTTTTGAGCAGACAATACATGTAGAAAAGGTATAATTATTTCGGTGGTGATTTAATTTTGCAAACTGTTGGAGAAAACATATTCAATTGCACTATTTTAGGAGGTTCTTTCCAAGCTAGAGCATAATAGTAATCCCTTTTGAGTTTAATGTTAGCAGTCCAGGCACGTATATGTGCATGCAGCTTAGTGTTATGCGACCATTGAGTTATAATCAATTTAACATACAAGAGTTAGAAAATAATGTAAACGACCAGTGTAACTAATGTAGTATGCAAATAATGAGATCTTTTTAAAACAAAAATAAATGAAGAAGGCAGAGGAAAATCCACGAACAGTAGAAATGGAATCTGAACTGATGCATAAAGCATCTGGTAAGAAACCAGCTGCGTGAGCTATGTTTTATGTCAAGAGCATGACATACGAATCCGCAGGTTGAACGCTGAAGACGTGACAGTTAATACTCTCTTGTATGCACAATTCGCCGAAAATCTCACCGGATTTGGATGATAAACAAACGACGGAGTCCATGCCAGTGAAGGCTGCTCACATACCTGAATCTGGCAACAACATAGTTTTATAGATTCGACTCAACCTTCATCCACCATACACAACAAGGCATCTGAAAAAGTATAATCGAATTCCAACAGGAATTGAAGAAAGATGATTTACCCTGGGAAATCTCACTATTGTTTGCAACGTCTTATGAAAAATGTAAAGGTGGCCCAATACCAATACCTTTGGATCTGTCTGGGGACACAATCACTCTCCGTTTGGGCCTGGAAATGAATATATTCTGGATGCATCATGGACAGAGTATGTGTCCATTAGAAGAAATTCACTGATGCCCCTGGTAGTAATTAGCATGAATGAGCCGATGGGACAAGAGCAGACGCGAGGTAATGATGCTTTTAGTCATTTACATTTTTAGGTTCCAATGTGGAGAGTGCCTGAAGCAGCTCTGTCGACCTTGGAATATTTAACCGTGCAATTTGAATGTAGACCTAACAATATGATGTGCTGACTATAATGGATAAAACTTGGTTTCAATGGCCTTCCATATTTCCCCAGACCGATCATCTATACTCCTAGACGTCATGAGTACCCTCCAAGTGTAACTAGATAATAATCTGAGACCAGCGAGACCCGAATAAAGAACCAGTAAGGTGTATAGAGGAAGATGAAGTTGGTCATGTTCTCTTTTTCTTATTGTTATCTCCATTTTGACAGAATGACACCCCTATCAGACCATACACGGCAACATTATACACAAATACTACACGAAAGACAGATGGAATGGTTATCAAATGGAGGTTTTGATATGTCCACGTTGAGCTGAACAACATTTTGGCATCGATGCAAACAAACAAATCAAAAACAAGCACGAAAACATTACACAATTGTCACATATGTTGATAATAATCTGATCACAAGGAGTGAGACCTGACGTTAATGCAATCTGAAATTTGTAATACTTTACCTGTCTGTATGGTATTGGGGGTATTCATGAGAGTGCACCACATATCGTCAAAAACAGTTAAAATTCAACAATAACACGAGAGCTAATGTAACACCGCCAAATATTAAATATTGTAGTTTAGAATAATCATGAATGGAGTGATATCAACTGGTTGTGTGAGATTGTGTATTTCAACCTGTAGCCAACACAGTTTACTACTAAGGTTAATAATTAAATTTGCTTCTTGTGTATGGAAACACAAAACAAATTATGAAGTACTTTGCTTAACTACCTGAGCCCATGAACATAATACAAGGGTGTGCTACGTCCTTAATCATAAGTCTCCAAACAAGCATATATCATTATTTAAAGACTTTGCATTAATCAGATTATATAAAAACAAATATCGAGTAAACAGAAGTCACATCAAATCCCGAATGGAGGAGGGAGATTATGCCAAATCGAGATTCTGACACCATTAACTATAATTATATTATAATAAAAAGTAGGCACACTTAAAGAATACACAATCAAGGGGAAAATATGAAGACACCGCTGATAAACAGAATATGAATATCGCATAATCTCACATAAGTGCAAACCCTTTATGTATTACTGATTTTAAATGAAATGATTCTAAACAAACATGACATGTCTTTGTAAATTATAACATGGAACTCTAAAATGTTGCATTTCTAAACTAATTTGTTGCATTTGTACCAACCGTGTTTTCAAGAAGACACCTTTATACTATTGTAAATATAGACCAATCTATATTTACATCACCCTATTCGACTCAACTTTACCAGACTGTGGAAGGAAATTCTTAAGAGCGAAAACAAGATTTAACGTTTCTGTTTTAAGATGTGGGACGAAAGAATTTCCAAAAAAAAATATGATATTATCCAGCATATTCTTCGACACTAATTAATTAAACAAACAAGAAACCAAGAAATTAGATTCACAAATAACAAACAGGTGGTTTAATCTTATTTAATATAATCGATTGCGAATGGAACATTATTTTGAAAGCAGAGGATAGAGAGAATTAGAGAACTAATTTTATAGAACTGTAAATGATATTATACTTACCCAAATCTTTGTCACATAACTGCAGAAGTTTGTCATGTTCAGCATTTACATCGTCTGTAAAAGAAGAGTTCATGATTTAGAATGTCTCCAATGAAGAACGTGTTATAGAGATAACAGCATTGTTAGAAGTGCGGAAATGAAACATTGGACAATATTGAAGTGATAAAATCATCAAAGAATGTTCTGCTTCAGACATGAACATCAGAATAATATGAAATTTTATAATAGTGTTTTAAAAATATATATTGCAAAACTACATTGAATCAAATTTAACAAAAGTGTATTGATTATAGTAAATTCGCGAATCGTTTAATGCAAAAGGTTCTAGAAGTGTATAATTAATAGTGTCAAGATGTGTATCAAGGTAATCTGATCATATTGTGTCACACAAAGCATGATAAAAATGTGGAGATCTGTGTCAGAGAAGGATGTTCCTGAAACTGAAGGCGATAACTAGATCATTTAGTGAGAACAATCCTAGCATGCCTCTGAAAATGAACAATCCAATAGGTACAGGAGTTAAATAAAGAAGAATGCATGGCAAATCGTATATGCCCCACCAGGCTCATAGAGAACACCTGCTGCAATTAACTGATGAGAAATGCCTCGAATCAATGTTACTGTGTTCATAGGGATGTTATATATGATTGGAAAATATATAATGAATTAAATAATTTTTATATGGATTTTTCTGGAGAATCCATTTTACTCGTGTTAGGCAATAGATACATATAATTTAAGGTTGCCTCATGGAATAATGATGTTCGTGGCAACTAACTCAGGATTTGTAACGACGTTTCGTTTCTAGGTCAAATGTACAACGAGGTGCACAAAAAAGACAGTGAAGCAGAAATTGTGAGTGGTGGGAAAGTCGGGAGGGATGACAGTCTGCTTTGTTTCTAACCAAAACCAGTCTATACAAAACGCAGAAAAAGATTGGTCAGTAAAACATGGATCTGAATGCAGCCAGATGAACCAAAAATTATTGGAAATTAGATAGTAGCTTCTTTTCAAAGTGAAAATAAACACATTATTAAACATCCGATCTGCTTTGCTCGATGACTATTATGGTAAGTTCCTTTTTATGGGTGGTAAGGTAAATGTATTGGATGATTTTAATGAATTGCAATATTGTCTTCAACATATAAACGTGCTAACAAGCATTAATACATGCCCCTAAATAGATAAGACAAGTTTAATCTCTAAAGGATACCAACTTAGCTAATCGTTTACAATACCACTTCATCATCAATCTTATAACGTGATCGTTATAATATATAGCTCTCGCACTTATTTCTGGTTTACTAACATTAACAATATGTATTGGTATATTGACATTATGATACTGAAACATGGATGTTTTCGTTCAAATCTCCTCACAATGTACTGAGTAGGTTTGAGATGTTTGAAAGATTTTCGTTTTAACAATTAGAGCCATAATTGATAATATAGTATCATCTGAAAAAGAAAACAAACCGTAATATTGATTTATTCCAGAATGATGTTTGTATAAATTGATATAACGGAGCATCGTCTCAAACTATGACACGATGTCACGGTCTACATATCTGGACTATACAATATAGCTGTTGAAATGAAACTTTATCTCGAGACGCGGAACAATAGTCCGTCTGAGATCAATATTCTGGAGCTGTACGTGAGCCTAGTACTCTTGGATATGATTCATGATTGATATACATAAGAATAAATTATTGGCATGCATACAACTGCACAATATGTACACCATGGTTCACAGTAACCTGGACTATAACAGTTATTCAGGTATTTTGTCCCGAGGTTTCACATATCTTTTGTAGGATATTGAAGAAGAGAAGTGTAGCAATTATAATCTTCTTCAACACATCCGTTTTTATATTAGTATGTAAGGTCAACATTGTGCATCAAAGATGAATGCATTATTGGTCTGATTGTGCATGTGTCACTTTAAGACAATGTGACACAAAACTAATCCAAAAAGAAACTCGAACAAACAACATTACATATTAAAAACTTGCAAAATGTTTGTCATATCGTTTCAGTTCAGGTGAAGGGCATTACAATTATTCCCATCTGCACATATACCACTACAAGTAACTTTTTATGCACTCTTGTTGCTTACTGGAAATTCATGACAATAGCGATTCTAAGCTAGATAAGACACGGTCACCATTATTTACATAAATAATGCCCTTCTTGTGAAACAAAAAGCTCATCGTCATCGACATGCTAGACTGATGTCTTTTAAACCAGGAGGAAACCACTATGTAATTTATAAGCACCGGGTGATCGACTATTCAAAGAAAATGACCATATAATACTTTTGCGTTGTACATAAAATTCCTTGGGGTGACGTAAAAATGGCAATAAGCTGAAGTGAATAGATGCCACTGCTACAGGCTGAATCGTTGAATGTAACCACTGCCCTAACCGCTGATATGACATTAAGGAAGAATAAAATCGGAGGCTATTCACGTACACACTTTTTCACACTATGGACAGGACAAAGAGTGTATCACAGGGTAGTCCTAAAATCATTTCGTTAGGAATACTTTACCTTCCATGATTAAGAATTTCTCTACCGAAGAATATGCCAGACTTGGAATGCAAACCCTATCAAAGATTCATATCTAAACGATTTCTAAACTCCACGCAAAGAAATTGGGGCATATTTTCGTCTATATCGCCTGGGGAATGCTAACATTATCGTTTTGTCAGAGACAATAACTCAAAGACTCGTCATTTAGTTGTACTGAAGATACGTCCCTTAATTCAAAAGCGTCAATGTCAAGATGAAAATTCACCACATCGCATTAAGTAACACATAATGCCATCAAGGAAGCGACACACACCATATCTGATGTACATTGATGCTGTTCAAATATACAGATGGTTACTGCTTGTAAACTAGTCCAGACTGACCCATTGACGTACTTAGTAATGCTTTTCTTTCATTAATGACATGTGAATCGCCCGGTGATGATTAAGCGATCTCCACTTGACATGTAGATTAATTGGAGTGGGCGCAAGTTCAATATTCCTAGGAAATCTGGTAAGCCCTGGTAGGCCGTGGCGCTTAATATCCACATATAATATAGACTTAGACGAGCGAAGAGCAAACACAGTGGCGTCATTTGTGCCGGGATTGTTTATATTCTTTCCATTGGTATATGGACTAATTATCTGATCGCGACGAAATATGTCATCGCACATATACATTCATTAGGCGAAAATATCTCCAATTTCTCTAAGTTGGAAATATATACTAGATCCATTATAAGCCAGGAGTGAATACAATTTTATGTGCGGATCTAATGTAGCCATTGTGAGTCACCCTATGATCAAACTAATGTCGGATATGGATGTCTACTAACATTGGTGGATGGGTCTTCTAATATTATTATGTAAAAAGCTCTTGGTGTGGAGGATAGGCGGATAAGAAGAGAGCATAACTGTAAAAGCTCCCTTTGCATCAACAAGAGGAGGACATATTGCGATATGGCAGATGTACATTTTGTAATGTCGATCGTGAATACCCAATTACAGAGATATACGGCATTTTTTAAGATGGTGTGATATCCAACTTGTCGAAATCCTTGCGGAAGAGCTTGTGTAAGGCAATATGGTAGATACTCCACCAAAAACATGCTCCCTTTCTCCACAGAATAAAATTCAAAGAATAGATGGATGACGATTATGGAAATGAGAAGGTAACATATACCGTAATTGCACTAGACTGGCCTGGTGGAGAAGTATAGGGTCCTTGAAAGAGGCGGCTTTTCTTAGAATAGGAGCTTCAAGCTTGTGTACGTTCTATATTTGAGAGAGAATCAACCCATTCTCCTCTATACTTAGTCTAACCTCTGACAAGTTTGTTAGTCAAACAACAACGGGTATTGAAAGATAAATAATATCTCGTATATGAGGTATCAAGTCTCTCTCCCCCATCACCTAAAAATATCTTCTTTTGAGATGGACCCTTGACCTAGCCATAACTGCTGATGTATGGGTTAGAACTGGTGTCATGTTCCCAAGAGTTGTGATTGGTCTTATATACCGATGATTAGAGAGTGTCCTTAAGCATTGGACAGATAAAAACCAGGGGTCTCAGAGGAGGATCGAACATGCTATGTTGAAAACGGATAAGGAATGTCACGTGTTTCGTAGATTAATCTATTTTAGAAGGGTCCCACACGTCGGACCGGAAAGATCGTAATATACACGCATACTTTCCTTGACAAATATTGAATGCATGCCAGGTATGTTGTTCATGCCACGGGGCTGTGTATGCCCAGGTATATCCATAATCTTCACTAACGTTGCTACAGCTAGACAACCACGAAAACTAATCATAATTGGTCATTACATTTTTCAGGAATACATTAAGTCAATTGAATCTAAATTTAGTAATATTTATATGCTTTTATTGTATTGAATAATATGACGACCTGCTGGCAAACTCAAAAAGATAAACAATAACTCACCTTGAAATTTAAGACAATTAATTGTGTAAACCAATGATAAATACAATATTATTATCAAGAAGAAAATTGAATGGATTGATTTTATTTCACTTTATACGCGACAACTTGGTGTGCAAGTTGTCGTCAACCACATGTTATTATTAGCAATGCTTGACCATAATTATGGTGACAAAGAATGCCATGATGGCAACCAAATATCAACATAGTTATAATTAACTAATATGGAATTGTCCGATTATATTTAAAGAATATAATGCTATTGCAAAAATAGTTGAAATGACAAATAATTTGTAAACTTATTGAATACTCGAACCATTGTCGGAAAACAACTTTCATATTGTATATAATATATGACAATTAAAGTATTACCGATACAAAAATATTGTATTTATGTTAACGCAAATTATATACCTTGTACAGGATCTATATATATATATATATATATATATATATATATATATATATATATATATATATATATATATATATATATATATATATATATATATATTTAAATATATATATATATATATATATATATATATATATATATATATATATATATATATATATATATATATTATCGCGTTATTTGGCTAGAATGCAAACAAACTCTTTTTAAAAAATGTTTTTTGAACATACTATGAATTGAAAACCATGAGTTTGCCTACTTGTCCAAACTTCACCTAGGATTAGAAAGAAACAGCGTAGTTTAGCATGAACCTTACTGATGTATTTGCTGAGGATTGATGATTCAAAACGATTTTGAAAATACAGAATTTGACAGAATATTCTACAACAAATCCTCCAAACAGTGTTAATTGTTTTAAAAAGAAATTATCATATTTACGAACATATATAAAATATTAGAAAATGGATAATCTAGTATGATACATAAGTCTAGCAAATTATAGAGAAGGAAGCAAAATCGAAATCTGTATCGAAATATGTGAGTACAAATACAGAACAAAATAAAATGCAATTGTAATTTAATAGTTACCAAAATGTTTTTCTCCATCGTCCAGCAATCCCGCAGTGTGTTCTCCGTTTAAATTTCCTGCAACAACGAAGAGGTAATTACCAGGAATGTGTATAATGCAAAACGGTTGTTATTAATGGCACCTTAATAATTAATTTGTATACTAAAATCTTGTGGATAAAAGTGTTTTGCTTCAGACATGAAAATCAGAATGATATGATATATGTTTATGGTGTAATAACAAATAAATCAAACGCTGTCAATAAATCCCAAGCATGCGAAGATCTCCTTTTAATAAGATCCATCGAATACCTTCAGGATATATGCCTATTTAAAACGTTAATTCATGAGTATGTTAAAGATACAGGCTCCATTGTGGCAGCACGAAATCAGTCTCAAAAAGTTTTGTATTCTTGGGCATTCATCTGCCAAGTAATAAAGAATATTTTGAAGCATTGGAATTCTAGATAAAACAAGGATCTCCTCTGAAGAGAAGCATGTATCCTCCATTTATTACAGATGGTTTACCATTCACTGTGATAAAAAAATCTGAACATGTCTAGAAGAACACCTAAGTCGACGCAAGATAGATTATTCAACGGAGTGGGTGAGAAGCTCAAGTTATAGTCTTATCTCAATAGATAAGTCTATAAAATAAATTGTTCCTGGACTTCTTGGTGACGACGTCTTTCCTCCAGGCTGTAAAGTGAAGTTATAATTGTGGAGTGTTTCTTGAACTACTGAGGAATTGTTTTTAACAGAAGATGGCGATGGTGATAGTTTTTGTGACGATGATTATTGGGCTTCCTTGAAATATTTGATAAGCTTTGTATATAATGTGAGAGACCCCAGCAGTTGGTCCTTCATATTTTGAAATACCATGGTTTAAACCCTGTAAACAAGACCTCAGTGGCTCCAAGGGACTAGCTTCTTCATGGTTCATGGAGAGCTTTTGTCATTGTTATCAATTTTGGAAAATACTGCGGTAAGCTGCTCACACGGAAGTTATTTATTTATTAAATGCGTTTACTAGAGAATTGTATTTGGCATACAACGATACCCGAGGGTGTATAATGTATATTCTGTCGTATTCAAAAAAATAGTGAGTTTGGTTCTTCCTATGCCGCATGTGCGAAGTGCTTTTGATGAGGTGAAGCGAATGTCTTTAATCACATACACTATTTGTGTATAAATACCTCACGGCATGGAAAGTTGTTTACATTACGGAACGTCTTGTCAGTGGACGTTTTGTCAGTGGGCGATCTACTATAAGAACGCGCACATCTCCAGCTGTAGAGCTGTCTAATGCGTTGAATATCCAGAATGGCCGGCGATGTCTGGTGCTCTCCAGTGTCATAAATATCCATTGTCCGGTGTTGTCCGGTGTTGTCCAGTGTCTGGTTTCGCCAAGTTTCTGGAATTTCTAGTCTCTGAATTTTCATAACTGTAGAGTTATCTAGTATCTGGAAAACCGGGATAGTACAGTATCCGGCAATGTATAGTATGTGGCGTATCCAGTATCTGGAGTGTTTGGTGTTGTCCGATTTGTTGTCAGGTGTTGGCCAGGGCGACTAGAGGGACCCGAGCGTCGCAAGCATGTGATTAATCGATGTCTATGTGGTGCAAGCTGTAAAGCCAACCACAGTAATTGTAACAGCTATAATGCTGAGCTTTAGCAGTCTTGGAGCTGAAATAAAGTCTACTGACGACGGAGTGTATCTCCTTACATGTAATGTTGTAACCGTTGGCTAATTTTGGGGTTAGTAAAACCCATGCTATATGTAGGGACTTTTCCTTTTCATTTGCACAATTTCATTATGAGTGAATGTTTTGGCTAGATGAGTAAAAGTATACATTGTTTGCTGTCTGGGTAAACCATATCCATCTTTCCATTGTTTAGTCACTGTGAATCATTCACACCTTGTGTTTTTCTTTTGTATAGTAATTTGTGTTCTTTCTTTCTTCTTTATTACATTTGTGCGTTTTTATGTTAATAATCAAACAGTTGGATTAAATATGTACATTAAAGTCATTAATTATTAAACACTGTATTTATATCAAAATTGTTATGTTGTAAATCCGAAAATCCCACATGGTTATCTTGTTAAAATGGTGTCAGAAGTGGGATCATTTCGGATGTAACGGAAGACTATTATTATTTCATTATATTTGTATGCTCGTTTGTGTATTTCTTATGCTCTTGTCAAGACAGTGAGGTTAAGTAGATACTTAAGATTACTTTATTTGAATAAACATTTCATGTTTCTATTGACTTTCGAGAAAATAAAATGTACGGTTCGTTCATATAGTAATTACGCATTTGGCGTAATACTGCACTTTATCTTCGTCACACCAAACGTTCTGAATATGTCATGAATGAAATAACTTGTTGAATTGGGGAAACAGTTTGACTACGAGGTGGGGTCCCTTAGAAGTTTCGTTCGTGAAAAATGGGCTAGAGAAAGTGATCAGAGGTTAAAGGAGAGGGAAATAAAAAAAGGAAAAACTTGAATTAGGAAAGAAGACCGAAAGGGAAAACTAGAAACGGACGCCCAAGAAAGAAAGCTAAGAAAGAAAGCTAGAGATAGAAGCTAATGAGGTAATTCAAAGAAAGAAACGAGGCATTTAAAAAGGAAAATGTATAATTAGAAAACCAGGTCGAAAAGGAAAGTATAGAATGAGAAAGGGAAGCATAAAGGGAAAATATAAACTGCTAAAATAAGTAGAAGATAAAAAGCTTAAAAAGGAAAAAACAGGTGAGATTAGAAGCTTTGTAGATAGAAACCAGATATAGGGAGAGAGAGTATCAAAGCAATTCTGAAGTATTGCAAAATAAAATGGACGGAGAACATGATTTTGAAACGAAAAGTAAGATGTTGCCTCCATTTGAAGACAAAAAAGATAACATGGATAGTTATCTAAACAGGTTCGAAAGGTATGCCACTGTACAGAAAATGGAGAAAGGAAGATTGGTAGCTTCATCTTAATGCATTATTAAAGGATAAAACATTATACGTTTATTCTCGTTTATCCGCAGCCGATTCGCTGAATTATCTCGCTTTGAAAGACGCACTTGTGAGGGAATATTAGCTAAGCAAGCAAGGATTTCGCAATACGTTTAAGTATAGGAAACCCGAGAGGCGAGACATTCATCTAGTTCGTCAGTAGGACGTGCAATTACTTGTAGCGATGGGTGAAATGTCGTAAGTAATCAAGATATTTGAGGGTCTTGTCGATTTCTTGCTACAAGATCAATTATTGACAACTTATGGCAAAGAGTTATATTTGTTCTTGAGGGAAAAGTCCTTCACGAATATATGTGACATGGTCACAAAGGCGGATTTATTCATTGAAGCTCGGGGAGGTTTTCAGAATGTTATCTCGCGAGACAGCAAAGGTGGAAATCTGGTCAAGGACCAAAACCCAGGAAACCTGAGGAACCTGGTAGGGATAAACAGGTAAGGCATACAGACATGCAATATTGCACTTGCAAGGCGTGGGGTAATAGATTCCTCAATTGTTCTAAGCGGAAGGGACCAGTTTAAAGAGTCACAGTGGCCATTGAGGGCAGACGGTCGGTCGATTGAAAACTCGTTATTTCGTTACAGGCGAAGTAGGATACAATATACGAGCCAGTGGCGATGCAAATCAAGCGATCGGCACGTGTGGTTTTCCCGAGGTAAGGATATTGACGGCAAATCACGTTTTCAAAGGACAAGAAGTGATTGTCTTACGAGACACAGGGTGCACTACTGTAGTTATGAAACGGAGCCTAGTCCGAGACAATCAATTGATTTGGTTTAAATCGCCGTGTATGCTACTATACCAAACAATTTACCATGTTCCTGTTGCAGGGATAGTTATCGAAACACGTTTTCTGACAGGAACCCTGGAAGATCTATGCACCGTAATCCTGATATGTCAATGTCACAGAATTAGGCAAAAATTGAATTTATTTCTTTTTGAATTACAAACTAATTTCACCATTTTTTTTGTTTCGTCGTACATGCCTTACCTGGGGCGAATAAGTGGTTTTTTTCAATGTAAGCGGCGTGTAACGATTTGCATGTACCTGACTTCGTATCACTTGAAGTCAGGAACATTAGAATCACGGGGTGCACGGTAATTTTGCCGTGAATTCTGCTCACCTATTTTAGGATATATAAGGCAGAATATTTCTGATAATATTACGGGACCAAAAGTATCTTATTACAGGAAAGATAGCTCGTCATTCTTTCTCCAGCCAAAGGGGTGAGTGTTAAATTTATACTTCGTTTTATTGTGAATTTTATTCAGTTTATCATTTCATGCAATGATGCCTTTATTATAATGCAGATTTAAACGTGGAATATATGGAATTACTGGTCACGATTAGACTTTAAATGCAATAGTGTAATCTAAGTTGTAGATTGGTTTAGAAAAAACTTATTAGTTTGGTCTCTTTATTGTAGCTGAAATTGTTGCTGATTGTAGCTGAACGTCTCTGAACGTATATGATTGTAGCTGAACGTCTCTGAATATCTTTGAATTGTAGCTGAATGTGGTTAATTGTGCCATTTGATTGTGAGATCAAATTGAGGTATCTGACTGTCTGTCTGTCGGATTGTCTGTCCGTCTACATCTGTCGTGATGTGTAAATATCCGGAAATCTAGAAGTCTGAGTGTCGGAGCTGTCTAGAGGTGTAAACATTCGGGATGGCATCTAGGTATCTGGGAACGTTGGTTCTAGTAGATGCTGTATGCTGTCTGTACGTATAACTGTGGTGGATCCGTAAAAGGCAAACGGCCGATAAAAGTATTGGTCAACCCTAGGTATTCGGGGAAGCTGGGCGGCGATTCAACAGTTGGTGAATCGTACGGTTATACAGGTTCGAGACACATGTGTGTTTTGCAATTGTAGTACAATTGAATACATTGCTATATTTACACATAGTTACTTCAAATCACAGTAGTATTTCAAGGGATTACATGAATCTCAATAAAAGTTAGCAACTTGATTAAATACATGTATATGTTCGTGCTAGTTGTCGCAATCCATACGTGTGATAGTATAGTTTAATGTTCTGTATTTTGTTATCGCAATTTATACTTGCGGTAATAAAACTTTTGTAAAGGTTACTTGGATCTGTGTATAGTCCAAGAGATTCCTTTGTATCTGTGTTTGTGGGTTGAATGCATGAGCTATTTTGTTGATACATCAATATTTTTCATTAATAATTTATTTCATAAATTTACATTATCTTTCACACATTGTGTTTGTGTTGTTCATTTAATCCACCATCCACTCGGTAACAATTTTGTTACAGTGAACTTACGAGTGGCCATTTACAGGGATTTAGACTCCAATCCATGTCTGACTTTAGTTTTTCGATCAAACTGGCAGTGCAAACTAGGACTCAGGTAAAGCAAGAAAACAAACATTCACGTGAATTAAATATCATGAAAGCTATTACCGATATCTCGCGCGAGGAATTTCAGAATGCGCAAAAATGTGACGCATCTCTACGTGCAAACGCAGAGAGAATATTATCGGGTACCGTGAGAAAATGTAAGAACGTAGGTTCCTCTAAATTTCTATTTCGTAAACGTTTAATGTCTAAGGAATATTCTACCTTTGATAGGAAGTTTGTGCAATTTGTGGTTCCTCAGAAATTTATGTACTAAGGTTCGTAGAAGAGTCGAGTATGGCTTGTCATTTATGTATAAAAAAAACAACGGATAGGGTATTAAGTGAGTTTTATTGGCCTGGTGTAACTGGCGACGTAGCGCAGATTTGGCCTTCGTGCGATGTTTGCCAGAAGACTATTTCAAAGGGTAGGGTAACTAGAGTACCGTTATGTCAGATGTCCTTGATAGATACACAGTTTATAAGAGGGGCCATTGACATTGTAGGACCTACATTCCACATACGCATCGAACAAACCGATACATATTGACATTGGTATATTAAGCTACTATATGTATCATCAAAGCCATATATTTGCCATCGATTAAAACCAAATGTGTAATCGAAGCGCTCGTAGACATGTTCAGCAGGGTAGGAGTGCTCGAAAAGGTTCTTACCGATTGTGGAGCGCAGTTCACCTCAGATCTTATGACAGAAATTAGTAGGTTGTTGTCCCTTTAACAGCTTCGCACAGCACCCTATCACCCTATGTGCAATAGGTTGATAAAGAAATTCAACGGGACGTTGAAGAAAATGTTGCGAAGGATGTGTAGGGAAAGACCTAAGGATTGTGATAGGTACCTAAACGCAGTTCTGTGTGTCTATCCTGATGTTCCTCACGAAGGCGTAGCCTTCTCACCGTTTGAACTATGTTACGATAGAACGGTTTGTAGTCCTATGTGTGTTCTACGCAAACTGTGGTCAGACGAGGTCGCGAACGAAGAAGTCAAGACCGCTTACCAATACTTGATGGATTTACGCGAACAGTTAGAGAATACGTGTCGAATGGCACAAAACGAACTCGCGACATCTAGTCGACAATATGCAATTGTTTTACAACAGATGCCTGCGGAGTACCCGCTTGATGTAGGCAATGAAGTGTTAGTGCTTTTCCCTGCCAAAAATCAAGCTGAAAGTCCAAAGGAAAGGGCCATACGAAGTCAAACAGCAGCAGAGAGGGTGAACAGACCAGCTTTTTTAGTCGTCAGCGATGCTTCCTTCTAGAGAGGGTGAACAGACCAGCTTTTTTAGACGTCAACGATGCTTCCTTCTAGTTAATATTTACTAGGAAGTTCTCAATTTGTCAAATAAACCCTTCTAGTTAATATTTACTAGGAAGTCCTAATTTGTCAAATAGACTTTTCTAATAAATATTAAGAGAAGGGTCCATTTGGTAAAAAAAAAAGATGCCATTTAGTTGACGTTCACCTCCTCGGCTGCTAATGCGCTAACAATTTTTTTACGATGAAAGTCTTTAAGACGAAAATCCTTTCAGGACTGTACAAATAAACTAATTTGTAAAACCTCACCTCGTAAATCAATCAGATTATTAGATTGGTCAGTGAGTTTGAAATTAATTCTCGTTAACAAATTATTATGACATCGCATATAGACTAGATTAGTTGGGTCTTCAATAATTAGAAATCCTGGAGGAGCCGTT
Source organism: Unio delphinus (assembly GCA_029339505.1). NCBI lineage: Eukaryota > Metazoa > Mollusca > Bivalvia > Unionida > Unionidae > Unio > Unio delphinus. Next base: position 10,574,957 of record JAQISU010000122.1, on the reverse strand, counting down.
GGTGCAAATGAGTATAAAATATATCCTTGTTGAGCTTGATTTGATTGTTCGAGATTTATTTGATAATTCCCTTCGATAACGTCACATACTAAATTGAGCGCAATCACCGTTGAAATATTCACATGGTTCGGAGCAATATGTCTACCGCCGCCTTCTGGATCATTATTAAATTTCAGAATATTTTCTGTAGGATTCTTCGATTTTTTCCAATTATCGTGGATTCTTTTGAACCCAATATTAATAGCATCGTCAAGTTGTTTCTTTAGTTTATCCGGATTATATCCAGGGATTTTAAAATCTTTAATCTCCGTTTTATTAATATTGTATAGATCCGCAAACTTATCATGTAAGATCTCTTCATTTAATACTTCTTGAATAATTTTCGAGTGAAATATTTTCATATCGTCGATGATTTTATTACCCGTTTCTACGACGTTGATAAATTCATCCTTGGTGAGAGAGCCGGATTTAATAGATATTAGCAGTAGTGAAAAATCATTATTCATTGCTGTGAAATTTCCGTTAATGAGAGGAACATAAATTGATTCAAAAATTTCTTTATTAAAGAATTTATTAGGAGCATAATCCTGATAACTCTTGACTTCATTGACGGGTTTTATTTTGTTGGTGATATAATCGGATTTCTTAGGTTCGGGTGGAAAATCCTTCGAATTTTCTCGCGAGTTATCCGGTGGTAATTCAGGCCATCCTAACACTGATCTTATAGAACTCTGATAAATATCTACAACGTATCCTTCTGTATTTATCTCGATAGCAGATGATAATGTTGGTTCGTGAACTGTTATAGCGATTTTTGATTCTTTCCCAGTGAGAGATTTAATTCTTCGTTGTAATTCGTTATTGATCTGTTCGATTTGGTATGATCCTGTTGGTAACGAGACAACCTGCCAATCTGGAGTTCCGTCTTCACGATTTTTCCACGCAAACACCAAGGAATTATTTGGTTGTTGACCACCAAATGCTACCGATCTGATATTGGGCCAGCTATGATATACTCGTAGTTTTGCTAGCGCGATCTCGCTCACGGGAACGGGAATCGGAAAATTCACACTGAATTCAGGACGCGTTGAGGTTATTGATATTGTGCTTGTTTTCACTGGTGTTGTATTTGTTACTATTTGTTGAAGTAGTTCTTGCGACGACATTATTATTATCATCTCTCTCTAATTTTAGCATTGTTGTTTTATACAATTCCGCCATCGTTGAGAATTCGCTATCTGATATTGTTGTGTCGTCGAGTGATGATGATATTAACGAGGATAATTGTGAGTAACCGGCAGATGCAATATGAAATTTAATTACATAATTGTGTAGTTTACTCTGGCTACACGATGATAATTTTTTTGTGATCCCGGTTAATATACCCGCAATTGTAGCTATGGAAGAAATAACAATTGGAACTACAACCGGAGCAATCATTGTAACCGAAGATAGTATTATCCCAGCAGCAGTGATTACTCCCGACACCGAGTACACGGTGATATCAACTGCGGTTATTCTTCGTTGGTATTTTTTTATTTTTATTTGATACTCCTCACAGAGAGAATTGAGTTTAGTTTGAAACTCTTTGACTTGATCATAGCGATACTGATTCGATGATGGAGTCATTTTATTTTAAAAGCGTTAGCATTTTCAATTCAAAATTCTGAAAGAATTTTTAAATCAATTTAATTGTTTACTTAAATCCACTACGAATTCTACGTACCACGTTACTGAAACCTTGGCTAGATTTCTATCTGTAGTCGTTATCGTGAATTGTTCAGTTGTATCCTTGTCGATGATCGTTGATATCATATTATTGACTCCAGATGAACTACTTGATGATATATTAAACTGATTCGGTGATACTATTATTAATCGATAAATACCCTTGACTGCTGCGGTTATGTTTAAGATGTTATTTGTGGGAGTCCACATAAATGATCCGTATTGAATCGTGTATACTACGTTGTTGACGATAGATTTATTATGAGGAATTTTTACTTTTTCAACAACGATTATCATTCTCGTTGCATCATCCCTTATTGCGTTGTTGAATGTTTTAAGTTCATCGATGGATTTTTTAATATCGGGAAGTGTTATTTCAATTTTATCAAATGGGCTCCCAATAAACTTGTCCATGAGGTTTTTACGAAACGTCATAAATAGTTTCGTGTGTTTTTCATATTCGGATTGAAGAGTTGCTAGTTCCAATATAGAATCTTTTATTGTGGTGAGTTTTGGTGTGGTTACTGGTGGATTTCCGAAAAATTCTAGTATGGGTTTGTCAATTTGGTCAATTGTATTTCTTTGTGTTTCACTAAACTGATCAAATACAATTATATGATCGTCATATTTATCGTTTAGTGATTTTAATGAATTCGCTGTGTTATCGAATGTTGCTAATTTATCCGTAATTGTTGAAACAAGTACACCTGGTTTGAGTTTACCCTCTTCGGAAAATAATGCGATAGCATCCTCTGCTGCATCTCGTTGTTTAATTAAAATATCATTGAGAGAGACATTACCAGTTTTCAATTTACCCTGACGATCTTGAAATACAACTATTTCACCAGGATCAACATTTGCTAGGTTCAACATTTCGGCTATTTCATCTTCGATTAGTTTTTTAACACTTTTGTCGGAAAAATCTTTAGACACCTCAGTATCCGGTTTCTTCAGCGTTGATAAAGGTCGTCCCCAAATATCAATCATTATCATAAAAATCCTTTCTCTGTTTAAAATCTTTTAGATTTTCAATCCAACGACCGCTAGTATACTTATTCACTACTATATGGGGTGGTTTTCTTGATTGAGGAATCAAAGATTCCTTTGAAATAGCATCAAGTACGTTTAATACTTCATTACCACATATGGGTGGGTCAAGCATTGTCTGTGTTGGTAACGTGGAATACCAACGGGGTATTTTTAATTTACTTACATAGCGGTTAAATTCCTTCGGAGGCGCTAATCCATATGAATCGAAATAAATAATCCCACGAGGATCAATCGCGTATGCAACCCAGTGAGTTCCACGTCCGGAGCTGTTATCTAGATTAATAATACCGGTTTCAACATCATTTGGTTGTGTCGGTAACTGATCTCTCATAAAAACACCTCTGAAGTTTTTTATCGCTAGTTTTTTAGCGGCATCAATTAAATCAAAATTGGACATAGGAACCACAGATTTGGAAATCGAAGATTTCGGAACTATATCGTTCCTGGAATTCGAAGACCCTTTCCGCTGTACCATGAATACGGGGTTCCTGGTAGTCTTAGACCCTTTCCTTTTTTTTTACCAGATCCACGAGTGGATCTGCGGATGGATCCGCCTGTTGCTTTCTTTAGTGCCATTCCTGCCGCGGTACCAACGGCTCCTAACGCTGCTGCCTTCGCTACCGCTGGGGCTGCTGCGGCAATCAACCCTGGAATCAACCCTAACAACGGGAATATACCACCAGTCTTTTCCATGTTTTTAATCGCGCTCGTAGAAAGAGTAACCTGAACTCCTTTTTTTTCTTTAAACGCTTTATTGAAGTGATTAACCTGAGTTTTCGTCAGCGATAGTTTATTCCCTCCGCCATTCATTTGATTAAATTTCAGCGTTATTGTGGTTCCACATTGCTTAGCTGATTTGGATTGTAATTTTTTTAGCTGACCAGGTGTCAACGTAACATTAATATTACTATACGACATTATACAAAACAGATTGATTCTAAATTAGAAATGCTAAGCATTTCTGAAATTGCAAAGTAATTTGCAATCAAATATTTTCCACTGGTGCATCAATAAGTCTCATTCGTCCACCAACACCTTCAAGTATCATTGATTTATCACTAAGAATAACAGCAACCGCTCTAAAATTAGCAATACCACCAGGACGGGTTACACGAGCTCGGAAGTGTATATCAACGACGGACTGTCTCATCAAGTCAAGATGTTCCAGTGAAAAGTAATAAATCGGATATAAATTCTTAAAATCCAACTGTGATATTTGTAGACCAGTATCGACATTTTGATAGCGTCCCATATACGACAGCAACCGATGATAAACTCGTGCAATATGGTTGTTTTCATAGTTAAGTTGTATATCCTCTGATGGTTCTTGCTGTCCGTTTATTTTTAACGAGACTTCACTACACCCCATTTGATCAAATATCATGTGGGAACGTTCTTGATCGTTTAATCGCGCTCTATTCTGTAGCGCAATAAAAATATGCCGTGGAGCTGAAATACCCTGTCGTGCTGCTAAGTGCCATGTAAGTGTACCATTAATATCAGAATCCATGGTATCTGTGGACGTTGTCAACCAACTTAATAATCTCTTCCCCCCTTGATCCATAAATGATAGTAACCGCGGTTCTGTTAACAACGATGGAGTCAACACTGGCATCCACAGTGATAGTTTTGATAAAATGACTTTACCAGCGGCAACGCCAGCACCGCGCCAGATTGCATTATTATCATTACCCTTTCTCACTAATGCTACTGTATGCTTTACTCCGTAAATAACTTTTCTGACGTTTCTACAAAATCCAAATATGTGATGGAGCGGAATTGCACATGAAAACCGTCGATGTTGTCCCTGCAACGTTGCTACTCGTGTTGCAAACCCTAGGTTGTAACCGGGAATATTATTTATGACATCAAAATCACCAGCTGGTCTTGTATATCCGGCTGGTGCTGGATTAACTGAAGAAGCTAGTAAAGCTTTTACTCTAGAATACTGGACGTGCTCAGCGTTATCAGTAATATCCTTCGCGAACATCATAGACGGACCAGCCGATCTAGTATAATCATCTGAATATCTTGCTAGTCCAATTATTGTGGTTGCAACATCAACCTTGCGTTCAATAGATTCGATTTCTCTTCCATCAATGAGATATCTAGCACTTTCAAATAAAGCCATGATGCCATTGTTAACAAAACCAACTCGGATAGTTGGGTCATTTGCATATGGTGTATCATCATGCTGTAAAAGTTCACCTTCGACTTCAATAAAGGCTTCAGCGGGTAAAAAGTATTTACTGGTATCATGAACTTGAAGTTCAATTCTTCCACGAAGATCAGGTTGTACTGCGTTATAGGCAAAAAATTGATAATCACGTACAGAATCATCTTTAAGCACTGGGGCGTCCATGTCAAATGCAACATCAGGGTTCTGTTTGAACATTTTTTATTATATATCCGATGGTCTAAATTAGAAATCGGAAACGCTAGCATTTCTGAGAGGTGAAATCACTCAAAATCGATGCAAAATACAGAATTGAAAATAAAAAAAAATAATATTATGTTAAATTAATTATTTAGTTGGGTATATATCAATAATGTTGCTGATGAAAACAAATCTAGATAACGAAGATCAAATCGAAAATACAAATATTTCAATAACTATAACAACTGAGAATCCTATTCAAATAACCAGAAACATTAGTGTTTCTAACACTAGTGTTTCTAACACTAGTATAGGAAATTCAAGTGGAAACATTAGTGTTTCTAATACAAGTATTTCTACTGAAACCATCGAAAATTCAGAAAATACAAGTATTTCAATAACTATAACAATTGGAAATCCTGTCCAAATAAATATAACCAAAAACGCAAGCGTTTCTAACACAAGTGTTTCTAATACAAGTATAAGAAATGCTAGCAATTCTAGTGATGATTTTTGAGAAAATATTATTCACCGACGACGACGACTTTGTCGTAAGCCACTTCCCGCTATCATATTTGCTGTTATATTATCCTGGGCGTTAGTCATTAATGATTGTAGTTTTTTATCCACGGCGTTATTTATTATTTTACTAACCTGTGTAGGCATTACTGCAGTAGATGGTAGTGAAGTCATTCTAGAAATGCTAGCATTTCCAGGTTTTGAAAAATTTCTACGTCGAACTAGCGCTGTTAGTTTATCCTTAGCGGCTGAAAATGCCTTACTAGCAAGATCACCAACAGCGCTAATACCCTTATCTCGGATAACATCAATTGCTTTCATCGATAATTGTTTTGCAAACGGAGCCACTTTTGGAGCCATTCTTGAAAATAATCCCATTATAGTATTACCGAGACCATCTCCATAGTATGCTCGGTATTTTGGCAATCGTGAGTTTACCACGTAGACGTTAGTTGGTTTATCATGGTTGTAGTGTATGATCATTCTCTATATAGAAATGCTTGCATTTCCAAATGCTAAAGCATTTCCAATTATCTAATCGCGAAATCCTACGGATTTCCAGTGACATTAGTCACTATGATAACCGTAGAAATTCGAAGAATTTCCATCCAAAGAATTTTCGGCTAACTCCTCAATGAAATCTCTATATGTTGCAATATCCATGATACCACCTTGAAATAACCTCCTACAGATATCAGCTGCTTCATTGATTATTTCCAGTGAGTTATTCCCGGCTCGTTTTCCACCTACAAGTACTTCTAATCGTGCTATATCACCGAGAATATTGCCGGGACAGAAACTCGAAGAGTTTCCAAGACTAGAATTTCCAACACTAGAGTGAAAATCCATAGGTGAATATCCCTTTCCGGTTTTTTTCTTAGTTTTTGCTTCTCTTTTTCTTTGTTGTTCTTGTTGCTTTTCTTCTTCTTCTTCTTGTTTTTCTTCTTGTTGTTGTAAATCATAATCTTCAATTCCTCTCATAAACATTTTATACTCCATTTTTCCCTTTTTTAAACGATCAATATTTTGATTCATTTTAAACAACCAATCAACCCAGTCATCTCGTGATATTTTACTCTTTTTATAATCGTCCTTCAAAAAACTTTCTCTTGAATAATAGCTTTGGACAGCAAAATTACCAAAGGCGATATAATCGTTGGGTTTTATTAATTGAAATTGTTTTATTTCTATTATACCCGTCGGAGTGAATTTGTCTATAAAGGGAACACCACGAGAAGTGGAAACTGCGCCCTCGTCTTCGACGGATTCATCACCGACATCAATACCACTTTGTCGTTGTATTTCCATCTGAGTTGCCATATCACCTGAAAGTTTTTGTATAGCCTGTTTTGTTTGTCCAGTTTCGATTGCTATTTTTTCAAGTTCACCAAGAAGAGGTCTCTCTACTCGTTTTCCTTCTTCAGGGATATCACCGTATATAGCTCGTTCAGTAGCTGTTTTCACATCCTCAGTTGCACTAACAATAGGTTTGAAGAGTTGTTGTGTATCATCAGAAAAATCAGTCTGAAGTAATTGCCGCTGTTGAAGTTTTTCACGTATACGATCACGAAGGGGTAATATTTTCTTAAGAGCTTCAAGTCTTTCTTTAGTGTTCCGTGTAGTTAATGATTCTCCTACCATTATTGAAAGAGTATTACTATTGTCAAATTAGAAATGCAAAGCATTTCATTGCAATTTTTAATTAAAAATCCAAAGGATTTTAGAAATGCAAATCATTTCGAAAGAAATCACTAACCTAAAAATGCAAATCATTTTAATACTTCCTTGTTATTGTACTGAGTCACACATAATTTTACTTCCTCATACCGTATCGGTTATACAAACAAAGGAGGCTCTCTACGCGTGGGCTCATCACCTTCAGAGTTTTCCATTAGTATTTTTAATTGTCTCACTTTACAATTAATAAGTCTCTTTTGTTCATATTCTAATCCTAATTGCTTTCGTACACATTCAACGATGCTACATAATGGTACGAATACATTAATATCTTCAGTATTGACTAAACTTTCACGTATAAACTTTTGTATCCGCTTAATTAAAAAATATTTTTTAGATAGGACGTATTTTCCGGTTTGTTCTGCAAATTGTATATCCTCGAAATCAGTCATAATTTGATCACAATCTAACCCTGAACATAATTTTACATTTTGATCCTTCAGCTTGTTGATTTCAATAATAATCAATTTGAGATTTTCAATATTCATATTATATAATAATATATTTGTTTAAATACAAAGTATTTTCAAAATGAATTCTGGATACACTAAGGTGTTGATCATCTTAGTATACCCAGAAGCTTAATGCGATTATAGGTGATTATGATTATATATAATGAATGACGACGGCACATTCACCGTTTTGAACCCCCTTGGTGTTTTATACATCAAGCAGCGCTCAACGGTTACAACCGACAAACACATAACAATAGATTATAGGTGAACATGACGACGGCACAATAACCCCTGATCTAGTGTGGTAGGCGGTTATATATACACATAGGACGGTACAACAATAGATTATAGGTGACACAATGAATTGATTTCAATGACAATGGATGACGCGGGCTATTCTACATTCAAGTGTAAACAAAACCGCAAAATCGAAACTTTGGTTTTGAATGTCAATAATAACGTTCATACCACGTGTGACGGTGTGGTTTTGTTTACACTTGAATTTCGGCTAAATGCCCAATTATAATAAAGACGAATTTGTATATATACACTCATTACGACGAGGTGATATAAAAGAGGTGTAGTGATTGTAATTATTTGTTTGTTTATTAGCGATCACTGACAATGTTGAAAACACGCATAATACTTGAAACAGACACTAAACAAAATGTTTAAATACGACGTGTCTATAAAATAGTTCTGTTAATACTTGAAAAAAGACAAAATTGATTATGTTTTGTTCGGATTTATTTAATTATAACAGCCAATAGAAACGCTGGCGTTTCCGTGTTTAAGATCCGTAACTCTGTCATTGGTGGAAATCCTATGGATTTCACACGCGTTATACCTAACGGAGTTATCTCCCGTGAAATCCGTAAGATTTCCATTTACGTATTATACGTAAGAAAACTGAATTTTGTTTTTAAAACGCTTTGAAAAAGCGGTCTTATAAATTCCCTCTGCTACTTTTTGTACCGAGGAGGTGGTAATATCGAAATACTTACCAGCTTCTGACATTGATTGAAATACCATCTCCTTGTTGTCAGTATTAAACGATCTTACTGGTCTCTTCCCAATTGATTTACAAGTACCAGTATTTCCAAATGCAGTATTCTCACTTTGTGTAATAGCTCGTAAATTATTCAAAGAATTATTTGTCCTAATACCATCAATATGATCAATAACAAGGCCATCCTTGATTGATCCATTATACACTTCATAAACGAAACGGTGATTAAGATACCTTTTCCCTCCAGCACTAAACGTCAAATACCCTATACCATTATCCCGCCCAATAGATTTCTTATTTTTATTGTGTCTAACAACACCATCACGAGAAGCTTCGTAATTTTTAATAACAGGATGTCTTTGAAATTCTTGGCTCATTTGTATATATAATATATCTATTTGTCTAATTCGTTAATTGGCTGAATTATAACATTGGAAAATCTTTTTATATAATCAGCCGTAGTTTTTATGATTTTGCCGTCATTGACGTCGTTAGGATTTTTGATTCTTCGCTTGTCATAATAACGTTTTAACTCTCTATAACGCTTACCCCCGCAATTAATGCATAACTGCGACTTGCCTCTTACACCTACCCCACAATGCAAACATGGTAGAGGTCCCTCCGAACCGTTTCTTACACTCTGCATATGATACCCACAGAATTCATTTCTACATGATTTGTTACACGGAGTCTTTGATCCAATCATAAGCCATTTGCAATGATTCATTATATAAAAATTTTCTTATTTAAATACTTGTTTTAATTATAATATGAAGGAGTTCAAGAGATTATCGAAAATTAAGCCTTGGAAAAATGCTAGATTTAATCTCGATAGAATCTCTGATATACCTAAAAGTCTAGTAGATGATAAACCACTATTGAGTAAAATCAGCGACTGTTTTAATGAGTTTAAGCGTGATGGAGCATCTCATACGTGGTCGACATTTCGAATTATTGATGAAGATGTCAATATACCCGTAATTGATGCTACTATGAATGATATAAGAGCAGCTGTGATACTTTCACACCTTGGCAAGAAATCTCTACGGAGGTATTTTTTTAGAATAAAATTTATTATCGAAGAGGAAGGTGAATGGATTATCAGAGATAAATTTGACCCAATCCTTAAGGAAAAAAAAACTGTTATTGTGAGTAGAGATTCCAAACCAGGAATTTTAACTGGAATTGACAAACCATACTATGAGAAATCTTACCCTGTAACAGCAGTTGTTTACGGAATATATCAGCTAAATGATAAGCCAAGTATTGCAAAACTAACTCCGATGTTTTCATCATCAGTGGCTTTGCCACTTAATTGTGTAGCAACACGGTTAATAGAACACTTCAAAAATGCATCCCGGGGAAACAAATTAACTGATCTACGAAGAAAAAAAATAACCGAATGGGAACTAACAGTGAATCAACATGGAGCAAGGATTTCCGATATAGCTAAATTAGAAGCATTATTAAAATTTCCAATATCGGTAGCGACAATAACCGGAGAAGTATTATACGAACCGAAATATCAATCGCGAGGAGCTCCAATTGAAATTATTGATCATAACAAACACGCGTGGACACCCGCGGTAAATATATTTCCACGAGAAAGAACTGTTCGATATATCCCTAAAGAATTTTCTAGGGATGGTTTCTATGAAGAGAAATTATTTGATGCTATTCACACATTAACCAAAGACGACCCTGTGTCAATGTGGTTACTCAGGAGTAATGAGAATCCGGAAATAGGATTTGATCAGTTTGTAAAACCAAATGGTGAATTATATCGAACTGAAGAATTAGATACTAGAATGAGAAAAATCGCTAATGAATTTTCACCTGAAAATTCTAAAGAATTTTCTAATGAAAAACTACTTACGGATAGCTTCACAATTCCATCAGTGGTAGCTCACTTTGCAAGAGAAAAAAACTCATGGCGTCCAACACGAAGTGATTTTCTCAATGACGTGAAGTTGAGTTGCGTCGAATTTGGGTCATGGAGGATTGTGGAATACGAAATACTCACGTGATGGTATGATTTCAATTGATATATCCGCGTGTTATCCTGGAAGTTTTCTCGGATATGGAGAATGCTCTGAATATTTTAAACGATTTGGACATCCCACACATGAAATGACTCGTGTTGCGATTAATGGTCCATTGCCTGATTTTGATTTAACCGGGTTCGCTCGTGTGATATCATTCGAATTAGCTACAGGGTTACATCCGTGTAGTTATCTTTGGCTTGGTAGACATATGTATGAAAAAGCGTGGATGCCAATTGTGCTATTGCGATATATGATCGATTGTGGTATGTTAACATCATTAATTGTCAGCGAAGCTATTATATGCTATAACGCGCAGAAAGATGTTTGGTTACCAAAACCCGATCTAGAAAAAATAATTAACGAACAACGAAAACAATTGGGAGATTGTGAAACACTTATGGATTGGTCTAAGAGGTTATTCGAAGGTAGGAATAGAGAGGCTAAAGAGCTCGGACGAAGAATAATCGGTAAATTCACTCAAGGTGGAAGATTTGACAATGCAAAATATTCTTCGAGATTGATCTTAGACAATGAAGAATACGATTTTATCATAACCGATTTAATAAAAAAAGGAAAATTTGTAACCCGTAGGGATGCTTTTCGATCCAATGGTGAGAAATTAGGTACGGTTATTACCTACTGTGATGGATATAGTTGTCAGTACACACATTTGAGAAGTTCTATGCTAGCCTATTCTTGTATTAATCTATTCTCGATGATAAACAGATTTCCCGATACCGCGGTTAGAGTAGCTACTGATTCGATGTATATCCATGAGAAATACAAATCAGATGTAGCTAAATTCACAGATCCTAAGGAAGCGTGGGGAAATTGGAGGTTTAAAAAAGAAACATTACATGAGTATTGTAAATCCGCAGACGTTGCTATGGATGATAAATACTTGAAAAGTAACCATAATATCTCAGAGATTCAATCAGAATTTTCTACTGCACCGCCCGTATCAGATCCGATTTGTAGATACAAGACAGTTTATTTAAACGGCTGTGGTGGATCAGGAAAGACAACTCGTGCAATCGAATTATTTCGTCGTAAAAATCCTACGGATTTCACAAACATGATTGTGTTAACACCAACTCACAGACTCGCCAGAGAGATGATAGCGCGGGGGGTAAAAGCCTGTACTTATCACAGCTTCTTTCGATGGAAAGGCGATGCATGGACTCCTGATCGAATGGGCGATAAATTTATTCCTGATGTAATAATCATTGATGAAGTATGTACTATATCGTTGACAATATTACAGACATTTCTATCATGGTTGTTGACAAAAAACACAAAAGTCGTCATGTGCGGGGATCACGGCCAACCGCAGCCATTTGTTGGTGGATCTCCACATGAATGGCTAAAAGGATTTGTAGATTATTATGAAGAGATTAATACCGACCATAGATCACTTGATGAACAATTACGCGAGTTCAAAGCGCTAATTAGATTACAACCGGATAAAATCCAATGTGAAATAGCGCGTGAAATAATCTCTGAAACTCCCATGAATGATTTTTGGGAAATGTGGAAGCCAAATGATTTAATAATCGCGAGTAGAAAAATAGTCAGAGACGCACTTCAGATGAAGTTGTTTGCGCTACATAAAGAAAAATTTGCAACACTTCCAGTACCACTCTGTTATAGACCTAAGGATACACGAAAGCAGAATATCGACGTTGACATTCCTGGACAACAACAAAAGCAGAATTTAGTATTAAATGATATTGTGTTGGTTGATATCAGCGTCGTTAAAGATGCATTAGGTGCTGATAAATCCCCATGGACGTTAGGTTATGCAGCAACAATACACTCTTCACAGGGATTGACTATATCCGATACAACTCTTTGGATAGTAGATAATCATATTGAGTGGTCAAATTTAGTTTATCTCGCAGTATCCAGAGTACGGCGAATAAACCAACTTCGAAGAATTGTTGTTGACGATGAAATCATTGGTAACGATATTATCACTGGTGATTTTATCACTGGTGATATAATCAGAAAAAAACTCTCTGGTTATAAACAACAGGATAAAAAAAATAAACGAGAATTTGACATTGATGCTGAATTAATAATCACTTTGAAGCAACAACAAAATAATTACTGCGCGAGTTGCAATTGTATAATGCGTTGGCAGTATTCGGATAAAGATCCTCGCCAATTCACCGTAGACAGAAAAAATAACAATCTCGGTCATGTCAGAAACAATGTGATGTTGACCTGTCTTGAGTGTAATAGACGCCGGGGTGACAGCACCCTGGGTGCTAATTAAGACCACGCGGTGGTAATTGAGTATCCTCGGGAATCACTTGTAATTGTTCGCGTGTAAAACCCCGCTGAGGAGCAGTTGAATCCAGTCTATAGATTGAAGGTCTACCCGTAGATCGTGTTATACCGGATATATTATGCGTAGTGACACTCCAAATAGGATCAGTAGCTCTTTTTTTACCACCCTCAAGCTCTCCTGGTTCATATAAGTACCTTACAATGACATTACTACCAAGAATTGGTTCTTTTTGTGAAATTCCTTGGATTTCTATTTTGATAGACGCCTTCTTAATAGCGTTGACAGGTTTCATATTAATTGTTCTAGTAATCTCATTATTGATTGCGGTAATCACAGCTGGTAATCTCTTGACCCATTCACGGGATCGTTTATCCTGGATGAATTCTTTCGCGTATTGATATCCAAATAACCGCTCAGCAAGGGTTTTATTAAACCGTTCAACAATTGCCTGATCGCGATGTAGCGCAGTGTGTCCTCGTCTGATGGCGACATTATGATGTTTCATCGTAGATGTAACAACACCTTGAAATTCCTTGCCAGGATCAACTTGTAACAGATTTGGCCAGCGCAGAGGACCTCGTCGATAAATTTTTTCAAATGCAGAAGCTACTTCAGTAGATGAGTTTGTTTTTAACGGTTCTGCTTCTTTGTATCGACTTGCAATATCAACTAACGTTAACGCGTATTTGTAACCGTTGTCATGCGGCAGAAATAGTATATCAGCTTGATGAACTTCATTAGGTGTTGTAACATCAAAATGCGAATAGTTAATTTGTTTAGGCGCTGGTAGATAAATTTGCCATATTGCCTGTTTAGATAACCAGTTTGCCGCTGTAGTTTTTTTCACCTTTGATGCACTAGCTAGTTTATTGATTGCTGCGTAACCTCTCCAGTATCCTCTCGGAGAATAATAAATAGATTCCATATTAAAATGCTAACATTTTCAATTACCAGCACCTAACATCAATTTACCCTTCATAGCAGATTTTACCAACCAAGAAGCCAACTTTTCTTTGAAGGATTTATCAGGAATAGCATTTAACGCATGAATTAATTTTACATCTGCGAGATGTCTATGTTGAAGATTGCTGCTTTTATAAGCGACATCATGAGCATGACACGCCTTATCAATAGCGTTTATTGGATACTCGCCGGGTCGGGGCTGATTTTGATCATCAAGTCTGATATCTAATCGTGTTCCCGGTCCACAGTAGCTATATCCTGGAAGGTGCTTTTCTCCTGGATACTTTGCCCACGGTGTTCCTGGGAGTTTTGTCAATTTGGCTGCAATATCACCTCCTCGTTTTTTTTTAAAGCCATGGTTGGAAAATTCGAAGAATTTTTACCAAGGGAAGTAAATCTAAATTTTTTCGTACTACATTGTACGCATTTACCAGAAAGCGCTGATCGATTATTTTTCGTTGTAATCGTCGTCAAGTCATTTGTGCCAGTACGCGTCCTACACTTCACACAATATAGATCCATAATTTATATATAACAGTTATGAATGTAATTGATTATTCAGCTACGAGACGACGGGAACCTATTAGACACCATGTAATGTTACCAAATTCTATTCGCGCGATTATCATCGGACCATCTGGAAGTGGTAAAACACAATTGCTACTTAATTTGATAACGAGATGGATGAAGTGGGATAAATTGTACATGATTGCTCCGAGTGTAGACGATCAACGATGTTATGAAGTATTAAAGGATTTTAATGATGCCGCGCGAGAAATTAACGGTGATGGTGTTATTGAGTTTATAACCGATATCGAAGAGGCACCTAGTATTGATGATATTGATGGAAGTATTAACAATTTAGTCGTATATGATGATATCATGTTAGATAATCAAAAGAATCCTGCTAGAATATTTTCCCGGGGGCGTCACAAAAACACCGATGTGATATATATCACTCAACGTTACACTCAAATACCAAAAGTGATCAGAGATAACTGCAATATGCTGTGTGTATTTAACGGAGTTGATACTCATACTCTTAGAAATATTTGGCAAACTTGGTGCGGTGGTGATATGGATCATAATCAATTTAAAAATTTCTTTAGCCGCGCTCAGTCAATCCCACACGGATTTGTGACGATAAATTTATCAGACCCTCGGACAAGATATCGTGTCGGACTTGATCAAATATTTAGTTAGCGCATTAGCAGCCGAGGAGGTGAACGTCAACTAAATGGCATCTTTTTTTTTTACCAAATGGACCCTTCTCTTAATATTTATTAGAAAAGTCTATTTGACAAATTAGGACTTCCTAGTAAATATTAACTAGAAGGGTTTATTTGACAAATTGAGAACTTCCTAGTAAATATTAACTAGAAGGAAGCATCGTTGACGTCTAAAAAAGCTGGTCTGTTCACCCTCTCTGCTGCTCAAACACGTGAAAGGCGAGATGTACTACACCATTGACGTAGACGATACCGCAAACCGCGATACTCCATCACAAAATAGGCCTGCAAATATGTGTTGACGCAGTGTGTCAGAAGGAATAAGTACAACAACCAGCACAGATCCTCAACTGTCGAATAAATATCGTACTTACTTTGTCACATCTTTAAACGTCAGTATCCTTTCGAGTTCTTTATAAATGCGGACATTATTATTTTCAAATGTTGTATTATATTGTCAAATGAAATTCAACTTCTGGATAAATATTCCTAATTTCCACGCGTAGTGTAATTATAACTCATAATAAATTAAACAAAATATGAATGCATCTAACAGTTTGTTTTCCAAGAAGGACTGTTCAAATTTAGGTCATCATTAAAACATGATCTCGTCTAACAATGTAGCGCATTTTACATGACGTACTTCTCGCGTAAATAACATTATCCTCAAGGAGAAATCAATGTGTGAAATGTAAATAAAGTAGAAAGATTGTCATTCCAAGATAGAATCAAATTCTACAAATGGCACCTATTGCTAAACTATTCAATTTAAACGGCCGCACGACCTTTCACTCTTGATATACCGTTTAGTACAATATTTGTATTTTTATTCCTGTTCATATTTATCTTTTAAATTTGCAAATAGTACTGACGTGTCTAAATGATATATTTATATATATATATATATACATATATATGCATATATATACATATATATGCATATATATATATACATATATATATACATATATATATGCATATATATATATATATATATATATATATATATATATATATATATATATATATATAATGTTTCGAATATCTGAGATCAATTAGAACTTACTTCTTCTGCGACGTTTTAGGATCAGTATCAGTATCACAATCGCAACAATCGCCAGACTCAATAGGATTCCCAAGACTATGATAGCCGCGATAAAGCCAGCCGTGCTACATGACTCTGATGACATTGTTCGACTGCTATCTGTAAAATGAATGAGCTGTACTATTATGACGTACTAAAATTTTTTGAAAATTTCATAACAAGTAATCAGCCACTACTGTATTGTTTATAGAATAATAAAGCTAAGCTCTAGGATCTTTATATAATTGATAATAAAAATGAATGTGTCTGTATTACTACTCCCACAATGTATGATGCATATAATGACGAAATATGCGTTATACTCAATTACTTATTGCCATCAATTCATATAAAAAATGTCAGTATATCTGGAACTGAGCTTAGAAGCAACGTATAATACAATGCCTAAAAGTATCTTATGTGTTGAATCTAACAAAGCCACCGTCCGGCGAGGTTCTTTAGTTAATTTAGATTATCACTCCATTGCATACTGGCCAGGCTACACACAATTCTCGTTGAGGTCAACCCAAGAATTAATCTCCCTCAGCTAGGCAATTAATGAAATAAACTAGAGTTAAACAGTCATACATATATGCATAATATACAATATAGCAATTTTAGATTATACAGTTTCATATAATGCACTGGCATTAAGTCCATTAGGATACAAAGAATCTTACTTATTAATCTAACATATTAATCCAATTAGTTTCTTTTGCTTGGGACTGGACGAAATTGACAACGGAGTACCACGATCGTTCGACGGGCTACGCGACATCATACTCGAGTTGAGTCTTTCTAGAAGAGAGAGTGCACCGGACGCTTGAAGAAATCTCTAGCATAGCGGAGAGATAGGAGCAGGCACACTCGAAGATTGGAGGTTCTAGGGGCGCGGACTGACCCCGACCCACTGAGTCGCGCCGTGTGGGGAAGGGCAAGCCGGCTGATCATAACCGTCAGGGCGACGGCAACATCGGAGGCGGATCCTCAGGTAAGGATGTCACATATAGATCCGGACAGGCCACACCCACGAAAACCGGACTTGCAGGTCCGACGACATGTTTCAACTGCAAGCGCCCAGGGCACTTTGCCAGGGACTGTCCCAAGGGCAGGCAGACCCAGGTAAATGTCGTTGCTAGAAAGTTATGCGAGCCGAAAGCAAGCTGTAAAACTGCAAACCTTGCGTCCGCAACCGTCAACGGAGAAGGTACCACTATCTTGTACGACACTGGGTGTAGCGCTTCAGCGCTTGTCGACAAGAAATACGACTACACAGGGGATGTAATTGAGGTCCAGTACGCGAACAGCACGTGTGACTAATTGCCAGTGGCTGTCATTGACCTCGATTCACCTTACGTGAAGGGGAAAATTGAAGCTGCATGCTTGGCTGGACTGACACATGACGTCATATTGGAATCTCGTTATGTGTTGCCACAACCAAACCCCGAAACCTGCACACCGATGCCGGTGAGTGCTGCGGAAACCAGACCCAAGAGTCGACAGACGAAACCGACTCCGATGGAATAATGTGTACACGCGTTAACCTTTTGAATACATTACAGGGAATAGCAACTACCCGTCCACGTTATCTTTGTGATACACATTATAGATTCTTGATTTAAAATCCCGACTATTATAATAAATATAGAGGATATTACCTGAAAAAGAAATTACGCAATACTACTACTACAACTACTTCTGCTGATACTACTACTACTACCACTACTACTGCTACTAATACTACTACTACTACTAATAATAATAATAATAATAAGATTAATAGCAGTTATAATATAATGATGAAGAGGAACAAAAGATTGATTGACTGATTGATTGATTTTTAACGGCGCACCAGCACTTTTAGGTTATTTAGCGCCATATAATAGGTTGTATTTATCCATTGTTAAAAATACTTAAGGTTTAATATCGGCCAGCAATATAAAAAACAAAATAGTTCAATATAAAATGATACGTTGTTAATAACAGTAAAATATGAAGCTTCCCAATCAACAGGATATGTAAATGTTGAATGTTGATGAAAATATGTTGAAACATAATGGACCGTATTTGGATTAGATAAAATTGCGCTAGGTGATGACATACAAGTTAAAGTGGAAATCTAAAAGGTACAAAAGTAAATGACGACTCATATGGTGACGATGAAGGAAAAGTAGGTTAAACAATTTGAAGGGTCAAAACCTTATGAACAAAGCTGAAGAAATCTGATTTTGATTATAGTTATAGATGTTTTAATCAGCTGAATTACATACACACACACCTATATATATATATATATATATATATATATATATATATATATAATCCTCTGATCGTTTTTAAAATGTGCTGGTCCCTTTTATACAATGAAAATTTAGCAAACATGACTTCTTTTTAGTCAGTAAGTCCCTTTGATGGTAAAGGTTGATTGCTGGCTTTAACATTTCACCAGCCATCATCCCACTCAAAAATAGTTCTCTGAACGGACCAATATAGCATTGAAAGTTTTAACAAATTTATTTTAGTAAGAGCGCCTTTTTACTTCCAGGTGTAAATATCGAGGCATAACTATGTGCTATAACATAAATAAATGTCTTACTTCCTTCTATAATGAATGGCGAACAGTTGTCCGGTGGCATTTGGCTTTTAGCACATTGTAGAGCCGGACCTTGAATGCAGGCATAATATGTACGAGATTCAATTCCTGGGGTTATCTTTAACATTGCTTCGTTCTGTAAAATAGCATGTCTGTAACCATTAGTTTCCTAATAATAATTGTTTTAGAAATGATTGTGATTTTCTAGTGAACTAGATTTTGTACAGATAATTCAGCACGAACCTAGCGACTACTTCGTTTGTCTATATTAAAACTAGGTGAAAAAATACATATTAAACAAGCACAGGTATGTCATTGTCAATTGGTTTTTCAATCCTATTTAGTTGTTTCAAATATGAATATGTGCGGAAATAGCCTGTCTGGCTATTCCTCTTTTTTAAAGTTTATAACCTTTTTACACATTAGGACCAGATACATTCATTATTGCTGCAATTCATGAAGTAGTTATATTTGTGCTTCTAAACAGAGAATTAAAAATGACCTTCTTAATTTAAATGAGCAATATTTTGAATTTAGGCAACGATACAATATACCATATGTTAGGTCTCGAACTGTTTGTTTTCTTGTTCGTTTCGGTCTTATTCCTCGGGAATTTTAAAAAGTAATCGATTGTGTCTAGTAACTGTTTTCCTTCTCTTGAATGCCCACGGATCTCCGTCACATATGTCACCAATTGCTATGCCTATGTTTATTAAACAGTTCGTCTGCCGGAGCGTCACAGCGGATCATTGCTGTGCAGACAGTGTCTTTTCATTTCTTCGGTACTGTACATTGAGACATCAAACTTTAATTTCTAATCCATTGTGGATTTTCTGTCTATGTTGATTGTCCTACGTTGTTTACGGATCTAGGGGTTAGTTTAGTTAAATCAGCATCGAAACTGCCAATCTATGCATAAAACGTTGTGATCAAAGATATCTGAGATGTAAAGACTTGCTTATCCAGGACAATGTATTGACAACCAAAACGAAAACAGTATTTTCATGAACATGTATGCAATATATATTGTTTTTAGTCTTAAATGTTGAAATTCGTTCCATAATATAATGTCTCTTTATATTTAAGAAACGGTGGTACTTGCTTGAAGAGTTTTGGTCTTATAAAAGTAACTCGTACGATTGTATTCCTGTCTGTGGATAATTGGAATTAAGACCTCTCGCGAAAAAAGGAACAATTCCATCCGATGACTGTGAAAGTTGATTCTTTGCGTAATTTTAAAGATATAATGATCTCACTCTCCAATAATGAAAACATGGAAACAGAATCGAGAAGTGAATATTTAACAAAGGACATAGTGTAACCCATAAGAAGGGTATACAATAAGAGACGAAACTTCTATTTCTATTTTTAAACATATTGAATAAAGATTATATAAATTTACATATTAATAATGAAATTTCCAAAGGTAATTGCGTTTAACTCCACTAAATATAGATGTTCTCAGACAAGCTGAGAAATATCTTACTGGGGTTATGACTTTTCGTAATGAAACATATAATTGTTATAATCCAAGGAAGTCAAAAAACATATGTATATACAAACAAAAACACTTCCTCTAGTTATATTACATGATGCCCTGTCTATTACACAATGCCCTGAATGGGCTACTTAAAATAAAAAGATGATAAAGTAACGATTAAAAAGCTTGAATAAAATAAACACGTACGCATCCGTTTCAATGTATTTGATAGATTTCGCTATTTATTTTCGCAACCACAAAACAATGTTGTCAATGAAAATGTGACCAGCAGAAATAGCACATATTAGACCACCATACGAGAAACGTGTACTAACCGATTGTACGGGAAATTTTTTAACACAATATGTTTTATGTTTAATACGTCATTCCTCGCAAAGTTGATTTTATTTTACGCCGTCCAAAATAATTCAGGAAATACAATGAATTCTGATACTCAGATGACCTGCCAACTGTTGTTAATATTGGCATTGAAATTCTGCCAAATCTATAGACCATTCTTAGAATATATTCATACATTCATGTGACCCTGGGTCAACGCATCCAAAACGAGGCTAAGATAGACACCAATTTCGTTTTACCTCGCAACCATGGCTGCTACAGTTGATATCGGTAACATAAAAAAGTCGTTACAGTTATTGTTTTTTTCCGGTGGGAATGCTAAAATTCATATAATTTAAGCTTCCACCATATTTCATCAGTGAAAAAGATGGAGCTCATTAGAAAAAGGATTATTGCAATACGCCACGACGAGGGACCGAATTTTAAGGTAAGAAACTGGATGAGTGTTGGTTTGTTTGTATTTACTTGCATCTGAATGATGTAAGAAAAAGAGATCAAAACGTAGAAAAGATTATGTCAATCAAGCAAATGATTGTATGTGTTTGTGTTTTATAATGATAGGTTTCTAAAAATGTTACACCTATTCCCATTGCACATAATTGGGTCATCGAAAACTGGTCGTACCTCAACGCAGCGCATTTAAATAAAAAATTATGAATTTACGTATGAGTTGTAAGTACAGAACAAGGGGACTTTATTACCTCCTTAAATAAAAATAAAGTATGAGATGACATTGATATTTAATCAAACCATGGCTTTGTAAATTTTGTTTTACACATGTCATATTGTGTATGAGAGAGAGAGAGAGAGAGAGAGAGAGAGAGAGAGAGAGAGAGAGAGAGAGCATACAATCAGTGGAAAGCAGCTACTGTTAAAACTCTTGTATAATTTAAAATTTTTTGAAGCTGGTAACTTCGCTAGTTATATTTTGTTTGGTCTCCATTATATTTACAAATGTTGATGAAAATCTATACTAATATTTTATCTTCATCAGATTCTGTGAGTTACATATGGCATGGAAATGTACAATTACAGATCTGGAGGAAAGACAGATGTAAGCAGAAACAGAATTGGAAGAAAAAGAAAGGAAACTGCAAGATTTGAATTTTAAAAAATAAACATGTATGAAGGACAAATTTGAATTGAATAGAGTTACAGATGACGATGAAATGATATAAGTTTACACTTGTATTTCCACAATATGTTTTTATAACCTTCTTCAATATCATCAAACCTACTGCCATTAGAATGAAGGACTTATATTAGGACACCAGGAATGACATCAACAATTAAGAACGGCAAAAAATCAATGGACCCAGTGGATGAACTTTTTATGCTTTTGTGTAGATGCGGATCTCCGATTGAAGATATGTCTGTTCGATCTAATATTCACAGGTCTTCTGTACGTCGGAAAATAATAATGTGGACAAATTATTTGCATTTCTTACTGGGAAGTATAAATATTTGGCCAAGTAATGAACAGGTTCAAGCAAATATGCTTCTCGAGTTTCAACTGTCCTACCCAGAAACCAGAACTATTATTGACTGCACATAAATATTTACAGAAATACCCTCATCTCTAGTGCTTACATCAAAGACGTTTTCAAACTACAAAACTCACAACACCTGGAAAGATTTGGTAGGGACAGGTGTACATGGTGCAATCATGGTGTGTCTTCCTGATACTCATGATGCATGAGTGATGTGGAGATCACAAAAATGTCAAACCTTAAAGATTTGTTAGAACTAGGGGACCAAATTAAGGCAAATAAAGGTTTTGTTTTACATAACGTTTACGTAGGTACTGGTGTTTCCATTGCAACAATACATTTTCTGTGAATCGATGGGCAGTGCACAACTTCCCAGGTGGAGGACAATCAAAACATTGCAAGCCTGAGGATACATGTGGAAAGACACATTAAGAAGGTGAAGGAATACAAGTTATTACAGTCTGTGGTGCCTTTGACAATGTATAGATCAATAAATCAGTTATGGACACCAGCAAATGTACTGACTTTGTTCTAAGGAAAACTAATTAAACAAAATAAATGACATTTTGTGACACGGATGTATCATGTAAAACTTGTAATTGAAAACAAAGATACCAAGACATCATGAAAGTATCACATATGGTTCATTTTATTGACATTTGAATAGTTTATTTTTAGACCTTACAGTCATGCCACATAGCATTTGTATCTTGATGTGTGTCGATTTATATAGAGTTAAATTGAAAATGATACACAATTCTATAATGCATATATGGGTGAGTGTTCCAGCCTATATACTTATATAGTAAGTAAAACCAACTAAGCTGAATTTAAAATTGACAATTTAAGTATGTACATTGTACAAATGACCTGCAGCCACTCTGCTTACAACTAAATACATAGCTTGGAGTTGTCAGAATGACTTAATAATGAAAAAGAATGGAAAATTCATTTTATTATATCTTACAAAACATTAATGTGCAAAAATACAAACAGGAGAACATAAAAATTGAGATATAATCTATAATAGAAACCAGGCTTGTCCTTGACAGCTTGCCAAAATTCCATGTCAAACATAATAGTTTCAACATGAAAGTAATTTTACAACCACACTCAAAAATCACACCATTCCAGTCCTGTAACTTCATTTGAACCTGGAAGCAGTGGTTGTGTTTTGTCTTCAGTTTCAAGGCATCATTAGAGACAGCAAGGAACTTCAGAGGTAGTAAAGTTCAACTGGACATTTCATCTCCAACAAACCATAAGGAATGGGGGTCATGTTGGGGTTGTGGACTTTATGATCAGGAGTTACAGCAAGCCAATGCCTAAATGGGCTCACAAGTATGTCAATTGGGTACAGATTTACATTGTTATTCATTCTCTAGAAGAAAAAAGAAATTTAAAAATAAATCATACATCACAATAATTTAAAAGGTGGTTTTATTTCTTCTTTAAATAAAATCATCTTACACACTGGGGTGTCACTTATGCAATACAAATTATTTTCCTTGATTTCTTAACTTTTGGTGTTGCAATTTCTTATAAGAAAGGATACAAATCTGACCAGTTTCTTTTTCTTCTTTACTTCGCAGCATACTCGTTTTGTATTCTAAAAAACAATCATAATTTAGAAAAATTAACAGCCCTGGAAAGTTTATTTGAAGAAATATGATATGGCCAACTTGTAATGTAGACAGCATGTATGCAAGATCTGAATTTCAAGGTCTATACTGGTGGGGGGCGTGGTTGTTTAAAAGGGCAGATTGTGTCACTATGCACGTTTTGTAAATGTTTTATTCTGACCGCGTGTTTGGACCACAATATTGATTTCCGATAGCTGTACATTTAAACCATACGTAATCAAAAACAAAATTAGTGCTTTAAATAGTTTCATTTCTCTATCGTTAACTTGTATGTGTGTGCTGTAGAGAATAATGACACTTAAGATAGGACGTAAATAAACTTACGTATAAGAGAATGGACATATCTCTCACTGTAATACTTGAATCCGTTTGTCATCTGTTCATTCCCTGAACTGCTGGAGACACCCGGGATGAAATTCACAACGAATTCAGGACTATAGGACACCATATTTATTTATCAATATGCCAATCTTAGCCTCGTTTTCGCGAAACATGAATATTCATGAAGATCTCATTAAGAATGGTCTATAGCATCACCGCACTCAATCGGACAAAGATGCATAGTGTAATGATTCGTCGTTCAACGTCATATGGTACTGGTGTGGTTTGAACTTGGAATCAGAACAAACCAAACTTGTTTCGTTTCGTTTGGCCAACAAATACGTGTAATGCTCTTTAAGCTTCAACTAATACAGTATTTCACTATAAAGTGTTGATCAATCAGCAATTTTTCTTTACAGAGTATTCACGAATATATTAAAATGGCAAATATATTTAATCATGATAAGAAGGAAACTGCGTATGTCCGCCTATCAAATGTAGGTGGTTTTGCTGACAAAACAGAAGCATAGGCGAGGAATGAGTTGGTTTACTTACTGTGTCGGAAACACCTCCATCGCCCTTCCAGTACAGAGTGGCTACAGGTGTGCCACAGTCGCCATCTTTTAGACTGGCCAAGAGCTTGTTTCCCAATCGCACAATCAGCGGCTTGCAATCCTTACTTGGTGCGACTGTCGTGTTAGACATTCAATATTCTAGTTATTACATTACTACATGCATGTGTAAAGATCCATACCAATATTTATGTTCTGTGCTTCAAAGAATCACGTTTAATGTGCTAGTATGAGATGTTCATCTATTAGAAAAGCTGCATTTAATCATCAGTCTATTTGATATGTACATCAATTGATATGGCAATGCTAATAAGAATATCTTGCAAATATGTACATACTTTCATAGGAATTCATACATATATGCCCCCTTGGCATTTCACATCATCAGTTAGTGCGGTTTCATATTATTGATTAAAGATATAATACAATTAAAAACATGATCGCACATGAAATTAAAATTATTAAGATATTTGTTGCTTGATATATTCAAACTCAATCACTCTTAATTTCTAATATACTCTATGCTCGGGCAGCACATTTATTGAAATGTAATGTACAACCCACTCACATGCATACTAATTATTTACACTTGACCGTATATAATAGGCCACACAACTTGTTAGTCATGTCGCCCTTTTTAAGTTTGGGCACTGAGTAACGGTGTTCTTGATTTAAAAGATATCAATACAACGCTCCATTGCTAGAACAATTGTCATTACACAATCTTTATGTATCAAATTCTGCCATAGTTTACAAAAATTGAACTTGAACAATGCAAGAAATGTTCAAAGCTCTAATATGTAGTGAGAACAAGAATAAATAAATTTATAAACCTTCTGTTTTCCAGCAAAAGGTTGCAAATCTGTTAAGTCCACGTGTACGATACATGTTGGTTTTATAACCCGAAATTCCTGTACAACATTATATCATTATTTACCCATTTAGCCAAAGAATTTGACGGCATTTGTATCAACCATATTGCCTTTCGGTAATGGATGTATTTTGGGACGCAGTACACGTAGGGTTTTGTAGCTTATAGGATATTCCAATTGTGAATCGTCTCACATACCTATATGTATGGAATATTGATATAGTCATGTCTCCATGCCAAGCAAAACGTCATTAATCACAGGACAGGAATACACTCATAAAACAAATATATGAAACGATTTATTCTTGGAAAAACAACGTATATTGAATTTTTTTTAAAAATCCAAAGGCGTGAAATTAGATGAGGCTACTCGAATATGATTTAATACTCACCCAATACATTTATTTTTACTTCTTTTATCGATGGCAATTTATCCTTCTTAGAGATAACGACATATTTTCCCTGGTCGAAATGATGAAGGTTGTGTATCGTTATAGTTCCATTTTGGTCAAGAAACACCCGATCTCTATACTCCTCTATACGAGTTGCATTTAGTGTGCAGTTCTGCCATAACCACGTCGCAATCTCTATATTTCTCTTCCCATTTATATGAAGGGAAACAAGTGCATTACACCGATCGAAGTCAATGTTTTGAAACGCCTGGACAGAATCCCCTGGGCAAACATTTTTCGAAGTAATTTCTGCTCCTGAAACTGAAAAGTACACAATATGAAAGTGGTATAGCTAATCTGATATTTGTCGTCTATCTCTCCGATAGCACCATTACCACCACTACAATAACTGACACCATTACTAATGCCACTACTGCTACTACTACTACTAATAATAATAATATTAGTACCTCTTACAACAAATTAGCCATTCCGGCGATGATGAATTATAGCCATGCAAGTTGCGATTATGAAAGGGGGCGCACTCTGAATCTTGAAACACATAGCCCGACAAGTTGGGTATAACAGTGTCTGCTTTTTGCCATTTCAATTTTGATACAAGACGCACAAGACATGGGTTATATATAATCATATTTAGTGGATAGTAAAGAATATGCTGAAAAGACATGCAAAGTACCTGCAATGTACCAGACATGTTACCCACGAAATTCATATGGCAGAAAACGAGAAATGAATTGATAATCAATATCAAGGTGACCATACATTGTGAGAAATGTTACTAATACTAGGCAGACGTGGACGGACTATAAAAAATACGATGACACATAGCAAACGTTTTGAGTATTTATAAATTATCAGTCGAGAATGAACAGAACTAAACATAGATTCTTCGAGCATTGCATTTTGGAGAACGTACATTACTACCCAAGGTAGTATACTGGACATTTTCAGAACCGAAGAAGGTATATTCGAAGAATATTTACTGTCATCAAACATTTGTTAATTGTGTGGATACACCTAAGACATGGTTAC
Source organism: Unio delphinus (assembly GCA_029339505.1). Lineage (NCBI taxonomy): Eukaryota > Metazoa > Mollusca > Bivalvia > Unionida > Unionidae > Unio > Unio delphinus. The sequence continues at coordinate 10,547,693 of JAQISU010000122.1, read as the reverse complement.
GACAGCACAAACAGGATACCGTCCAAAAAACGATTCAGATGAAGTAAAAAATATTTGCTGATGATTGATGATTCAAAATTATTGTCGGAAGTAATGAGAGATAGACCTTGTTGTACATGCAGTAAATATTGTAGCCTATGACATTAAAATGAATTCGCATTAATATAACCGCGATTTTAAATCATCGCCGTAAAATAAGATCAGAATGATCATATACTATAATGAATAAGCGTCACACTAGTTATAGTAGTTATACAGAGTAAATAGCCGGAATCGTAGACTTAAAACTTCACCAAAACAAAAATAGATACCAAAATGTACTCCTCCAAACGGTAATGCAAACATATTGTACCTGCCGCGAAATAGATGGCAAAGTAGCCTTGATCAACAAAAAAGAATACCTCCAAGCGATTGAAGGCAGAATGAGTAGCAACAAAATATCCGCACAAAATGGAATAACATGGGAATTAGAAAGGCAAAGCATGGGAAGTTTATGAGCGAAATAAACGAAACCAGGAGTATTTAAGCTCGTAAAATAGACCGACTAAATAGACCGACTGATGATGACAGACGATTAACAATATGTCAAGCCCAAGAATGTAATGACACGACACAGTTCGTTATATTTAACTGATGTCCAGAATGCAGAAGAGTAAAGATACGACAGAGAGTCAGTTACTCAGTGTGTACTAAACATATTCTAAGGTATATAGAAGGAAATGATTAAACACACTTGCAATAATACTTTACAAACAAAGAGGTCTAATCATATCCAGGTCTATGCAGAAAGAGGCACATAACGACAAATGCAAATAATACTACTCAAGTGTAGTGAGTTTTCGGAATTATTACAGCTGTTATATTGTCAAAGACAAAAATACTTTAGCCATGGTTTCTGTGGATATTTATGTTCAATGGCAATTACCTCAGTAAAATCATATGCTTTCCCATGACAATTTGCTTTCCATGAATGATCATATATATATATATATATATATATATATATATATATATATATATATATATATATATATATATATATATATATATGTGTGTGTGTGTGTGTGTGTGTGTGTTTGTGTGTTTGTCACAAAATATGCATTTTTAAAATTAGTACAACGTACGTATACTATTGCGTACCCGATAACAATCCTGCAGCTGCAGCTGCAGCTGATAACAATCCTGCAGCTGCATTTACCAAGAGCATCAGTCTTCTGAATTCGGCCATCGTGCTTTATCTGAAAAGCAAAACAATTTTTGACAAAACCATGCATATCCCAATCCTACTGATTGTAATAACAATGAGTAAATTGTCAACTTAATGAATATATCTGAATTTAGGTCATAACCTCAAACATAATAAGTAGTGGTAGTAGTAGCAATGTTGGTAATGCTGGCATTAGTAGTAGTCATTAATGCGCAGTATTGAATCAATATCAGAAGCACATTTCATTATTATAAAATGCCGTACAAACGTAGGGTCAAGCCTTTTCCTGTTTTCTCTTTCAAGACACCAACCTGCTTCTGTGTCTACGTACCTAATGTGATGAATGGAGTTACTGCTAATCAACCGTAGCACCAACCGCTACGGAGAAAACCCTCAATTACAAATCCACTATATCAATATTTGACGCTGTAATAAGTGCCGCCACATCTTCTTTCTTTAATGTGGTTGCTAGAAGATTCTGGCCAGCCCTGCCACATCGTCGATGACTGTACCTGTCTCGTGGACTAAATTGTTCAATTCCGTATGGTTGGTGGCAGTTCGCCCTGAGATCCTGGCCTGATGGTGTTTTCAACGTGTACCGCCGCATTCTAAGCAAAACAGTTTAAGTCGCCGTCCCTCGAAGGAGCCAGATTTTAGGAATTGGGCTAACATCTGAGGTAGAAACAGTCTACCACTGCATCTACCAGTAACTGATTGTTTATAGTACGGATTTCCAATACCATTAATAGTCCACTAGTTACGTCACGTGTATTTTCAAATTCCTTTCCTTGCAGCACGTTTTAGAATATCATCCTTTTCCATTCCTTTTCCTCCTCATGAATACCTCCTTAATAATAAACTTTATTTGAAGGAAACATGTTCTCATGTCGTCAAACATAGCAGAATGAATTGCTGCACATGCATCAGTTGGTTTGGCTATTTAAGATTATAACTTGTTATTGCAAGGATAACGTCATGGTCTTAAAGGCTAAATGGCTCTTTCTCTTTGAAGCGATGAATGAAACATAGGACACACACTATCATTTCACAGCCTTTAGAGTATAGCTTCATATGAAACACGTTCATACAATGTAAGGCATTATTGCTAGATATCTTAGATTATACAGTTCCAAATTCATTCAGCAATTGTCTTTCATCACGTTATCTAGTTATCCCGTTCTACAGAAACAACATCTAAATCCATAAACAGAATTGTTTATATCCCTAAGAAGCCTATGATTAGTATGTATCATTATGTATCATTTCAATTCCAGAATGTTCATATTTAGTCTTAAGGTATTGTCATGCCTGTTCTCAAGTTTTCCTTCATTATCTAATCACCTTTAATTTCTCTAATACGGGCATGAGGTCGCTTGAAGTTACTGTTGTGGGTGCATCTTTCATTATTAACAGAAGTTACATGTTAATGTTAATTGTTTAGTATGCTGGGATTTAAACTTGTCATGCAGCTACCTAATCAAGTTGTCTTCTTCACAGTGATTTCCAATCATCGTCGATAGCATTTAGCGCTCCTTTATATCAGAACAATTATATCACTCTTAGATTGTTCATGCTAAAATAGGTATTGCTCTGAGAAAGAATCTTGCGGAAAGAGACTTTGTATTGTCAGATAAAAAGGTTATATCGACGTCTTCTTCTTAAAACCATCAGGCGATGAACGCAAGTGTGTGGATTTACCCCCATGGATTACTCCAGCAATTCATTTCCCCGCAACTCTCGCGGAGGTGGAATTGATGTCATTACAAATAATTCCATGATCAAATGCCTTAAGCACAACACAACCTTCAGTTTCTGCCACACATTGTTTTGAACAAGTCCAAACACCACTCACACTGGAACAAAGGTCAGTCCATTTTTTCTGTCTCTACTGCCCTCTTCCTAGTGGAAAAAAGAAGCTGACTGACTCTCATTGGAGCAGTTTCAAAATCATCTGGAATATGGAAATTCGATAGGTGGCAACCTAATTATTCTTGGAGATTTCAACTTTCACTTCAACTGACATGGAAACCCATACACGTCGCAACTCCAAGATTCCATTCATGTTTTCCATGTTAAACAGTCGGTTAACCAACCAACCCATAAACGTTGTCACATTTTAGACTGTTTTCTTCAGAGACCTGATGATAATAGTATAAAATCCAACATTTTATCCCACGAAATGAAATCACCTCTGCATCATATGCCATCTCGATGTATCAGTCCCTAATCCTCCACCTCTGTTTGCTACAAAGAGAAACCTCCGTATGATAAATATAGCCAAATGCATGCATTACATCCAATAAAACCTAACAACTTTATTACATCCAAAAGCGGAACAACTTCATAACTTCCTCAATTCATTGCTTGAAAAACATGCCCCAGCCACCAAATGCCGAGTATCAATAAAACGTGTTATCCATGGTATAGCAGTGTTAAGCAGTGTTAAGGACCAGCTTCGCACTGCTAAATGACATCGCCGAGAAGTAGAGAGGCTTTGGCTTTCCACCAGACTCACTATTCATAAATAAATGTAAGAAGCCGCTAAGAAGAACGTCACAAAGTCCATTTAGCCAAATTATTCCACTACAGTACTAAGATCACGGAGAGTTCCAGCTGCAAAGAGCTTTTCGAGATAACTAACAAACTAATGTCAAGGAAGAAATGTAGACCACTTCCAACTACCTTCTCTCCAGTAGACCTTCCCGACCAATTTGCAAATTTCTTCCGTGACAAAGTCCAAACCATTAGAGATTCGCTTGACAGCATAATTTCAACTGACTCGTCAAAATATAGTTATGATGCAGAATTTCAGCTACAATCATTAGGAGCATTTTAACTTGTTTCTATTGCTTTACTACGGACAATATTGCGTTTATTAACTGATGTTATTAATATCTCTCTCTCATTACGGGAATTCCCATCATTTTTCAAAACTGCCATCGTAACGCCTCTGCTCAAGAAACCAATACTTGACCATGACGATTTAAAGACAATAAATATCAGCAACACGAACATTACATTCTCACAGTCAGTATGTAACCTAGGTGTTACTCTAGACAGTATTCTCACATTGCACCAACATGTCATGCACATATGCAAGGATGCATATCTTAACACATCAGTTCCATTCATACATATCTTTCAGTTGATGCCACTAAAACACACTTGAGTGTTCATTAGTACTTTCAAGACTGGACTATCGTAACTCAGTTATGTCTGGTTCATCACAATATTTACTCCAGAAACTTCAAAATGTTCAAAACACAGCTGCACGGATCATCTTTTGAGTACCTCGATCAGAGCACACCTCATCACTGCTCTGTACCCTACACAAGATTAGGCGCTATACAAAGTCCTCATTATTATTATTTTATATTAGTATTATAGGAAATGCGAAATCATCTCAAAAATGTTTTTAGTTACGAAATATGATGATATTGTCGTTGTCAATGTTATTAAATAGGATTGCTGATTCTTTTAATTTTGTTTACCACAATACATTCAATAAGATAAATTATTATGGCTGACATTGAGTAATAGCTGCTGTAATCAGAGAAATATATTCGTTATGAACATGCGTTCATTGAAGCTCCGTGTGAGTGTTGTATCACAAGATACCAGCTAAACTATAAAAAGGATATCGTCCTACAACTGCACGTCGTCGGTAAGTAACAGTTGAAATAGGTGGCTTCTGAAAATATTAATTGACCAATCTTGTCGCTTTTTTACCATCTGAAATGATAACCTGACCAGTGAATGAAACATAAACTTTCCATCCGACTCACAAATGAAATGAGGATGATGATATAAGCAGATAAGATGCGAATCTTTAAAATTCTAAAACTAAACCTAATGGACGCAAACATTATATCTGCCGGTAGGTGTTCAGTTCTCTTTCATACTCTGTATGCTAACAATAGGATTCCCTTATTTTGAATGCAAACAAGGAGGAAAAAAAAAACGTTATAGGCTTGTCACTAACAACTTTTGCAAAGTAATCAACTCGGTATACATACTAATATATGTTTAAAATGTGTTTAATTTAATTTGTAACAATGTATTAGGTCTTACAAACTGCAAAATATGACACATTTAATTTACATTACTACACAATCATATTCCATGCAGAATAGAACAAAAACAAAATATCAGACCTTTGTCTTAATTTGTATGAATTAATATATAAGTATTATTAACTCGTTATAAGGCCTGAAAGAACAAAAGAAAACGTAGATAGCATAGCACCTCATATTCTGCTGATGATAAGTTATGTTCTGTGAGTTGGGTCATTAATACAGGTAAAAATACATCTGAAATTGTAACAAATGCTAAGACGACATATATAAAATTTAATTGATATCAAGAAACTTCTTTTTTATGTCCAGTTTTATTCAGCGAATATTTGCTGCATAACTAATTACTGGTAATACATTGCTTGTAACGTCTATCTGTTTACCTAGTTGTACTTACATATAATTAAATCTCTTATAAAAAGTGCAAAAACAAATTATTTTGAAAATTCCAATACAAGTATGTGACTCATAGTATTTGAAAATGTCAAGCTATGGGCTACATTCTAATTATATAGTTATTATTTGAAACATAGAAATAGGGAGATAGTACATATATGTTTCTTTTTTATATAATGATTCTACTGACGCGAGGATTATTCGTTGAACAAATCATGTAATGTGATACCAACACTTGAAACACCCCGCACATACCAAAACTATTGTTATAAATATAATTATTGTCAGTCTAAGCAAGTATATCGATATGCATATACTGTTGTGTACTTCTTTGCAACACGATAATTAGTATACAATGCATGAAAGTTTAATGAAGAGAAATTTATCGATAAGAAATTTTGATAACATTTCAGACTAATATTTGATAAATTAAGAAACTGTCAACAGCGTAAATAGTATATTTACATTCTTTTAAACATAAACAAACAGTTATAAACTGCTTGTATATCTTGGAGTAACCAAATATTTAACGTTCACCATTCATAAAATGTCATATCGGGTGTTTTGATGGATATATATATATATATATATATATATATATATATATATATATATATATATATATATATATATATATATATATATATCAATATGTGTATCTCTCTATTTCAGTATAACTGTGACTTTCCTATTTTTGCATTTTAGAAAAATATTTCATGTTTTCTCCTCTTTTAACAAATATGAGATCTACACTGATTTCCTAGTTTTGCATTCATCGGAATGTAAGTATAACCTTTGTAATATAATTGAGGATTATGAAACGACCGTTTGCTTTAGATTTAGATTCAGTAGTAAAATTCATACACGTCATGTATGCGTTAACACCTTATTATTTGAAAAATGGTCGTCTTTTTTAGAAATATGAAATTGTATATTCTTTTAAATTGCAGTTGTTTACTTTCGGATCAACACATATCCATATTAGCTTGGAAGGTCAATATTTACTTGCCGCGAGAAATACATATGGGCAAAATCAATTTGAAACAACAACCCCTATTGAATGTCGTGCTCTGCATTGTCACAAAATTGATTAATATATTTGTAATACCGTACAATGGGACCATCAGATTCAATGTACTCTTGTATTGACACAGTGTAGCAACTGGCCACCATTGTAAATGTTCATAGCGATCGATAATGATCATCTAAAAGTTTAATAATGACCACTAAGGATTAGATCATTAAATAATTCATTGGTTACTCAAACTTATTAATACATTTTAAACAACGGTGTTTTCAAACTGTAAAATGAGTAAATGCGCATATATGATCTGTATGACCTACTCTGTATATGGTATTCAAAGGTAGATGTATTAGATGAAAACATATGAATCTCAACGTCCATTAAACGTCCTATAACTTCATTGAAACTATGTGGGTTTCAATACAGTACTGTTGAATATAATCTGAACAATCTGCCTTGTCAACTATTCATCCTCCTCCTTCTTCTTCATCTTCATCATCTTCTTATTATTATTGTTATTATTATCATTATTATTATTATTATTATTATTATTATTATTATTATTATTATTTACTTTAGAGATTGAAGGACATGTAAAACTTAAACATATTTGTGAAACCATTTATATAATGTTAATGAAAGCCGACAATGTAAGTCTAGAAAATACATTAAATATGACACTGAAGTGTGTCGTTGAAAATGATTTTGTACAACGTACCTCAAGTAAGGTCCTTGAGAAATCCAACGCTAAATTTCAAACATTCGTTTTGTAGAATTAAACGTCCTCATCTTATATATTTACACCATAGTTAAAAATATTCGAATTAGTCTCCTTTGCAACGTATCAACTAATATGGCTGGTACAGGTAAAGTACTGCTCCCATATATTCTAAATTATTAGTGTATGTAACAATAGGCATACCTGTTTATAATGCATGTATATCAAGCGTCAATATACTTATGTTATTTTCAATGTCATTATCTTGGAAACTATGCAGACATACAATTAATTGCATTACAAGATAACATGGCAATATGGAAGACTTACACGAATACATGCATTTATATCTATCTATCTATCTATCTATCTATATCTATATTTGTCTGTCTGTCTGTTTGTCTGTCTGTATGTATGTATGTATGCATGTATGTATGTATGTATTAGTGGTATTTGTGCATCGGTATTAGGTTTGTTTCGTTGACTAGATATGTTTGGACTTCGTTCATGATAAAGCTGTGATAAGCACAGTGGGTAGATCCGACAATAGTTAGATATTGATAGATAAAAAATGACATTAACTGGAGCTATAATTTAATTTAATAGTAGCTGTTTATATTGACAGAGATGATATAATGTTATGAATATTTCATGCCAATATGATTTGATGCATGGAGCATTGCTTAAATAGTTAATAACATCTCTAATAATATGCCTAATATAGAAATAAGAAAATGTGTTCCTATCTATGAAACCATTCCCATTTTCAATCAACGTTTTGATACAGTGTATATACTGACTACTATGACTATAGACTCTACTCTGGCTTGACAAAACAATCTTGGCATCCATTGTTACCTTCAACCCTTTACAAGCACACACACACACACACACACACACACACACACACACACATAATTACAGTAAAAGTTCATCAGCACAAATTTCAATATAACTCGAAGTTATATTTTTTATGAAACTGATAATAATGTGTTTCCATTCCTGTTTTTATTGCTCTAATTCATAACCAGGGTTGTTAAAGACCTAGCACAAAAACAAACCCATGCGTTTAGGTATTTGAAACTTTAACAAAATGATCGTGCACAAGCATATTATGCGATTGCAATTATTTTATAGTTTTGTGTTTTGAAAAGTAATAACGCACAGGAGGCACTGGCTATGTCGTACCAAAGATTCTCAGTGACCTCGACTGTCGGAAAATGTATGTAGTTTTAATAGAAAGTATATGTGCAGGAAATGTTTTGACGTATATAATATGTAATGCCTGACAGTTTGTTCAACCATTCAATGTATAGCTGTACTACCTTGAGTTATGAAAGAGAATGTGAAGAAAAAAGAATACTTTTGTCAAATGACTGTTGACCGTTTGAGTACGACATTAATATGCATCTTTGTCGTTCAATGTGTAAGACATCTACAAAATTTAATGGAGTCACTCAGCCGAAAAGTGAAATATTTGCTCATAAACTATTTTCATTTTTACTCCCAAAACGATGTTTATCTTGAACCATCTAACAAACCTCTATATAATTATGTTCCTGTCTGACAAATGAGTTCTTCTTTCGGTCACAATGATAATAAATCTGATACCCAAAAACAATATACTGTCAGTCTATCATAAATGTTAGCTATTTATAAAGATGATTAATGTGAGTTGGCTCGGTTAGGTAGAGTTATTGTTTTAAAATTGAAAGTAAATAATTACAACTTTGCAAAATTATCGCCCCTCCCCAACCAATCCCTGTTAGCAACACTGACAAAACCTATTCAGATGTATTCCAAGACATGTTTACCAATGTTTGATATTTGTTTAAGTTGCGTTTTGATCATCATAAAAGGGCAGACAATACCAGATATATAAACTGATATAGAAGTTTGCATTTAAATATTAGTTAGTGAAAACTATATTTAGTGTCTTCGGTAACAAACATTGGTGCCATGCAGTATATTGTGTATTGAAATCATTTTGTGCAATAACACAAACGCTAACAGATCCAGTATTCAAGTAAGCTCAAGTCTCTAAGATTAAAGGAGGTAGACTAAAGTAATACCATATTCCTTAATTTAATTTTGATTTAAAAATGATTTTTCTGTTATAAACAATATTGAAAAGTTGTTATATATATCATGAAATAACAATGACAAAAACGGTTTTTTCCCGTTGAAGCCGGACTGCATAATTTATATACGTTTTTCGTTCGATCTGTGGAAAACGTCCATTTTGCGGGACACTATTTCATCTCCACGTTTTACTATGAAACTCTAGCAAGTATTACCTATATTGATTATTGTAACTAAATACTGAACTAGGAATCAAGGGGAGATAATACTAGTTTATGTGCACTATGATCACATTGCAAGTCATGTGACGAATCACATCAGGAACGTAATAAAATTCGGAGATAATTCCTCATCGTTGACCCACACTTGTAAAGAGTGTTCTACAAATTTACTAATGTAACACATTTATATTTTTTATAACATTTGTTCTGATTATTCTATGTTTTATTTGCATATAAGCCAAAATACCCGATATGAAATCAGCAGAGCAATTATGTAAGAAACAATTTGATCTAAATGACCCATTTGCTGTATTTTTTCATCTGGCTTCGTTCCGCTAAATATTGAGATAGGAGATCTAGAGGACCCTAGCATTTTAAAACTCTGATCTTACTTGCTGTCTTTAACACGTAAGACCTTACTGACTGTCCATAAAATCCCCTTGTTCTGGTTGCTTTTCTCTCATGCTTTATTCATTCACGCTAGCATACTGACTTGTGTATATATATATATATATATATATATATATATATATATATATATATATATATATAGAGAGAGAGAGAGAGAGAGAGAGAGAGAGAATAATTGAGTAGTATAGATTATTCGTTCACTGGATGTCGCCCACCCCGCCCCTTTGTCAATTTAAAAAACAGAAAGGTCAAATAACATAAATGTTCTTTTAAATAACCTTGCATTGTTTAAATTATAAATTTTAATTTATTATTTGATTGTCAATTGGTTCAGTAGTCTTGCTCACTTTTCAAAGCAAGCGTATATCATGCAAACAAAACAACCAGTCTCCGTTAATGTTTGAGGTGCCATGGTTTAAACATGCATGTAATAAACATATGTTTCGTATGCATACAATTTTTGCAATGTTTATTTTAATATATCTAAAAACACAGTTGAAGAAAACAAAAGAGGACAATTTTATGTAAATTGGCTGAATGTGTGGTAATAAAGAGAGATGACAGTGTTTGTTACCCCCTGGCGATATTCATGGTAGAAATGAATTAAATGAATTAAATGAATTAAATGCTGTTTTGTCATTTTGTATGGGTGGTGGGTGGGGACAATTGATTTGAGACGTATGTAAAGATTTTCATTACTTCATTAATAGTATGCACATTACAGTCTTTAGTTGTCCTTGAATGTGATTTCAACAGTCACAACTCCAGTAATTTACCAGATCCTCACTAGCCTAATCATCTCTCTCTCTCTCTCTCTCTCTCTCTCTCTCTCTCTCTCTCTCTCTCTCTCTCTCTCTCTCGTATGCACATTACAGTCTTTAGTTGTCCTGGAATGTGATTTTAACAGTTTAACAGTCACAACTCCATTACTTTACCAGATCCTCTCTAGCCTAATTTCTCTCTCTCTCTCTCTCTCTCTCTCTCTCTCTCTCTCTCTCTCTCTCTCTCTCTCTCTCTCTCTCTCTCTCTCTCTCTCTCTCTCTCTGCGGATCTACCTTTTCCCTTTGGTGTGTATGCGGAAGATATCATGAAAGTTTTAATATGTACCCGTATTACATATGCATGTACGGTGAACGTAATCAAACAGTAATAACCTGTATACCCACTGTGCAAACGTTGTGTACATAAACGGTCAGTTCACCTGTACGTGCAATGTTTAATGTTTACCCAAATCTATTTAGGTAATACAGCTGTCTATAAAGCCCCTCTTGAACAAAAGATTCGTCATGCCATGAGAATACTTACGTTGTTATAGATTGCGTTGTACACATTAAAAGCTGTATAGTATATACCAGTTTGAAAGTTTATTACCAGTATATATCATATTAGACTCGGCAACCCAATATTTAACATAAATTAATTAGGAAACAAAATGCTTCGCAATATTTTTGCTTATCACAACTTTGTTGTCCGAAATCACTAATTATCAAGTATCCTGATATTCATATTTGTTTTTTAAATAGTGATACCACGTATAACGTGTACAGGAAGGTAACCGTTGAGGTCATACAATGTTTGTTATAAATGTGTTGCTCTATATTGGGCGAACAGATCGAAAGACTTCTTATTAAGGAAGTAGAAAACTTATCCCATTTTCAATCAGTACTGGAGATGTCGAGTTAATTCACTGTAGATTATACGATATTGATTATAAACGTTATATATATATATATATATATATATATATATATATATATATATATATATATATATATATATATATATATTATAAACATAGTGAGAATTATAAAATAAGTATGCACTAGAAAGACCAAAGAGTGCAATCCTTAGATTATATAGAAGAATGTTGTCAATAGTAGGCAGAATTTAATATTTAATGGAAAAAATGATATCACAGTTTAAAAAGAAATTAATTCGTAAATTACGGAAGTTCGAACCCAGGTCCGTGAGTAAACGGCACCATCTCCTTGCCTGTACACTCGAGCCCATATTCCCTCACGACTAAGCACACATCACCCACAAAACCTATGCTATACTCAATCAGTGCTTTATGTAGTCGTGTGTAACACACATGCATGACGACCTAGTAATTAGTTCACATATATCTACATGTTTACCAGTTTATAACAATATTTTCCCAGGTGGTAAGTTAGTACCGTTCTTTTCCACCGCACATATAAGTCGGCTGTTTCCGTCACTAAGGAATGTACGGAAATTGCCGAGTAGTCATTTTACCAATTTATAGATTAGTCATATCTTATGACAAAATTAGTTTAAAAAATAGTTACATTTAGTAAATATCGATTTTGAATATTAGGAATATAATGTATGAACATCAAAGTTCCCCTACCTATATTATTAATAGTTTATAAAGTATAGTGTCATCTTCAGTGTCAACAAGATCTCTGATATCATCACCGTGCATTGCACAGGGTGAGAGCTATATTTTCAGCATAAAAGACCCACTTACTTTTTTCCAGGTCAATGGCGCTGACATTTAAATTGTTAGTTACTAATATGATTGTAGTATACCATGGTACTTTTCAGAAATATTATGACACAAAGTCTTTATGTGGTACCCAAGAGTAATATATATATATATATATATATATATATATATATATATATATATATATATATATATATATATATATATATATATATATATATATATATATGAATAATTGACTATGCCCATTTTAGCATTGTGTTTTACTGGAACATATCATAAATAATCAATGAAATGCTTAATTTGGATGCTTTATGAAACTGATAAGTGCCCTATATTTAAATTGACAGACGCATGTTCGACATATGTATTTATTGGAAAGGGTGGGGAAAATATGAAAGACTTTTATCCATTCACAACATGATTCAACATGTTTGCTTTGTTTTTGTTCTCATTCTCTAGTTGGATTTGCAAAAAATATTCCAAAAAACATAGAAATACAACCAAACTTATACTACGTTGCATTTCATTTCATCTTGAATAACACATCACTTTACAAACAAACTCCAATACTATATGCATATATCGATAACATCGAATGCAGAAGTCTTCCATACATTATATGGCAGATAAATTCCCTTTATTGTTTAAGAAAAGAAGAAAAATTTCTAGCAAGTAAACAACACTACTTATATGGGGCCTAAAAAATTTACAAATATTAATATGAACAGGCTGGCATTATTCCTCATCTAAAACATCTGATAATATCTATATGTGCAATTGTTGTACAGTAAAGAAATGTCCAATCAGACCCATTTGATCCGGGGCTAATAAATAACATATCCATTTGTGCCACAGAGGCAGGTTAAAGGTTGCTTGTTAAACGAGAAAATTGCAAATAATATGGTGACGTTCATCTACACAAATAATTGGTTCAGTTAGAACACAAAAACATGTATCAAATACGTACCACAAGGAATGTCCGTTCCAATTTTGAAGAAAAATTCACTCATATGAATATGATGAAAGCATATTCATGAAATAGCACATGTACTCCGCAGGTAAATGTTCGCATTATCTTATGTTGTGATAGCCTCCCTAATAATCTACTGTATTCGGCAATACTACTTTATCAGACAGTTAAACCAAGTATAGGTAAACCTAGGCAGACCCGTATGTATAAAAACGGATGTACATGATGTCATTTGGAAATAAGATATCTACCCATGTCTATTTAAATGTCACACGAACATTTGGCAAATAATCAAATGTGAATTGATTGACATTGCAAGTTTACGTCTGTTCAAGCATGCAAATATAGCCGTATGTATTTAGATACTTGCTCTATATCAACACCGTTTTGGCTCTGTCTCGTTGGCGCAGTTATTACGGACATCAAAACGATGGGTGAAAATGACGTGGGTACGCAGGAAAGAATGCAACTAGCTGAATATTGATAGATAAAAATGACCAGAACCAGAGTTACTATGTAATCTAAAATCCTCTGTTATATTAATACAACAACATAAACGTAACAAAATCTGACATGCTTCCAAACTTGATAATGACCACGATTTCATTTAGAAGAATCTATGATTGTTATTAATATATATATATATATATATATATATATATATATATATATATATATATATATATATATATATATATATATATATAGGCTGAATGATCCGAATATTTTGATGACATGTTCGAATGGACAATATGGATATTAGGAATATTCTTTTCTATTTCATATTTGACCACCAGTTTCTTGCACAAGAAAGCAGTCTCCTTATTTCAAAATATTTCGAGGACTACAAAGTTTTAGAGGATATTTTGTTTTTAATTTCAGTTTCATTGCGTGCAATACAGACACAACAAATCTTCATTTGTCTTTATTCGTGTCTTTTCTCTATTACAGCATTGGTCTGTTTATTTGTCGTCTGCCAGATGTTAGGCAGTTTTAATATACTGGTGTTTTGTACAGAGATTCTTAATCATTTATTTGTCTTTTATTTCTTTAGTACTGGATTAGGATGTAAACAGATCTTAGATAATATTTAACAGCAAATTAGAGAGGATCGACGATATTTTCTTTGTCTTTAAGTTGTTAATAGCTAATATTGTATTCTTCTTTAATAGCTGCTTCTAATGCTTATCTATATCTAATTTGCATAAAACTAAATATAATATCCAAAGATCATTTGTATTTTGATTTGTGGATTATGTATCAAAAGATCATTGGTAGAATGCAGACAACAATCCAACATTTACATCATCATCCTACACGGGTTGTAATTAAATTGTTACATACCTAATATATGATCGTGTTCAATTCCAAACTACTTAAATGAGAGTCTCGTAAGCAAACAAAAGCAAAACATTTCTGATGACATTTGATGATGACATTTGTTGTTGCTATTATTTTCGTTATTCTTAAATCTTCTCGGGATATCAGTAGTCAAATGATTAATGCACATATTGCTTGGTATTTTAACCATCAGCAAAAGTATCGTGTACATAGTATAGGTCCGGTATTAAAAAATTATGTATCTATGATTTAGGAGGCTATGATTGACTCAGAAACACACGGAATTATGATTCTCAGTGACCTTGACGTTCAGTTTAGGTATGTAGTCTTGGACTAAAGTTGATGTGCCACAAATCACTGTTTCCGTAGAGGCATACCTTTAATGTGATCTCAAACCTTTTGACCCCAACATCTATTCGTTTGGTCAAAGAGGGTAATCAAACACAAATTTGACGGAAAATCCCATTTTCTATTTTTCAATCAATATGACCTTGACCACTGACAATATTTGATTAGCTTCCTTTGTATCCAATGTGAATTACATCCAAACCTGTGGTCGAGACCTGAAATCTGTGTGCATAATATATTTTGTTACGTATAAACTAAAGCGACCCCCCCCCCCCCTTTATCAATATACATCTTGCATAAAGTACAAGTGAAGCACAACGTTTGGTACATGTCTGTGATGTTTAAATATTGCTAACTGTGTCTATGGAATACTATTGCGGACACCCTTACCTTGATTTATGACCTTTCTACCTCAAAATCGATAGACGTCATTCCTATCATAATAGCTAACTATTATTGAGGATTCATGGCAGTAGATGGAAGGGTGAAGTAAGGTTATTATTCTAAAATGAAATCGTAACAGAATGCCAATACTGATTTTTATGAGTCTCCACCAAAACGTGAATTTGGGCCGCTAGATAAGCACAATGAACCTTGCTAGCTTCTACCAACGTTACCACCTGTACATTGAATACCTCAATCTAATCAATATTTTGTGGAAGGTTTGGTCTACATGGCCCACGTCACGGTAAATACAGTTCACAATTACATGGATATTGCCACAAGCAACTAAAACATAAGACTGGTGATTGACGACGTGAGTGGCAGGTGACGCTTGATTAAAGATCTAGTAGAAACGTTAATTTGGACGACACATACAACTATATGTACGTTCGCAACACGCGTACAAGCCCGAAAGAAAACAAAACGTGTGGCTCCATCTAGAGGGGACGCCCTCCTTACTCTAACAACCACCCAGGCCGACCACATCGACGCGACCATATGTCCAAATGAATTATAGATTTTGAACTTTCAATTGCGACCACGAAAGCCATGAATAAAAACTGTGACATTTCTGCTCCTGCTCGCCCTTGCTATCCCGGCAACAAAGCACAGGGCGGTTTACACAGGTAACGACCTTGCTTTCAATTAATTCGGTGAAGCGGTGGTTGCAGATAAAAACAAAATGACTGTGTAGGTACCTGTCTGGGTTCAAGTAAATCTCTCTCCAACGTTGAAATTATGCCGCTGGCCAAACCTTTAAGGCAGGTTGGCTTAAACATGTATCATCAACGTCGACAAAGGCATAATGGCCATAGATCAGAGCGATACCATACTACGATTTTACATTGACTCGTATGTACCAGCACCACACCCTGATCTAATTTTGTATTTTTGCAGAATAAGAGAAGTTGTCATTGTCGCTAACAGTCTCCACGCAATACCCTTGTCTTTTAAACGCGACTGACTGTCCTTATTCAGGCCACTTTTATGTTGCATTGCCTACATCGCTTCAGAATAATATAATACCTCATATATGTTTGAGGTGGCGTTGCCTGGATGCAGCATCCGTTTCTTTGTATTCTCTTTCGCAGAACAAGCAACGTCAGAAAAGATATTCGGACTTTAACACGTGGATCTCACCCCACATGTTCATACTGAACAACTATAGGATTAAAACGATCTTTATGGCTTTTAGCAGCTGCCATATCAATACAGATCAGAATAATTTGGTGGTAATCACGCTTTTAATAAACACATGCACGTAGACATACTTTTGCGCTCTCCCTTTTCAAACGTCGGTGCCACACACAACGATTTATCTTAGTACGCAACCAATGGTGACATCGAGGTCTTTAGCAACCACTCTATGAACGAAAACCTAAATGCCGCCTGCCATCACATCCTGCAGACAATTCGTAGATTTTTGCATCTTATATTTTAATTCGACTGCCTTTTCGACATCGATATACAAGGGTTGTTGTATGACCACCTTTTCATCTCCCAGGTTGGAACTGATCAGTGGGTACCAGGTAACGCTCATGTTAGCTTAAAAGGCATCATAATAACGTCGGACGATGCGATTACTGTATATAGGTAGAAGGTATTTTCAAAATGTTGCTGTCGTTACACACTGTAACAGCATCATCATCATCCCATTATCCTGCTATTACATCGTTAACCTTCATTGCTTGTCTACGTAAGTAGAAACGGGTCTTAGGCCGACATAATTCTCAGCTACTCTGAAAAAAATTTGTTTTGAAACTTTCAACTCACATAGCCTAAAACAAAGCCAGTGGGGACCAGACAGAAAAAGACTACGAATACTTGGTGAAGCCTGATAATACTGACGACGGAGTGTTAGACATTTACCAGTACAATAAGGTGTGCCCACTCCCCACATTAAAACTACATATTACAAGTTAATAGATGAATTATGCTATTATCACTATACCCAAAGCTCCAGGAGTCACACGAATTTTACTTACAACACATTTGCGAGGCTGATACTTCCTTATAAGCAAATGTTGAACAGCGGCGCATTATGCACAAAAAGTGCCTGCGCACAGTAAAAATCGTGCCAGCAATTATTACTGTCCCCAATACTATTACCATTGATATGACTACTTTAAGATGTGGTCTTGAATACCATTTTAAAAAAAACAACATTGTATTAGCCACCTGCGAAACACAGAAGTACAAAAGCACGACGAAAACTGCATGTTGAGTAAGACAAAGCTCAGCATGATGTAAGACCACACTTATAAAGCTCTGCGCGACAACTCCGCCTTCATGGAAGAGTTTAAGCACACCTACCATGAAGTTGAAGAGAAAAAAAAACAGCCAAGAAGAATGAACAAGGCATACAATACGGTTGGAATAGATGAAGGGGAAAATAACCAGTGGAAGTGCCGCACGTCTAGAGTAGATCACGAATACCTACTGGAAATTCATACTAGGCAGTTCGGCATCTACCAAAACAACAGGAACGATATCCGTTGAGGCAACATTTTTGATGCCGAAGGATTACCCACAACTAAGCCCGGTCGCACGATGCGTTCTTTCACTAATGAGTGGACAAAATATGAGATTTAAAGAAGCAATCTTTTGCTTTTACATTTATGCAAATCTCAATCAATTGTAGCTGTTCCACATGCTATCAGGTTTATTTGATAAGTCATCAAGTTAGCAAAAACGTTCATGAATATGTATAATGACACCGCATGGCGTCACAAACGACATGAACGTCATGAAAGGAAATGCATAACAACTGATGCATCTGAATGCATTTCTTATTCAATAATCAATGCTTTTCTTCTGTTTGGCCAAAGTCTGTATTTTCATTTTGCGGTATTTATAAAAGTTACATTTTGCTACTGTCAAATGATTTCACGAATGGTATATTAAATTAATTGAGCACTACTATAATATACTTTAACTGCTGAAGTTACTTTATGAGCATTCACATATCTGTGGAAGAACTTGCAAGTATTTACGAAATTGGAATAATGACCATTTAGAGGAAATGGTAATGTTAGGTTGATTAAATACTGCATCTCCTTTATGTAGCAGTAAGAGATAAAAACACAAATTCGTAATTTTCCTAGACTATGTATCAATGTAGTTTTATCTTTTTACATGCCCTTTACTAAGTTTTCCACGTACAGTACGAAATGAAATTCAAAATAATTTTTAATTTGATTGAGGCTCCGGTCTTATAATTCTAAGAACATTGACGCGTGAAAGCCTGTGAAATCATCTGAATAGTTCTGAGGGGTTTCTTTTTGGGTCGGGAAATACTGAAATATTTATTGAACAGCTGCTTTAAACACCAGGTTAACAATGTCAAATCTAGAGAGTATGTAGTTATTAGATTTACCCTCACAGACATAGTACTCCACATTGCATCACAAGGTGCAACATGTTTGAAGGAATGAAATAATTGGGTTAAACATTAAATGACATTATGATATCATATAATGATTCTCATTCCGACGAAATATGTTTCAACAGTCTGATAATAATAGTATAATGCAAACCTATTCTCGCTGACAAGCAAAATAAAACCCACGAACAAAGAAACATTGTAGCAGTGGTACGGAAGATATATTAACTTTAAATTAATCGTATTGTAGTAGTCATTATACATAGTTTTATATATAATAATGATTCAACTATAAGTGGAATGTCGACATTTATGGCTTTTTCCCATGACATTTGTCTGTCGTTTTAAGGTTATTATTATTACGTTGCATTCGGGTACTCTGTCACTACTATTTATTTGATTCATACAAGATAGTGTTATCAACAAGCAAGTCTAAAAGACAGTCTCAAAAAATAGTGTTTGATAAGGACTGAATTTGGCCTTCCAAGTAGCGATACACTAATAATAATAATAATAATAATAATAATGAGGACTTTCTATCGCGCCTAATCTTTAGAAACTCTAAGCGCTTTACAACAATGATATGAGTACAGAATTTTGTCCATATGACTTCGTGTTTATAGTGGGATCCACGCACATCGAGAGAAAGAAAACTTTGCTGATGATTCAAGATAAACTTTGTAAAAAATAATTTCCTCACTGATGATGATCGACTAGAAATTCTGACTGGTGGTAGCAATGCCGGTGTAGTATTATATTTTGACCCCGTTAAAGTCTGACCCTGTTGATTCTGTTTTTAACTTTGAAATGTGACCCAATATAAGTGAATTGTGATTTTTACAGTCATTGAAAACTGATCTCATCATTGATATTTGGTCCAATTTAAGGGTCAGTTTTTTATATGATATTGTTTAAGTTCCTTATACATAGGTTTATGAATCTTAAAAACGGAAAAGCATAGTATGCTAATATCAACAAAATAAATATAATGTAGTACACGTGGTAATTTTACTTAAATAGTTAAATTGTAATTTAGCTTGTACGTCGCCTGTTGCATTACATCAAACATATCAGACATAAGTATGTTGTTTTCTAAGCTCCACAAACTATCTTGGATGATTTATCCCTTTTGTTCAAAGGCCTTAATCAAACAAAATCAACCATGAAAATATAATGAAAAACACGATAAAAGGTTTAAAAAACTAAAAAATAGATTTAACAAGTAAAACAATAATAAAGTATTTAAATCCTAATATTGAAACGCAGTTAATTGTTGATTCAGCTTATGTCGGTCGAGGCACATTATTAACTCAGAAATTTGACTGTGATTGCTTTACGCCAGAATAACACTTTCAGTTTGTGGAAAAGCGATATTAACAGGCGGAACGTGAAGCACAAAAAATAGTTAGGAGTTGAGGGCAATACTTGTTTGGTCATATATTTAAGCTTATCAGTAACTACAAGGCCCTGGAAATATTTTTCAAGAAAACAATATCACCGCCACCACCCACCACCCCGCAGGAATCGATAGCTCCCAATTGAGATTATAAAGTGTACACTTTCAAACTAGTTTACAAGTCACGTAGAACAAATGCAACATATCAATATTTGCAACACCGAAAAGCTGAAAATGAATGCTGTAAAACAATCTGAAGTTGCAGAACCTTATGTTCAGTTCATATATTTTAATGCTGTAGGTATCATGATACCAACTGTTTTTCCAGAACCCACACTTCTAACGTTTCGTGAATTCAGTATACTTTCTACCCTACCTCAGCATGCGTGTCTATTTGGCAATGTCGGAGAGTACTGATCGGAGCTCGCCGTAGCGACATCGATAAGGGTGGAGGAGAGGAGCGGGAAAACATGCTCTGTAAACGACTATGGGCTATCTACTAAAATATAATAGTAAGAAGCGTGATCCATTGTGTGTAACTAAATAATTACAAGGTACTGTAGAGCGACCGAGTTTTTACAGTAGAGAATTCCCGTAACGTTGGCGAGATCATGCTGATGAAGAACGGGGTCATGCATGGGTGAGAGCATGTCGTTCAAAGCTGGACTGTGGATAAATCAGGCTTAACTGATGCTATTGTCTAGTAATGCGGGACGTCATTTGGCTCGATATGAAAAGGTCGAATTTGCCTGGTTAATGCTACGAGATTCCATTTTGGCTTTGAATCTTGATTCCATAATACCGAAACATCTAATTTCATCCTTTTGTATCCACTATTTTCAATATACAACACTCTTTGCCTAATATAGACTGACCAACATTGTATACAAGTTGCTCAGACATACTAGTAAACTGGAATGATAGGGTTATATTTTATGTCGACTAGTACAACTGGGCTCAAATGGATTCAAATAGACTTGGAATTTTGGGCGGTGGAGAAACTTGTTGTAAGGTTAGTTATGATTGGTAGATGGAAAACGCAGCTCCGTTATTTCATACCTTCAGCATAGTACGTAACACGCGAATTGATTGGCTGCTGATACACGTTTCTTTCAATCCGTTCGGTTTCAGTCCTGGTCAATTATCTCAGTTGTGTAAAAGTCTAACTCTAAAGGTATTTGACTATCACGAAATGTTCAATTCACATATCTACAAATTAACGTATAATCATATGTTCTCCTTATGAAAGACCAACGATCAATTTCTTTGAACTAATTTAGAAACATCTAACGTAAGAAAAATGTAATGTACATGAGTTTCTGTTTTAGGAGAATTCGATGTACTGCTTCTGTTACCCTACACTGCATATTCAAATTTGTAACAGGAAAACTAAAATATAATCTGTATATCGATTGTGCAGCCATATAAAGTAATATAGTCGTAAAACTCATTTAAGCGAACTCTCTTTGATAGACTGCAATGTCAAGTGCCAAGCTCGTATAGAGTGGGTTGGTAACATACCCGCCTTAGCAATATTAATTGTAAGTGTGTTTTGGTATGAGACTTTCGAAGGTAGTTTCGAAAACTATATTATGCAAAGTGAAACAAGTAATAATAATTCTCAAACATAAACAAGGACTTTATGACAGGTAATAATAATTCTCAAAAAAACCAAGGACTTTATGCATTCATATATAGGTTGTGATATAATTCAGGTACTAATTCTTAACAACAAAATAAAGACAGAAGTCACAGACACACACACACACACATATACGTTCATAAAAGAACCCACCTAAAAACATACACATGAAGACAAAGAGAAGTAATCGGAATCATGGGTGATACATAGGCTACAGTATACGCAAACGACCTACAAATTTCAAATCCAAACATTATTATATCATTTCTCTTATCGCTTACTAGGTAGATGTATACCCTACCTTTGCCGACTTTAGTTAGATGGATTTTAATAATAAGGAATTATTAATAACCAAACATAATACTATCAATGCCATTATTTAGAACAAAATGAGAATAAGGAATCAAATCTTCATGGTTGATGTCATTAGAAAATTAGTTGAGAAATTATTGTTTCCCATGTGTTATCATATCTTATACTTAGCCTTTCAAATAGATCTGGTTTAAACGTTTTTTATTTATTAATATATTTATTATTAAATTTGGAGTTATTGGATTCGAGGCTAATTGATCGGATCAACTACAGCGTGGTTTAGGAGACGTTTCAAAAATGTCAAGAGCGACTGTATTATGAGATAGACAACTGAGCTCACATGACTCCTTTAGTTTAAACGCTTAACAAATATTTAACTTTTATTATGTTTCGGTACGGCATAAAACCGTCTATGAAGAAAATAAGATCAACATATTCCGATATGGATACGCTATCTTTAGAAGACAAATACCTATACCTTGTGAAATATCATACAAGGTAACCGGTAACTATTCAAGCAGAAATCTGATTACATTGTCAAAGACCAGTCATAGGAAAACTAATATATAAAGATCACTATATACGTACATGGCGGAGTGTTATTTGCATTAAGTTGTTGTAATGATAGTGATTGTCATTGATGTAGTACTAATATTTAA
Source organism: Unio delphinus (assembly GCA_029339505.1). Lineage (NCBI taxonomy): Eukaryota > Metazoa > Mollusca > Bivalvia > Unionida > Unionidae > Unio > Unio delphinus. The sequence goes on along the minus strand of JAQISU010000122.1, from coordinate 10,524,594 downwards.
TTTGCTAACTGTACGTGACGTGGTCGTATATATTCCAGTTGTAGTTGTACATGTTTTTATTTGGTACGATAAAGTAGTTTCAAGTATATAAAGATAGGCTACTCTTTAATATTATTTGATATATCATTCCCGTACTACGTTGAGCCCTGGGTCATGGTACACTTTACCAACGTCACTTTACAATCAACCATTTTTGCATATCACTTAATCTAGGAACAATAGAATGTATGCATAGAAAAGTAATACGGAACACGTACACACACACATACATGCATATAACACGTAATTTCGTTAGATATAGCTTAGTTAGACTGGCTCAATAATAAAGCCTGTAAGTGACATAGACCATGATATTACAGTTTTAACTTAGCAGTGTATTTTTCAGAGTACTAGAAATGGAAGGACCTTTTAAATTGAATTAAGTCAACACCTATTTTTTTGTACATGGCATCAACAATAGTGTCAGTTGTATAGCCCCACATTAGTTTGTGTTCAGCAGATACAATAATTAACATGCACATATCAAATGCATTTACTAAAAGGTACTGCCCGTTGAATTTTTGGTCTGGGGTGGTGGTCTGCGATGTTCATTCATGCATAAATATTTTTAAAGTAAACCAAGACCCCTGCCTTTCAACATTACTGGTCCATAATAAATCGGCATTTCGGTATGTATGTATGTATGTATGTATGTATGTATGTATGTATGTATGTATGTATGTATGTATGTATGTATGTATGTATGGATGTATTATGGATATATGTATGTATGAGTGTATATATATATATATAAATATATATATATATATATATATATATATATATATATATATACGTTGGTTTAAAAGACGAAAAGCACTGCACTACTTGCACATGCATATTACAGATAATGTCACAACATGCTTACCTCGTTACGCTTCTAACAGTTAACTCTGCAGGTATGGTACAACTGCTATAAAGACACTTCTGTCTGACATAGGTAAATATAGACCTATACACAATGCGTGTATATTATTGAAAAAAATAGATGTACTCATGCGTCTTGAAATCTTAATCTTTTGAAATGTTACTGGTTATAACCGAACATGAACTGAATAACATGGAAAGGACATGTCTTCATAGGGAATATATTGACATAATATATAACCATATGCATCTTGATGTTAGCGCCATTTAAGCAGTTTGGCTAGATAGTAGATATATATAACTACCTTCCTACGTACCTGCCTGACAACCATCCTACCTACCTATCTACATACATACATACATACATACATACGGTTGAATGGAGAGGCATACAGATAGATAGATAGATAGATAGATAGATAGATAGATAGACAGACAGACAGACAGACAGACAGACAGATAGATAGATAGATAGATAGATAGATAGATAGATAGATAGATAGATAGATAGACCGACATACAGATAGATAGATAGATAGATAGATAGATAGATAGGTATATAAATATAGCTGTATATATGTAAGTAGTAATATGGGGCACTATATCGACAATACAAAATCCCAGTCGAAAAGGTTGTGGAGCACTATAGCGACAATTTTGTTTAGCGACAATGGACATCCCAGTCGAAAAGGTCGTGGGGCACTATAGCGAGAAGTGGAAATTTAACAAGGTGGGTCTGTGTACCGACAAGGGTAATTTATGATGGTGGGCCTATCTAGCGACAAGGGAAATTTAACATGGTGGGCCTATTTAGCGACAATGGGAATTCAACTTGGTGTGTCTGTATAGCAACAATGGAAATTTACCATGGGGAATATTATTTGGACCTATCTAGCGACAAGGGAAATTTAGGCAAAGAAAGCAGGTATCTTTTCGAGGCAAATGATTGGCTCTGGAAAGGATATTTGGGTACTTCTTTTATTTTCTGCCGTTGTTCCACGACCTTTTGATTTTTCCAATGATTCCTTTCTTCTTCGTTTTATTCTTTGGAATCCAGTCAGGTTGTCCCATAGCTCTAAACCTTTCACGAACTTTAATTCATCTCTGATTTAGTTGATCAAAGTCGTCTTTCTTTTGTTGTCTTTTTCCTTTGTCTTCTTTGTCCATTTATCTTTTTCACTTCTTCTGTTAGCTCATTTCTCATTAGTTTTTTGCCTTTCACGAGATGGTCAAAACGCTTATTGGACATTGGGTCACTCAGTCAAATGAAATATATTATCCAAAAGCACCTTACGTTTTAAACAATATATATGACTTCCTTTAATGTTCCCACTCTGACATTGGGCGGGTTAATGCAGCCTCGTAACTGTTCGACTTCTTATTCTAGCATTCTTTCTAAAAGCTCCCTTGCTTTTTCAGTCTACTTTGCAAAGTCCAAGCTGTTTGTTAACTTCCATTCATTATGTAGTCTTCCCACTACAGATTCACCATTTAATATCCAGAAATAGCTGTGTCTTAAATTGTTAAATAATTTTGACGTTGCCACCATTTTATTTGGTTATTCCGTGGAATGGTGGTAATGACCGACACTTGAGCGTGTAAATCTTAACACGGACGTGAAGGGAAACATCCGTTTCAGTCGTGTATCATATCATATACTATTCAAAAAACACAAATATAATATCCATACAGAAGTGTGCGAAAACAACCATATAATCTACTGTCTACACACGTGGAAGCAGACAAAACAAGCACAATCTACCATCCACACAGACGGAAGATAAAACAAAACATCCAAGTTACTATTCACACACGGGGAAGCAGCCAAAACAAACCATATAATATACCACCGCTCCACACACGGGTAAGCAGCCAAAACAGACCATACAATTTACTATCCAACACGGAGAAGCAGCAAAAACTAAAACGACATAATTACTATAAAAAAAATCACATAATATACTATCCACACACACGGGAAAGCACCCACACAATCTACTGTACAAAATCACAAAATCTACTATCTAAACAAACGCAAGCGAGCACATGCACACACACACAGATACACACACATCCTATCTGGAAAAGAGTCACTGTTTCTAATCACACTACTCATCTCCCATACCAATTGGCAATTTGAACAGTCTCATTGCTAGACATTTGGTTATCCCTGAGAACTCCAAAATGCACCTGGCTAATGCTGACATCTCCCTGGTCTAGCCCCGCACACACAACGTCGGTTCCAGTCGTTCTCCCAATTTATTTGTTTGATTGGGAGTGCAGAGGAAGCTTGAGTGGCTTCACTATCCTAATCTTCCATTTGAGGGATAGTGAAAGCCTGTTCAAGTCTTCCTCTTATACCGCAACCGCGGATGATGATGTGGTTGTTGCGGCTGTGGCTGTGGCTGTTTATGTGGCTGTGGCTGTGGCTCTGACTGTGACTGTGACTGTGGATGTGGCTGTCCTACCGGTTCTGGTTGTGTGCTCACATCAGGTTTCACCTGACAGACTTCAAGCGTCATGAGGTGAGATCGGATTGGACTTTTCATGTCCTCCTCCTCCTTCTCTTCTTTAATACTGGTATGTTTTTCTATGGCCTCCATAGCCAGGAGAGATCTAGCATGCTCCAGGTGTATCCAACGTTTTATCAATTTTTGCAGTCTACTCTTTTTCGTTGATTTAATACGCCAACGATTGGTAGCAGGATTTTAAAAAAAATATATGAATTAAGGTCACATGTGTGACAATGTGCTTTCACAACCAGTTAATGCCATATGGTCGTGCTATTTAATTGGTCGGGACCAATGGTAACTTTGGCTACACTAGGATGTTGTCTCCCAGGCACCCGCGTTAAATGGCAGTCTCGCCTTAGAGTAACATGTCGGGTCACGGCAAAGCAGGAAGGCACCCGGTTTAGGAAAGCTATTTTGTCAAATTGTTTCACTCTAGTTAAAGATAGAATCCATTCGGTTTGATATCTTATTACTTCTAAAATGAAGTATTAAGTATCTGTGTAATTAGTGAATTGCCAAATAGTTTAGTTGTACTTTACATCAGTGTGAGAATAGGCCGAGCTTGAAATCAAGATTTCCAACATCTAATCAGAACCCGTGTTACGTGAAAGTAGATAAAGTCCAATGGATCAGCCATGTTTTCGTCGACAATCAGGAAGGCCTAGTTCTGTTTCTCCACACTCCTGGATGTTGCCATTGTTTACGCTTGAAACGCCCGGGTCGCACTTATTTCTAATCTTGTCCAGTTTTACTATTGACAGCAATTATACCAATAATGTGTAAGCCACCTGTGCAATTATATCAAATCCATATAGTCGTAGAATTTTTCATGTTTCCTATCAATAAATATTTCTAGTACATAGTGTGTACATGTCGTAGATCCTTAAAAAATTTAATTGCTAAAATGTCTTAGTGACATAAATGAGTGTAGTCACTGTTAGGTATTTTAGCTTGTTAATTTCGAATGTGGTTAAAATTGATCAAGTTAGATTTTGAGAAAGAGATTGTTCAAAAAGGTTCTCGTACCAAATGAGAACCCATGGACAGGAAAAACAAAACAAAAAAAATAAAAAAATAAAATTAAAAGTTTTAAAAAATTAAAAAATTAAAATAAAAAATGAAAAATAAAAAACAATTAGAGGTGAGTGGGAAGTGTTTGGTGTTATTTCTTTTCCCTCTTCTTTTTCTCTTCTTTTTCTTTTCTCTTTCCCTCTTTCTTCCTACTCCCTTCTTCCCTCTTTCTTTGTTTTTCCTTCTTCCCTCCATTTCCCTTTCGTTTTACTTTTTCTTGTCGGTTGGTTGGTGTTATGTTTCATTGAGCTGTCACTATTTGATCCCGGTGCTCTCATCACATTTGTATTTATCTTGCCATTAGTCGGTTGACTGGATTTACTGTACCTACATTTTGCCACTACTTATTGTAATGTTCTCTATTGTTTTTTTATCCCCCCCCCATTCTCCTTCTTCCCTTTCTCTTCTTTCTTCTCTTTTCCTCGCATTACAATTTTTATATTATTACCCCCTTTCCCTTTTTCTCTTTTATTTTACATATTTTTTATGGTAGTGTTAAGTGGTTCTGCTTTTTTAAGCTAGCGGTATTACTATGTTTATGTTTATTTATTTATTTGATGGTTTTGATATTCATATTTTGTATATTTTGTCAATTGATTTTAGGTAATTAAGTATATTTATATAGGTATTATTTACGTTTTTGTTATACCTTATATCTATAATTTTGGGGAAATGATGTAACTGAGTCATGTTTTCTTTCTTGTAGTTGGAGGACGGTACGTTGTCGATGGTATTTGTGACATATATTGAATACATGTTCCAATGTTTCAGTTTCTGGACAGTGTGGACATTTATCCGGCGTGGTCCTGTACTTATATGTTTCATAAAGTTACCATTTAGTAGTGTTTTGCCTGTTCTAATTATGTTGATGATTTTAATATTAATGGCTGACAGGCTTTTTGGTAAACGTTGGGTTCTAGTGACTTCTTTTTTTAGTTAGAATATATGTCTACCCTTTGTGGAGTTTTCCCATTGTTGTTGTCATTTATTATTAATTCTGTCCCTGACTTGAATATATAGTTCCTGAGTGTTATACTATACGGTTTCAATTTGGTCTTTCATCAAACTGTTTTCTGCTTTTTCATTTCCAGGCATATTGATGTAAGATGGCACCCACAAGAGGTGTATGGGTTGGTGTGATTTATCTGCTTCCCTGATGGTCAGCATAGTGTCCTCTAGCAGTTTTTGTCTACTTTTGGAAGTACCTGTCTCAATATTTTCAAGTACACTAAGTGAGTCTGTTATGATGACGTACTGTTTGTGATTTTGTGTTGCTATCGAATTTAGGGCTCGGTTGATGGCCCAGAATTCCGCGGTATATATGGAACATTCATCTGGTAGTCTTGTCGAAAATGTGGTCTGATGTTTTGGGATCACTACCGCTGCAGCCGTTCCATGTAGTTCTTTAGATTTTGAGCCGTCAGCATAGACTTTTACATATCCATCATAGTTGTTGTTGACGAGGCTTTGTACTTGTGTTAATGTGATATATAATGGGGTAGTCGCGCTTATGTACCAGTTGGAGTGCTGTTAGATTGATGGTAGGTTGGTTATTTCTCCAAGGTGTGTTAGATTGATGGTAGGTTGGTTATTTCTCCAAGGTGTGTGGTACTTGATAAGTAGTTGTTCTGCTTGGAGTTCTGTTTGATTGAGTTCTTTGCAGAGTGTGTTTATTTTGCTAGCTGCTGCAGGATGTGGTACCAGTCTTGAGCTAAAGGTGGTTTGACATTTACTTATTATATTTACGGTGGGATTGGTTTCTTTATGTATTGCGATTCTACAGGCGTATCTAAGTATGTGTTCTTCTGTTGTCTGTTGTAATGGTGGTTCACATGCGATGATTTGTAGTTCTTTCATGGAGGTGTTCGGTAATGCACCGGTGCAGAGTCTAAGTGCTCTATATTGGACGCTGTCTAGTTGTCTAAGTGTTTCCTTGTTGGCTGAGGAATAGATCTGGCAGCCATAGTCTATCTTAGCTCGGATTAAATATTTGTAGATCATTAGCATAGTTTGCTGATCAGCTCCCCATGTAGTGCCATTGATGTTTATTAAGTATGTTTAGATCTTTTTGACATTTGTGAATAATCTGTTGTATATGTGGTTTCCAGTTGATTGTATCATTTACTAGCATTCCCAGGAAGGGAAGTAGGTCTCGTTTTGCAATTGGATGGGCTGATTCTGTAGATATAGTTTAGGGTATTTAGGTCGTTTGTTAGTTGGGGAGAAGAGCATGGCAACTGTTTTTATTTGGGATATTTTGAAACCCCAGTTGTTGGCCCATGTGCCAATGATGTCGAGTCGTTTCTGAATTTGAGTGATGTTATTTTGACTATTGGGGTTTCCTGCTTTCCAGATACTACTGTCAGCGGCTATTTGTGACATATCAACTGGACAATTTTTGAGATCCTTGGTTAGATTGTTGACAATTAGATTGAATAGGGTTGGGCTGCTCACACTTTCTTGGGGGGTTCCATTATCCAGTGTATATGTTTGGGACAAGGCCTCTCTTACTCTGGTTTTAGAGGTTCTTCCCGTAAGGAAGTTTGCTATCCAGCGGTACATTCTTCCTGTTATGCAAAATTGATTGAGTTGAGAGATGAGGCCATTGGTCCAGACTAGGTCGAAGGCTTTCTCTAGATCTAGAAATATTGTTAATAGGTGTCTATTTCTTTTCCTTTTGGCATTAAATGCTAATTTGATGTTGGCTTCCAGACGGATTAATTGATCAAATGTAGATCTTTTATTCCTAAATCCACTTTGGGATTTAGCCAGTAGTTTATTTTGTTCGAGGTGGTGTTTTAATCTATTGTTGACCATTGTTTCCATTACCTTACAGATTATATTTGTTAGTGAAATAGGTCTGTAGGAGGTAACATTAGTAGGTTCTTTGCCTAGTTTGGGGATGACTATGATTATGTCTCGCTTCCATAGTGTGGGGATGCAACCTGCTCTCCATATCAGATTTACTAAGTCTAAGGTAATGCTCTGCATATTGTGTGGTAATTGTTTATATATATTATAGCCTAGGTTATCCTCTGCTGGTGATGTACTTTTTAGTGCTGAGGGCTTGTCTCCATTCTTTCAGATTAAAAAGGTAATTCAGCCGCGAATCTCTGTTGTCTCGATCGTTGAAAATGTGGGGAAATTTGGTTTCTAATGTTCATGTTTGCTGTAAGAACTCGTGTTTGTGATTTTTATCGCTGCTGGAGACAGCGAAGTGTTGTGCTAACTTCTCTGCTACTCGTAGCAGTCTCGTAGCAGGACTGACGAGTGCTGCTTTATATATGGGACAAGCGCGGACGTCCCTGTGATAAAATACTGCCATTACCCCCATCATCACCAAACTACGCGAACTTAAAAGAGACGCTCGCTTACATTTTAATTGAACAAACATTAATTATAAATTTAGCAAGTTACTGGATAATACGTTGTGCGTATTGACGAACTTCAAACAAAAGTAAATAAAGAAGTTATTATATGCTCGTTTCTTTTTTTCCAGCCTCCTCACATACCATTATCAAATTCAATTATTATTTCTTTTCGAGACTATTCGGTTGTCCTGGAATGTGCTGCTGTTTTTGTGTGCACGAGTGGTGATGGCAGTCTTTTATCGTCTAAGATTGCGTCCTCGTCTGGCAATATTATATCGTTTTCTTTTTCGGAAGGAGAAGGAAAATTCTTTTGTGTCGACACGATAGTCGACAAAACCTCTGGCTGGTTCCTGATGCTGTTATTGATGCTGCTGTTGCTGATGCTCTCTCTGCTGTTATTGAAGTCTATACTTCACAGTCCATTCTTCTTTATCTATCTGAATTTCCTCTCTGAAGAGTTCATCTATTAAGTCTTCCGTTACTTGCAACATTCTAACATTCTCCATTTCGTCAGGCCTTGGCATCATACTTTGTTTGATACGATGCAGATTGACGTGTCGTTCAGCTTGGCTAGTCGTAAGCACATATTCGTAGGAGAATGAGTCAAACAATGGATAGTCAAACTTGAGACTACCACTGCTTTATATGGTTCAAGCACGGTGTTACGTATATTTGATTTAAGTCATTTATTTTGTTTTAATTCTTTGTTTTTCATATTCAAATTTTACATTTTAAGTTTAAAAATCATTCATTGGGATATACGTTTTTTTAAAAAGTGGGATGACCTGTACCTGTACAAATAAAAACCAGTGTTGACCTCATTTATGACCTTGCTTCAGAGTTTGTAAATAAGCTTTGAAAAATGAAATAAAGTAAAAATATTTCTTTCTAATCCTACTCAGGAGCAATTACATCTTTTCCAAAAAGATGCGTTGATTCAATTTGCCAGAAAATATTTTTTTTTCTGAAGCCAAGGCTTCTTTAACGAAACAAGATATCAAAAAGATTTTGGTCCAATATTTGGTAGGAAAGAATGTTTTGGATAAAAGTGCTTTGATTTCGTTCGGTAAGTCTGCATCAGACTTTGACGTAAAAATAAAGAAATCATAATTAAAATTCAAGATGGAGTTAGAGTTGAAGAAGCTAGAATTTCAAGAAAAGGGAGAAAGAAAGACAATACCAATATTACAAAGAGGAGAAAGAAAGAAAATTACAATATATGAAAGAGGAGAGAGAGAAGCAAGAAAGTTAGAAAGAAAAACAATTACAATATGACAAAGAGTAGAGAGAAAGGCAAATTGAATTACAAAAAGAGCAGATGCACATTCGGTTACAAGAAAAGCAAATTGATAAAGAGAAAAAGAGAGAGAAGGAAGAAAGGAAATATCAATGTAAAATGAAAGAAACAGAGCTGACAAGTGAGAAAAAAAACATTATCCTTCAAATCCAATTTTAAGTTTTGATTTAGCAAGGAATATTCGATGAGTGGCTTCTTTCATGACGAAAAAGAAGTAGACAAATAATTCATTCGTTTTGAAAACGTTGGAGCAAATTTAATGTGGCCAAGGGAGCATTGGACTCAGTAATTGCAATATATACTCACTGGTAATGCTAGTGAGATTCACACTTCACTGTCCGCTCACCAAAGTGGTGACTTTAATGTGGTTAAAGAATTCCTTCTAAGGGTTTATAAGTTAGTCCCTGAAACGTATCGACAAAAAAATTAGAAATTACAAAATAGAAGCTGGACAAAGTCATGTCGAATTTGCTAGAGAAAAGGAGCAGTTGTTTGATAGATAGTGCTTAGCCCAGACAGCTGAACAAAATTAATCAAAATCTCAAGCAAATTATGTTAATTGAAGAGTTCAAAAACTGTGTCCATAGTGACATTAAGTCTTATCTTGGTGAGCATAGGATTGAAACCTTGGAGAAGTCACGGTCTTGTATTGAAGCAGTACATTTGTTGTGTCTAATAAATCCCAGTCGGATTTTATTATGGAGAATTATAGACCGTTTATATGGAAGGGTTCTATATCACGCTTGGGTGATTCAGTCAATCCCATCCCTATTAACATTGTAAGGGACACAGGAGCTTCTCAGAGTCTTTTATTGTCAGGTACTTTGCCTTTTTTGAGAAGTCTTCTTGTAATGAAAATGTTCTCATTCAGGGAGTAGAGTGCGGCTTTGTTAATGTTCCTCTCAATTGTGTAAATTTTTCATCAGACTTAGTATCAGGACCTGTGAAAATCGGAACAGTCTCGGTTTTACCCGTTGAGGGCATTCATTTATTGCTAAGCAGCGACTTAGCTGGAGACAAGGTTGTGGTTAATCCACTTGTAACTGACAAGCCTAATTTGGATCAGAAGGTTGATCCAATTTAAAAATAATTCCATGATATTTTTCAAGATTGTGCAGTTACCAGAGCTATGGCAAAAGAAAATTCTGAGAATGATGTTGATGAAGCCAGTATTCCTTCAGCTGACATATGTATAGGTCAGGTTTGTGATGAGGTTACTTTTACTCCTTGTTTGGATCAATCAGAGGGTATTGATCATAGTGATCCTCTTTTAACAACTCATTATCTTTATTCTAATCAGGGTGATAAACGACAGTCACTTGTCGTCGAACAGGAAAAAGATCCTGAGATCTCCTGTTTGTTTCAAAGGGCCATAAGTGTGACTGAAGCCACTGAAGTTCATGCCTGTTATCTCATTAAAAATGAAATTCTTATGAGAAAATGGAGACCGTCGGAGGTACCTGCTGGTGATGAGTGGTCGGTGAACTATCAAATAGTAGTTCCAAAACCTTACAGACAGGAAATACTTAATCTGGCCCATGAAACGCCTTTGGCTGGTCATTTAGGGATTAATAAAACTTATCACACAATCTTAACTCACTTCTATTGGCCAAAATCCAAAAGTCAAATGGTAGGACAAAGCAATCAAAAGATACCTAAAGCTCATCTGCAACCTATTCATGCCTTTGACGAACCATTTAGTAGAATTATGGTATATTGTGTAGGTCCCTTAACCGAGAGCATGTCAGGTAACCAATACATGTTGACCATTATGTGTGCGTCCACAAGGTTTCCAGAGGCAATTCTGTTGAGGAATATAAAATCTGAAACAATAGTAAAAGTTTGTTTTTTTTACTAAGTATGGCCTTCACAAATCTGTTCAGTCTAATCAATGTTTAAACTTCATGTCTGGAATTTTCCAACAAATTATGTATAAATTGGGCATTCAGCATTTCAAATCTTCTGCCTATCGTCCTAAGAGCCAAGGGGCATTAGAAAGATTCCATCAGACTTTGAAATATATGATCCGATCATATTGTTTTGGTAGATAAATATTGGGATGAAGGCATTTGTTTACTATTGATTGCTGTTAGATAATCAGTTCAAGAATCTTTAGGCTTCAGTCCCTTTGAACTAGTTTTGGGACACATTGTGCGTGGAACATTGAAGTTATTGAAAGAGAAACTTACATCTCTTTAATGAAGATACTGAGATCAATCTTCTTGATTATGTTTCGGATTTTAGATACAAGTTATCAAAGGCTTGTGAGGTCGCAAGAGCAAATCTGCACTCTGCTCAATTTAAAACGAAATCATGATATGATAAAAAAATCGAATGAAAGGAGTTTTCAGCCTGGTAATAGAGTCCTGGGTCTCTTACCAATGCCGCAAAATCCTCTTCAGGCCAAATTGTATGGTCCCTACACAGTTGACAAAAAAAATGATGTCTTAAATTACATCATAAATACTATTGGGAGGCGGAAACAAATACAAGTCTGTCATATAAACATGCTAAAAGAGTATAGTTAAAGAGATAGCCATGATAAACATGTAATTAATTTAGTTGTACCTGCCCCACTCCGTGAAGGAATATCATCATATTCTACTGATATCGAAATGACGACTGATATTGAAATGACGAATCTTTGTAATTCAGAAATTATGAAAAATCTAGACCAGAAACTTTCACATTTTCAAGTGCAAGAAAGAAATGAACTGAAACAGTTATTATTTGAATATGAGCACTTATTTCCAGTTATCCCTACAAGGAAAAACAAATTTGTTCATGACTTTGAAATTGTAAATTCCGAACGTGTTAAACAACATCCATACAGGATGAATCCACTCAAACAGGAATACTTAAGAAAGGAAATTTTTCTATATTTGCTGAAGAATGATTTTATCGAGCCCAGTAAAGGTGACTGGAGTTCACCATGCATACTTGTTCCAAAACCAGATAAAACTTTCCGTATGTGCACTGATTATAGGAAGGTGAACAGTGTGACAAAATTAGATTCATTCCCATTATCAAGAATTGACGACTGTATTGATAAAATTTGGAATGCCAAGTATGTCACCAAATTTGACCCTCTGAAAAGGAAATTTCGGCATTTGTGACTCTATATGGACTTTACCATAATAAAGTAATGACATTCGGGATGAAAGTGTCACCAAGTACATTTCAACGTCTCATGCATATGATCACCTCTGGTATAGATAATTGTGATGCATATATAGATCACGTCATCATCTACACCTGGATAGAACATCTAGCAACAATTCGAAAATTCTTTGACAGACTCACTGATGCATGTTTGACAGTCAATTTATCTAAATGTGAGTTCTGCTGTGCTAGTGTGACTTTCTTAGGACATATAGTGTGACTTGGACAAGTTAAACAAATAGATGCTAAAGTTGAGGCTATTTCTAAATTCCCTGTGCCTGAAAATAGAAAGCAACTGATGCAATGTTTAGTTATGGCTGGATACTATCGGAAATGGTGTTGCAATTTTTTATATTATTGCAGAACCCCTGACAAATTTATTGAAGAAGAAGAACAAGTTCTTTTGGACTGAAAAATGTCAGGAGGCTTTTGACAAGCTACAAGCCATACTTGAAACATCATCAGTTATTGCAATTATCTGTCGATGCAAGTGATGTTGGTGTTGGATCAGTTTTCATTCAAGAAGACAAAAGTGGTATTGAACATCCAGTGTGCTATTTTTCAAAGAAATTAAATAGGCACCAGAAGTCGAAGACACTGGCGGTCAACCGGAAGACACCTGTGCGGGTCAGCGTAGGCGGCCAAGTCGAGCAGTTCACCTACTTGGGAAGCACCATCGACAAGGAAGGTGGAGCTGATGCAGACGTCAAATGTCGAATTGGCAAAGCGGCGGCCGTATTCCAACGTCTTCTCCCAATTTGGACACGTCGGTCGATTCACACAAACACCAAACTTCGCCTCTTCAACACTATCGTCATCCCATCCGCCATTTACGCCTGCGAGACATGGAAAGGCACGAAGAAGCTGGTCAGCAGGCTGAACGTATTCCAACAGCGATGTCTGCGACGTATTCTTCGTGTCACCTACCACGACCACATCACTAACGAGGAAACCCTCAGAAGAGCAAACACCCGAAGCCTGGGAGAAGTGGTCGCAGAAAGAAGATTACGTTTTGCGGGACATGTTCTGAGAATGGCCGAGACCCGCCACGCAAAGACGGCGATGTGGTGGACGCCAGCACGTGGGAAACGAGGCATTGGACGACCGAGAAAGACATGGCGAAGGACATTTATGGAAGATCTGCGAACCGTCAATATCAACTTAGACGCAGCGGAGGTTAAGGCTGCCGATCGAGATGACTGGAGGAAGCTTGTTGCCCTATGCGCCCCACTGCGCGGAAGGACATAAAGAAGAAGAAGAAGAAGAAGAAGAAGAAGAAGAAGAAGAAGAAGAAGAAGAAGAAGAAGAAATTATTCAACTATCGAGAAGGAATGTTTGGCATTGATTTTGGTTTTACAACATTTTGAAGTTTATCTTAGTTCAGCTCCTTCTTCGATTATAGTTTTTAGTGACCACAAACCACTTACATTCATCGGCAAGATGAAAAATAAAAATCAAAGATTACTAAGATGGAGTTTGTTATTGCAGGAACATATTCCTGACATCCGGCACATCAAGTGAAAAGATAATTTAATTGCAGACGCTCCTTCCCGTGTATAGCAATATATTATATTATATTCACTGTGTAATTTATATGACTTATTTTAATTTCAAGTGTAAATTGGTTTGTGATAAAAAGAAAGTTTTATGATATAAACATTTCTTGTTATTTTATGGGGGAAAGTGTTACGTATACTTGATTTTACTCATTCAGTTTTGTTTTAATTGTTTGTTTGTTAAATTTAAATTTGACATTTTTGGTTTAAAATTCATTAATTGGGAGATATTTTCTAGAAACTTGGGATGACCTATACTCTATTTGTAAACATCAGATGTTGACCTTTGTTCTGACATTGTTTCAGATTTTGTAAACAAGCTTTTAAAATGATTGGTTGATTCCATGGACATCTTTCTATTTTTAGTGTTTGAGGGTAAACATAACTGATTTTCAGCTGATTATCATAAGGTGTATACGTGATATTGTAAAGCTGAGTTTGTTCTAAAGCTTCTAGAATGACATGTGACCCTTTCCTGTTTACGTAAACATAGGTATATAAATTACGTTTTGAGAGAGAGCAGTTCAGTAGAAGATTTGGGCTTTTAAATTACCAAGTTGTATTGTTTAAGTTATTACCTTGTATTGGAAATTATTTCAATTCGTTTGGATCAAGAGGAATTTATTGTGTTATTTTTCTGGAAATTATTTGTGCTCACTGAAATTTCATAAGACTAGAACTGACTTCATCACGTGATATCGTCTTCTATCTTGGATTGCTTTACTAAGACTCGAACCGGGAACAATTAGGACATTTTATTATCAGCACTTTTGCAATTCCATTAGTGGATTATTTTGTGAATTCTTTTTGAATAAACTTTGGATTTGATTCTTAAAATTGTAAGTTTATTTTTCTTTTATGAAATGTATTTGTACTTAATAAATTGTTTATTAAGTTTTTACAAGCTTGTTTTTTTCACTCTTTGTATGTTACTGTTTATTAGAGCCTAAACACGTAAAAAACTTGAGAGACAAAGACTGGTAGCTTTTGACTCTACCCTGTTGCCAAGAGATCGATCAATGAATGCACTTAGATTGGCCAAATCCGAGTGAAGACGACATTTCCCATTTCTAGGATGCTGATGTGTATTGACCATTTGCCTGATGTCGATGACACAAGTGAAGGTCAACAATTGATTGGTACCCCGACCATGTACACTGGCGATGAAACCTACCCTTATTTATGCCTGGGTCTTCTTTAGCTGGATTCCAATGACGAGCCGAACTGGATCGCTACACGTATGCGGGAATGATATATCTCAGGCGTGTTTGGTTAAGAAGACATAAAACAAGGCATAAGTGTGCTGCCAGAGACCACAAGAGAGTACCAAGTGGGATCATGTCCACTGCCACATAAGAAACCACGGAGTTGCAATAACTCTTCCGTTGAAATTCTAGTCTTCTTGGAAACAGAATCAGCGAGTTCAATGATTATATTAATTGAAAACAAAGGATCAGGTTCAGGTTCCTGTTTCATAAGAACTGCTTACCCAAAGGACGTTTTAGATTAGGCTAGAATTTATATTGTTTCTGTAGATGCCTCCCAGGTATGCTGCTACTGACGTAGTTGATGTCGGCCGAAACAGTGAGAAACTGAGAAATTTGCAAGTGATAGGGTGTATAGGGACGTAAAAGTATGCAGATCAGTATTGATGGTATACTCGACCCATCTGACAACGAGAAGGATTGACCATTACCATCCTGAACTAGGTGATGAGACTCCTGTCAATGGTGGAGTTAGTTAACTATTAATCCTTAATTATATAAGAACATTGTTAAATATGAACAAATAAGGTATAGTTACCAAATATAACATCATCATGTCACTCATAAGAGCCCCATAATGGATGGAGAAAGTGGATCAAATTGAAAACGTAATGCTGCCCATCCTTCTACGAATGTTTCTTTATTTTCAGTGTTTACTGATTCCACTTACGTATTTGGATAACTGAATTTATGCACATCATCTGTTAATACAATTGGCAAAAGGGTACTAATTTACCATATATAAATGTTCTGCCACTGATTGATATGTTTTGAAGTTGACAATCTTTCTGACTATGCCTCAGATATGGGTACTTCGTAAGTGTCAAGCAGATGTCTGAATTTTTTCAGCAAATAACTGATCCTAATCCCATAACTTGTTTTCCCACATGACTACACATTGATTGCACTGTATGTGTGGTTCAGTGACATGCAACAGAAGATGGTTATATGATCTTGCGGCAAAACTTATATGTTCAGTTGTGCCCTTTAAAAGACTTAATACAAATTTAAGCCCAGTCTTTAAATAAGCATCTGCATATGCCAGTGAGTCCAAGGAAAGGAATGACGGATGATTTCAGAACATTATCTGTCAAAGAGGATGAATTTTTAAACTCCGCAGCAGATGGAGACATGCCAACCATTACGCTTCTGGCAGTATCATGATGTCTTTTTAAAAAGCAACTCAATTATGTTTCACAATTGCCTGTATATAGGTTTTCACCTTTTTGGTAATTACAAAACATAAAGTATTAAAGAAGTTAACTTTCTTCATTTATATTATCAAGTCTTTAATTGCACTCATATACATTTGATAATATTCTTACAAAGATTACCCCTGTATAAGAATAGTGTAAGCGGACTGTCTGTTTGCTTTTATAGCAAACTATCTTTGCCCCACCGAGTCACTATATTGATAAGGTGTTTAGTTTGCAGACCAGTATCCAGCGCCGAATTAAGCACCGTGGAGGCCCATAGGCAGTCAAACTTTTGGTCACGGTCTCATGGGGGCCCCTGATGGGGGCCCATAAAAGTCGCGGGGCTCATAGGCAGTTGCCTACTCTGCCTAATGGGTAATCCGGGACTGCCAGTATCTATTTTTAAAGAACATGGCACCAGATGTTTAGTGAAACGTTTTTCAGTGAGATTTGTGGATGTTATAAGAGAAAAAATATATAGAGTAGATGTATCTTTTCAAACTTCAAAACACATCCGATTTATAAAACCCGAAATGAACACAGCTTTACAAAGTTTGGAAGTAGAATATTATAATAATGCAGTGCAAGATTTTGGTAATGAAATCATGCCCCTGTAGAATTCTAGTCCATGATCGAGTGAAGTTACATATGTAAAATAGTTCAAGTTAGTGCTGAACCGAAACACTGTTTCTGTATATTTTGTATTTGTATTCTGGTTCTAATCTATATGAATTTTGCCCTTTGTGACAAGAATTTCGACCAGCTGCAGAACTAAGTTATTAGCAAAAATAAATGTATCTTGTTATACTTGATGTAATTTTGCCAAGTAATATTTTCAAATGACATTAGGTATCGATATATATATATATATATATATATATATATATATATATATATATATATATATATATATATCACATACGTTAATTGAATAAAATACGGACTTAACATTAATACGGCAGTATTCATGTTCCTGTCTTTCAGCATAGCATTGGTTGCTATATCGGAAAATATGCAACGCACATTTTAAAAATAGCTTACTTATCATCATAAGAAGGGAAGAGTGTTCTTTCATGGGTGGGAATTAGCTTGTAATACAAATTGTTATGTGAAAAAAAGACAACGGAGAATTGCTCAAAAAAGCTATGTTGATGGTTGCGACCTAAATGTTTCAGCTATACACCAAAATTAAATTACACAATGCTACCTGCTGTTTACTGCTTAAGACATAAGTGAAATGTATTGCAGTTATTTTGCTTATTTTCGTATCCTTATTTATAATGTTTCTCTATAATCCATGTTACACATGTCAATCATACACCAAACATAAAGTTAATTAAAATATATATAAGATCTTTGTTAAATGTAAGTATAAGCTGTAAGGAAAACATGGCAAATTATTTTTAAAAAAAATAATCAAACCCTACCTGATATATCAAACGTATGAGCGTCACCTTAAAACAAGTATGAACATGTGTGCAATTATTATTCTTATTTTGATATGATCATATACTATATGGTCTTTACAAAAAGCTGTATATGAACATTAATGTTAAGCATGACAATACGCTAATTATTCTTAGCTTGCTCTTGCTTTCACAATATGCCTTGTGGCATTATTATTTAGGAAGTGACCTTAATTATAGGGATGTTTGAAGTCTTAGAACACAGATGTGAAGTCAACTTAAATTTAAGACTGTTACATTAAGTGAAATACATGGATAGTGAAAGTGTTTATATTTGTTCATTTTGTAATGTAGTTAAGAGATAAATGATTACGAAGCAAATTTGCTTTCTTTCATATACAATTCCTAGAAAAATATGCAAACATTATACCCTTAGACCTGTGACCTTAATGAACCTATCAGATCTGTTCCATCCCATCTAAAAGAGTAAAATGTATTAGTTACGTCACACCAATAACTGTAGCAAATTTGATGTTCCTGTCTTCCAGCATAATATTGGTTTCTATGTTGATAGAATACAATGTGTTCTTTTAAACTAGGGCACCTTTATCATGGATGAAGGACTGGGATAGTATGGGGCTTTTGCTGATGAATTATGTTCTTTGACGGAGAGCCATGTAAATATAAAATTATTATATGGTACGTGACAGGCATCCAATTGACTTAATTCCTTCAGAACCATCTTTAAGGTCATGATATTCATTGCACGAATTGTAATTGGTCATACTTGCATAACCCATTCCTACATATTATAAGGCGAAGATCCACCTGTGTGAGTTTTTTATGCAATGAACCATTGACCTTGAAACACAATTTGAGTCCATAGGCGATCGTAAATTACAACCTTCAGCATATGAATTGACTCTGTAAATGTGTCTTTGGGTTTTTAATTTCTTGAAGGAAGGTAATATTTATTGTACAATATGGCTTCTTATTTTAATACGGTAAATGTATATTTGGGTTTTTAATTTCTTGAAAAAAGGTAATGTTTATTGTAAAATATGGCTTGCTATTTTGAAACGGAACATGTATCTTTGGGTTTTTAATTTATTGAAGGAAGGTAATGTTTATTGTAAAATATGGTTTGTGTGCAACCTTGGATTCTTGAATATTTTAACCGACATGTAAATACTATTTACATTCTCTGTTGTTTGAGAACAAACATACATTATCCTCATGATCTCATAGCACCATTATTTTTGTTTTTTAAATCGTGATTTTTAGCGAGAGGACATGCACAGCTAGTAAGTGATAAAGCTTTGTTTAGATATAAAAATCATTATTATGTAAGGTTTTTCTTCTGTGGCGCAATGTAGTGCTACAGCGCTGTTGCCTGTAAAATCCACAATAAAAAAACCAACGTTGCGTTTGAAGTTTCTGTATCGTTGCCAAGTCTTTCATATGACCTTTGAAGATAAATATATCTATACCTACATGTCGGTTTTTATACTAACGTTGTGTGTGATATGCAATTATCTATACCTGCACAAACGGGTAGTCTATATACAGACGTGGTGAACCATACCAATGGGAGGTAGTCGCTTTTATGTTATTCAGTTATTGAATATTGTGTATCTATTGCCAGTGTTCTTTGTTTTGTCGGTATATATATATATACTTATATATGTTATATATACTTAATTTATTATTGACTCTACTCCCGTATATTTCAGGCGCTATGTTACATGATATGGTGGTAGCATATTACGTACACTGTTAGAATAGTAAACGTATCCAGGAATGCATGTATAGTGTATATATCAAAATGGAAGAATGTCGCCTTGAACCGTCGTTTATGAGAGTGAATCTGCTGTGAAAATGACAGCTGGGATTGATTGTGGTAAGTATATAACATTTTTGTTCTTAACAACATAATCTTTTGCAAAAGTAAAGTCCTTTTGACAAATCGTATGTCTCCCGAGTGTTTAAAAAATGGTTACAAAACGAAATACGTGTATGTACATGTCTACACACACAGACACACACACACACACACACACACATATCTATCTATCTATCTATCTATCTATCTATCTATCTATCTATCTATCTATCTATCTATCTATCTATCTAAAGCATCCTCATGTATAATCAACGAATACAACTTGCCATCTGTATAAATATTGTCCAACGTCATTACACCATGGGTCACTGAAAAATATTTACTGAAGCCGAGGGACACAGCAGAATATGTAAAAGCAACGACTATAAAGATTGTTCACAGTTATTAATCTGGTTAATAAGACATGCCATGAAAGTAGGTCATTAGCTTTATCTACATAAATGCACCAAAAATTGTTCGAGATCTGGAGGGCCATTTAAAATCATCTCGCGGGCTGCAGGTTGGACAGCACTGATCTATATTAATTTCAATACGGAATGCTGTGAGACATATGCATGCAGACTGCAAGTGGGAAGTCTTCGTGTGTGTTTGCTACACACGAATATTATACAAGCAACTATATTCCAGCCTCATTTGGAGATGTATGCATATTAATATGGTGTGGTACACCCAGACATGACGATTGCTGTTGTATTCGGTTGACCTAAGTTTGACTCTGAGTTGGAGAACCACTTAAAACTTATCTAACGTGTGTTTATAATATTCTTTCTATTTAAAAACACCCGGTCTTTATTGCAATGCATCCTCACTTACAACTCAGTCAAATATTTAATTCAGTTGTTACCTCCTCTATGGTACCGATATTCCCACCCCGTCTTTCCGGCAATACATGTCTTAATGATACCGTTTATCTGATTCCACTCCGTCAGTCTCAGGTATACAGTTTGCAAACTTCTCTCTCTCTCTCTCTCTCTCTCTCTCTCTCTCTCTCTCTCTCTCTCTCTCTCTCTCTCTCTCTCTCTCTCTCTCTCTCTCTGTATATATATATATATATATATATATATATATATATATATATATATATATATATATATATATATATATATATATATATGTATGTATGTATATATTGTGCGTGTTAATTATTGGGTGGATTGTACCCAAGTTATTTGTATTGATTTCGTTGATGACTGAGAATTATGTGTAATGGTTATGTCAGCCTTGCATGGGTGTGGTGTGTTTGGTAAGTTTTATATATAATTGTTTACTTCTCTTCCAACTGATATTGGCGGAATGTAATATGTAATGATATAACATTGTCCATGTACATAATGTCATGAGTGTACTTAACTGAAGAACACCAATGACTAATAACCCAAAGTGCCTTAATATATATATATATATACAGTGGAGCCTCGTTAATCCGGACACATTCTTTCCCAGTGGATATATCCGGAATGACGAGTTTTCCGGATAATTGGTTCATGCACATTTTTTTTATTATTTTATGATATCATCACACCGTATATATGTACATGTATATGCTAGCTTTAAATGTAATGTACTGTAAAAGGTACAACTAATATAAACTGTTACCTCGCAGTTTATTGCGTTATGGTAAACTAATAAAATGAAGTCATTTGTATAAGCTGTTACAATGAAGAGTTTAAGGTTGTTTTTTTTTCTGCGTTTATCGTGGTATAAACTGTCAGTTGCCGCCTCACAACGCAAATAACGCCCAAAGGGCTGCATGTAAGCTGTGTGAGTCGGCAACTGACAGTTTATACCACGATAAACGCAGAAAAAACAACGTTAAACTCTAATAATTGAAATTTCAATTGTTTGCAATGTTATTTTGTTTTAATCATTAAGAAACATAAGTCTTAATTGAGCGTAGTAATAGATGTTTTGGTGCTGTTGTTTGTGTTTTTTCTACGTAGCTATTTATAGCATTTGGAGTTGTCCTGATTGATTGTAATAAGCTCATCATAATACCAGTACTTGATTCAATGGAAGCCTATGTATGTAATTTGAACACTGCTACGGTGATTTTGATATTTTAGCTTAATGGACACGTTTAATCAAAGTGGTGCTCAATATTTAAAGTCACGATTCATGACCAACAAAGTTTTCTATTCGGAAATGAAGCCCTATACTGTCAACACCTTAAATCAGTCAACCTTGTTTGTACAGCCATCAATAAACTGTGATTCTGTTACATGCAATTGAAAAACAACAAAGATGTTTAATGATACTTTAAATCTATTATTATGTGTTATGTCAAAAAGCATGGATGATTTGATCCCAGTGTGTTTATATAATTATTAACACCACCGTCGCCGACTAGCTACAACATTGTTTATACAATCGCTGGATACAATATGGTTACGTTACATAGTTATTAATTTTGACCATAGATTCTCAAGGGCTTCACTATTGTGTTGTATGTATTATTCTACTGAATGTATTTTCATATACGATTTTCAAATTTTCTTATTGTTAGACTGATTATTTCCGGATTATCGAGGCAAGTTTTAATGTTATTTTACACTTTGGTCCCCGATTTAGATTTCCGGATCCGGAACGCGGATTTCTGGATAAACGGAGCAAATTAACGTTAAGGAATTCCATTCCCGTTTCAATATGTCCGGATAGCGAGGTTTCCGGATAAACGGAGTCCGGATTAACGAGGCTCCACTATATATATATATATATATATATATATATATATATATATATATATATATTTGTGTGTGTTTTGTGTGTGTGTGTGTGAGTGTATGTATGTATGCATGTATGCAAAAGTTTATTTAGACCATTTATTGTGTAGTCATTGTAGGGCAATTCACTTCCGTGTTAAATAATTGCTTATGCGTTCTATGTCGCTCGATAAAACCCTCGTATGTGAAACTATTTAATTTTGTCATTGACGTGAGCAGCATACATGTAGTAGCTTGCACTACAAAGATGCGCATGTAGAGTAGAGACGTTTCACCTGACCTTGAAAAGACTGGTTCATATAATCACAAGTTGCCACCTGAAGTACTGACCGCATTTAGTGTAATACTGGTGTAATATAATTGCAAAATGTAAAGTGTTTTCTTCTTTTACCAAACTGTATCCCACCCAGATCGACATATCTTATATCTCGTTTCTTCCCAATGTATTGCAGGTTAAGTGTTATTTGCTTTGCTAAATGTGCGATATTCAGAAGTGTTTAAAACAAAGTGTGGAATGTTTCAATTAAAATCAATATTATACTTAAATTAATAAGATCTGTAGTCAATCATTGTTATTTGTAATACTTTATCAAATCCCTAGGGCGACTGTGAAGCCCTTATTCAAATATAAAACCATCCACAGTGTATTTATATTTCCTTTGTGCAGTTTAATACGTTTTATAACTAAGGTAGTGTCCTATTGTTTAAAACAAGTTTAAACAAAACATTCTGCGATCAACAGATCAACAGGCAAAATAAAATACATTCATTGTATATTATAACGTCATCAATGTTCGAATCGCAATTTGACAAGATGTCATTATGTTTATTGAAAGCTAAGGAAAAATTTCCTGCAGTATGAAAGGAGACCATCGAAGTCGTTAAAGAGATATATTTTGCAAGAGAAAAAAACCGGCTTGGTAATGGCGTTATACTGAGAGTTTTTAGTCTGACATGTTGTTCAATGAAGCTCCTAGTTCATATGGTTATATACGAACACATATAGTGAAGTATAACCAACACAAATATACAGCCAATTTCTCTACGCCCTAACCGTCTTGTTATTGCATATGATATGTACATGTTTGTACTCTTACTCATATCAAACGTTTAGATGGTAAGTTTTTAAAATTAGAAAAACATATTGATTGGGTATTGATTGGGCATGTTGTTGTTGTGGATTTAACGCCATTTACAGGGCAAGATATGCTATACATGGTGGCCAGTGTAAATGCTGGAGGAAAACCCCATGACAACCCGGGTAAGAACCAAATGACTTACTAGTATGCTTTCTCATATACCCATAGTGGCCAAGCTCGAGACTCTAATCTACACAGACAGAGGTGAAATAGCAAAGCTCAGTAAAAGGAACTCAAGACCACCGAAAGCCACGAGATAAACCCAGCGTATCTGTGTTGTTGTGTTTGCCTTCAATGCCATTTTTGCAATACTCACATTGACCGATCCTCCTGAGACTCGAACACAGACAGATATAAATAAACCCCATGGATGTATTGAATGATGTGTTAAATAACAAAATAATAGACGATTATCTAAACTGACTAATGTCGCGCAAAAAATTCAACTTCAGATGCTACGAAGGCTACATAACAGGAAATTACCATTAGATACCACGGTAGCTTGAAGAATTTGGACAAAGCTGTGTCAATAGAATATATTATAATATATATTGTCTGATTGTGAAGACAATATCATTTTGGGACAATACCTTCTAAATGATCTATAATTATGAGAACGATCGATCAGTCTGTTGGTTGGGAATACACGATAATTGTTTACGTTAAAATTATATTAAACTGACCAGTCACAATAACGGCTAACTAGTTAAAATATAATTTTTAGTGATAAAAAAACAATTTCGAAATAATGCCTCATAGGCGTGACTATGTTTAGATATTTCGCATATATAATCTTTCAGATGAAATAAACAGCGTCCTTCTCATGTTGATCACATTACCTCCATATTTGTTCCATATTGAAAATATGGAGGCAATAGGCTACACTCAAAAACATAAGAGTTGTACTTCTCAAAACATCATATCAGTTAACATGCATATGGTTGAAACACTTTCAAAACAGGGACACCTTCAAGCTGAATACTATTCTTATGACTAGCATATACAAAATATATAAAACTGCAACGCGTTTGAAGTGTAGAGTTAAATGTTTTACAAAGAGCGATTAGAGTAATATCCCATCGTTTTGTGACTCGAGTCAGACCCTACATGCAATGTCAAATAGTCACTGTTGTTACACATATTTTGCTTAGCGTTAAGAATGATTTTAAATTTCTTTAAAGGACGGGGTTTTGTTTTTTTAAAGCTGTAATACCTTTTTCAAATATGACAAAAGGTCCGATTGTATGATTTTAGTTTTGTTGAATTTATTTTTATATTGACAAATCCACTAAAATCTGAAATAACTCACAAACACTTGTGATCATGGACTATATAATTAGAAATAATTAGATTGTTTGGAAATGTGGTATGTGTTTTTGATTAAGTGAGCACATTTGGTGATTAGTATTTACAATTTTGATGATGGGAATCTATGTTGTGTATTGGAATAAGACGTAATCGAAATAATATTAGTTTTAGAGTAGACCTCGCTTCTTCTTGCAGAGTAAGTGCAATGATTATATACTTTTACAATATTTAGATATACATGTTTAAGTATTACTAATACCAAACCTTCACTGGCTACTACTACTACATTATTAATAATATTAGTTAAGCTCGATAAGAATTTCGGCTATATCAGCAAGTATTTAAAGTAAGTTCAGCGAGAAGGATTGTTTTTCTTAATGTTATGTTTGTTCTACAAATTTAAAAAATGCATTTTATAAGTCAAACTAACTTAAATATTTATAATTTTCATAGCACATGAATAGAACAGATGTTCAAATAAATGCCTTTAACAATCATTCATCACTAATACCTGAGTAAACTCGGCCCAGAGATGAGTATGTCGTAAAGAATGTTTATCCTGTCAAGACGAGACGACGGGTGAAAGTTTTAGGTCCTGAGTGTCATATTGATATTGTAATTCAATAATTAGTAATCATGTGATTTCAGAAGATATATATTTGGCCTTTAAATAGAAATGTCATGGCATTTTAATATACATATGCTCATAAGACTATCATAGTTGATATATTTACAAATATATTCGTATTATAGATATACATTGTTATGTTTCTAGCAAATTATATATTGTTCGCAGTCAGATTAAACACATCATATGAAAAAAATTATCTAAGTAAAATGTGTATACTCGTAGCTTTCTGAATTGATGCAGACTAGTTGACAAATACATATTGAAGTGCATACAGAAAGTAACGACGGATTATTTGTAAAAATGAAAATAGCCAACTGATAGGAGTACTGCTATATACTTGGCGTTTAGCAGCTTAAACAATCATCGCTAGGCAATGTTTCGATATGTTAACGCTATCTATTCCAAGTTATGTGATTTGTACCAGCAACATCTTTTGGATTTCATGAGTCGCCTCCCTTAGAGAATGCCAGCTAACTAATAGCATTGCACATCGGCAGAAAATGGTGGATGCAATCGACTTCAAAAGGATACTTTGTATAATAAAAATCAAGTAATGCATGAACGTACTAGTTTAAATATCCAGTAGGACCTTCTCTATCAAACATCATATTATGTACGTATCCATGATAGCTAAATGATAATTTATAACAACCTTACAACTCAATTGATTAGAAAAGGGGCCCCGAGTGGCCGAGTGGTCTAAACCGCTGTCCGTTACTGACCACTGCCATCTCACCTCTGTCTGCGTGTGTTCGAGTCTAAGATTCGGCAAATGTAGTTATGTGAGAAAGCTTGCCAGTAGCTTCTCGTGGGTCGGTGGTTCTTTCCAGGGTTTGTCCGGGTTCTCCCTCCAACATTAATACTGTTTTCCATGTATAGCCTATATTGTGCTGAAAAATGGCGTTGAACCATAAAAAACAAAAAACAAACAATTGATTAGAAAAGAGTTACTAGTTTAGCTGATTGGCTAGTTTGCAATGTGTTACGCGAAGAAGAAAGCAAACAAAATTGAAATTTATATGATGCAGGTCATCATTTACTTAATTAGACAGGTAACCTGATCTGCCAATTAGTATAAACTTGTCAAAAATCAATAATGCTATTTTTCTTTCTTTTAGATTAACATGATGGCCAAATCCTTGCTGTACTGCCTATTCATACCGGTAACTCTACTGGCTGAAATGTGTTCAGGTCGGTAATGTTACTATCTTTATGTTATAACATGTTTGTTTATATACAGCATATGTTCCATCACAATTTTCAAACGCTATAAGAGTCAATGACGTATATTTATATTTATATTTTAACGGAAAATATGGCTATTGCGTTCTCCCACATTCCCTCTCTCATCAGGGACAAAGTCGCGAACAAAATGAAACCGCAAAGAACAACATGTACATTGCGTTCGTAAAATTATTATTAATATACACGATCAGTATTTACTATGACCATCATTCATTGATTTATATCGTGAACGATTACATAGGCGAAATTGGTCCTACCATATTGAATTTTGTTAGTTCCCAAGGAAACTCCCACTCACTTGCTGTCATTTTGTATCGGATTGGTAATACACACACACACACACACACACACACACGAATACAACTTAATGACACACTGGGAAATATTACCTAAATGTGGACGAGTATGTTCGTAATATTAGAAACAAGGAAATAAAATGTGGAAGCACCTAATAATTAACTCTTGCAAGGAAATAGATTTTCCGTTTAAACCGTGTCCCCTTCTGTAATTAGTATCGTTAACAGCCGTTAGAAGAACGTAACTTTTATTTCTTTTCAATCCTTATTTAATAGTCTGTATTGAGAAACTCATGAGTACACCAACTGCACACTTAAAACAATATCTTGATGCAATATATATGTAAAAAATACTTTTTTTGATTCTGAAATACTTAGCCCAGATTGGTGGCATTCCATGCGATGATATACTAAATGTGGTGAATTTCTGTGTTTATGGTCTTAGAGACTAGCCGGAGACATTCCAAGAGCCATCAGTGAAATGTGTGATGTCAATACAAATCACATGTTCCTTTGCTATTTTCGCAATGCGGCTGACACTACACTCCTATACACAGCTACATCTTTTCGTCGAAATTCCTAATGCTCACTTCGGCAAAAAACTTTCCTTTTAGTACCGTTGAAAACCTGTTTGTCAGCATGTAGTTGATCATTTTTGGGAACTCGTCTCTCTGCCGTCATCAGAGGGGTATATGCTTTCTCATTGGTCACTAAAATCTGCTTCTGAGTTCTCAGTCGTGTTCTTCAACTATATTTTAAATACTAGTGGATGTCTGCAGCCATTACCGATCATTGCTTGTGTTGGTTTATGTCTCAGAAATTATGTTGTAGTTATTATGTTGCCGATCAAAAGCCATGATCTTCTCCCTGTCTTTGATCTGCATTGTCCCTTGTGCTTAATATAGTTTGTTATAATTTTGTGGTGTAATCTTTATCTTTCTTTGTAGGTCCAAAATGGTACTGCATAAGTTATCCACGATATTGAGCCGTCAGTGTAATTGCCATTGTTCAATCTTGAATTACCTGTGTTTATTGCACAGTGGTGCACTCTCCATATATCCTTTGATTTCTTATGACAATACGTAGATTATTGCTTCATTTGTTCGGTCGGTCCCCCCAATACTACTACTACTACTACTACTACTACTACTAATAATAATAATAATAAAAATAATAATTAAGGACTTTGTATAGTTCCTTATATGTACAAGCTCTAGGCTCTTGACACCATCTATACTGATACGAATACAACAACCACAAACAAAAACAAACACCATGAGTGTTTAAGTTTGGTTAAGTTTGTTCTTGCGCTTTGAAAAAGGCGAGTTTCAAGAGCACTCTTGACATGGATTGTCTATCTGTGTGTCCAATTTAAATGTGCAATTCATTCCACGTTGCGGGGACCTGTTATTAATTTTCATAGTGGGAATAATGAATATACGATTGTCAGAAGAGGTGCGTAAGTATCTTGTTGGTGTGTACACATTGGCGAGGCATGATAGTTATGCTGGACTGGAGTCCGTCAGTGAAACGTAGAACAGAGAAATAAATGTGTGTTAGATTTTGGATCGAATAAATAGCCATTGTAGTTTACAGAACAGCAATGAGATGTGATCTCATCGCGGTATTCTAAATATGATCCGGGCAGCTGTGTTTTGAACGTTTTGAAGTTTCTGGAGTAGATTTTGATACGAAACAGACAAAATTGAGTTACAATAGTCCAGTCTTGAAAGTACTAATGAACACACAAGTGTTGTAGTAGCATCAACTCAAAGATATTTGCGAATGGAACTGATGCGTCTCAGCTCATGATATGCAGCCATGGATATGTTCATGACACATTGGTGCAATGTGTGAGTAATGTCTACAGTAACAACTAGGTTTTATACTGTTTGTGTGAATATACTGTTGGTGTTGCTGATATTTATGATTTGAAGTAAAGAATGTGAATGAGAATGTCTATGTGTTGTGATGAAAATGGCCTCAGTTTTATCCTGATTCATCTGCAGCTTGTTACATGTCATCCATGATTTCACATCAGAAATGCACATCTCTACTCATTTTATAGTAGCATCAACTTCTGTTAGGTGGCTGGACTTGTATATTTGGGTGTCATCAGCATACAATTGGTGAGACAATGGTTGATGATCTATGCCACTTGAGAGCGGCTGATTGTATAGAATGAAGAGAACATTTCCACAAACAGAACCTTGTGGAACACATCAACAGATATCAACTTACCTTATATAGGTATAGGTGAAACAATTACTGACATATAATGTTTTGCTGATCACTTTTTACCGTTTGTGTACAGTCGTATACTAAAATTACATTATATTTTCTCCCGTTTCATTCATTTAACTCTTTTCTTTAGAACTTACATTTAAACAGCAAAAAGGCATTCTTCTTGTTTGCAGTTTTCTTGAAATGTTTTTAGTTCAGAGCTTTGTGTACTATCACAACACACATGACTTTTAATTTGTTATGTTTCTTCCATCGTGTCAGTGTAGCTTAGTATTATGAATTGGTTTACGTACATGGATATATCACGACTGCTTGTTACTTTACGTCCTTGAATGCAGAAAGTATAGCTTCCGTTGTTTGATACTGATACCATTATTTTTTATTTCAATATTTCTTCTTCTTCTTCTTCTTCTTCTTCTTCTTCTTCTTCTTCTTCTTCTTCTTATTATTATTATTATTATTATTATTATTATTATTATTATTATCAATATTATTATTATTATATCACAATTATTTCAATTCCAGATATAGGAATTATGTCTAAATTTGTCTGCATAGGAAATACAGTTCAAGTGTTTCAAAACATTACATCCTCCAATTACGAGTTAGAAATTATCCTTTACAAAACATTTTCCGGTAAAGACGAGACAATTGCCGCATGGTCCATGCAGAATATTAGTGATAAAGATATTCATGATAAATACAAGAAAAAGGTGTCCTTGGAAAATGGATCTATATTGATACGAGACTTTCAGAAATCGGACGAAGCGACATATGTCATGTTATATGACATGACGAAGAGAACAGAAATGCAACTATGTGCGGTTGGTGAGTACTCGATTATGCTTTTGCAGTCGACACAGTGTTTTTACTTGTAGTATACAAATGATTGAATCACGAAATCATTTTCTTGTGATATTGTTTTCCATAACTATTGTTCATTCATGTTTTTTATTTCTTTGCAAAAAGACATGTACACACATGAATCATGCCAATGTTCTTTGTTTATTAAGTATGAAAACGCATATATTCCCAATGCAAAATATTATGAAAAAACATTTATTCCCAATGCAACAATAGCATGAAAACGCATTTATTCGCAATGCAACAATAATATGAAAACGTATATATTCCCAATGCAACTATAATATGAAAACGCATTTATTCGTAGTGCAACAATAGCATGAAAAAGCATTTATATCCAAAGCAACAATAGTATGAAAATAGATTTATTCCCAGTGCAAAAATAGCATGAACACGCATTAATTTGTATCCCCAATGCAACAATAATATGGAAACACATTAATTCCCAGTGCAACATTAGTATGCAAACGTATTTATTTCCAATGCAACAATAGCATGAACACGCATTTATTCCCAATTCAACGTGAACACTAATACTAAGACTACTAAGGGTATCCAAGAAAAAATCCCTTGACACCACACTGTATACATCGATACATGATTGAGCGAAATAAATTTACATGAAAATAGCATAAAAACATATATAATCGAGCAGCGAATAACAGCAGCAATTACCATGTTCTTATGCAAGACCACGCTTATATACTTGCCCATGCCTTCTTCCCTGAAAGAAAGATTAAGGAAATAATTTAAAAGAAAGTGTCAAAAGTTCATCGGAAGCAATCCGCTGATATAGCACACTTAGATTCACAGTTAGCGAGTAATGACAAAGTGGCTACAAAATACGAATAAGCTGATACAAATGTTTACATTAACATTACACTAAGGACACTTGAATACAATCATAACTAAATGACGCCGATAAATATAAACTACCAAATATATTATAGCACAAAACCTAAGAAGATACAGCCTTAAAATAAATGAAAGATTGAGATGAAAACTGGTTTCTAATTTGTTTCCGATATAAAAAATAAATATATGGTATAAATATCTTAGGGAGTGAATGCATGGCTATTTTATTTGAGAACCTAAAGTACCCCTGGAATTAATCTTATGTGTCTTCTTTCAAGTGTAAGATGTAAAAATAATATTTGTTTTCTTGTCAAATTCGTTGTAATTCATCATTTGTGTATAGTTTTTTTTGAACATTTTAGTTTTGATCGTACAGTGCCATAGTCTTGAAGTCAGAATGTATTGTCTGTATATTCATTCATAAAACATATATTTCACACCTTAACCGCATATTCCTTCACATGCTGTTGCAAATATTGTCGAACGGTTCATATTTAATCTGATCGTTCCGTTACATTTTATACGAGCGGTATAGGAGGACGTAAAATATTAAACATTTGTCTAAGCAAATTATTATATAGTTTTTATGTTTAATTTGTTCTAGTTCTAAGATTTGATTCTGATATTTGTACTTATTCTCCACATTAATGTCAACAAAGCAGAGTCTATCCTCAATAATGTTTCGTTCTTAGTTAATATTTTGTCCTTGTTCAAGCTTCATACTAATCAAAGCTTTTGATTCCTTTCCCTCGTTATGTTACAAATACGGTCATAGTGGAAATTATAGAGTCAATATTACTATTTTAACGTTGTCATGCGTTAGCCTTGAAAATTAAACGCGAACCTTTGTACGTTTAGGAGATATGGTGCATGCGATATCTACGTACTTCAAGAGATAAGCCTGCTTTCCGCTTAATGTAATAAGCTGATGCAAATATTTAGAAGTTTAGCTTTACACATTTTAATTGTATATTATATTAGTTAATAACTGATAAACAATCTAAACTGAAAAATTTTATATGATATGCAAAGAATCTAGCAAACATTATCATTGAAACATAAAGTGTGGTTTTGTTAACTTGATCTTTGAAATCATTTATATGTTAGGCTCAGAAACCCACACACCGTATTAGATAAAGTATACGTCTTTATAGAGCGACTGCATTATATCAATTGCTACCTAATATAGCTGATTTAAAGTATACACTCATTACTTTGAGTTTATCTTTATATATGTACTTCATGTATTCTGCATCTATGTTTTCTTTGTGGTCAATAATTTCTTCTGACTTGTTCAATTTATATTTTGATGTTATTTGCTATGGACAATATTGTAATACCAAAAATTGTAATCTTTTTCTTCTATAGAACAGCAGCAGAGAGGGTGAATCAGACAACATTTTTAGACAAGTTTTCACTAAAATCACGCTTAAAAACAATGAAACCAATGACATCAAGCCCCAATGTGTGTGTGAATCTGATATCGTTTCATGGATTAGGTCCAAAAAAAATCAATGAAATTAATGAAATCCTCCATCGATTTTTTGGGAAAAAGGGACTACAACATCGTTGTCACTTACCCTCTCTGCTGCTAGAACTTTCAGTTCTGGTTAACAAAAATCATAAATGATTTCAACCGAATATTTGATCCAGTCCGATACGATATCGTGTTCGAGGGTCATGTAAATTTATTGTTACAAATCCGTGTGGGGCAGACTGAGCATGACTAAAGAAATTTTTAATTGATTGAAGTCCATATCAGAACACCATGTCTGCCAAATATTTCGTAGCATATGTGTATCAACGCCGTTGAATACAGCAAGCATATTACAGTTATCTCTAATCACTTTTGGAATCTGAGTGTAGCGTTGAGTGACATAGATCACGTCCGTGTTTTTATGCCTGCCTCGGGAAAATATTCTAGCAGGATTTTTTTGTTTATCTAACATGACATCATCGTATACAACTAAATTGTTGATACTTCCATCGAGGTCATTCACGGATGGCGCCTCGTCAATATCGGTTATAAATTCAATAACATCCTCGCCAGCAATCTCTGAAGCGTTTTCATTAAAATCTTTTAGCACTTCATAGCATCGTTGGTCGTCTACGCTAGGGGCAATTAAATACAACTTATCCCACTTCATCCATCTCATTATTAAATTGAGCAGCAATTGCGTTTTACCGGATCCAGATGGCCCGATTATAATTGCGCGGATAGAGTTTGGTAGCGCTGCATGATGCTTCACTGGTTCTCTTGTTTTAGTCGCTGAAAAATCAATTATATTCATATCTCGATACATAAATTATGGATCTATATTGCGTGAAGTGTAAGGCGCGTACTGGCACAGATGACTTGACGACGATTACAACTAAAAAAAAACGATCAGCGCTTTCTGGTAAATGCGTACAGTGTAGTACAAAGAAATTTAGATTTGTTTCTAAACCCAAGGAACCCAAGGAACCTTTAAAAAAAAAACGAGGGGGTGATATCGCTGCCAAATTAGCAAAACTCCCTGGAACCCCATGGGCAAAATACCCCGGAGAAAAACACCTTCCAGGGTATAGTTATTGTGGACCGGGAACAAGACTTGATATCAGACTCAATGATCAAAATCAGCCCCGACCCGGTGAGGAACCAATAAACGCTATTGATAAGGCCTGTCACCTTCATGATGTTGCTTATAAAAGTAGCAATTTGCAACACAGGCATCTAGCAGATGTGAAATTAATTCATGCGTTGAATGCCATTCCTGATAAATCCTTTAAAGAAAAATTGGCTTCATTTTTGATAAAATCGGCAATGAAAAGCAAATTGATGTTAGGTGCTGGTAATTAATAACAACATGGAATCTATTTATTATTCCCCAAGAGGATACTGGAGGGGTAACGCTGCAATCATTAAACTCGCTAGCGCCGCAAAAGTGAAAAAAACCACTGCGGCTCATTGGTTATCCAAACAGGCACTATGGCAAATTTATCTACCACCGCCTAAACAAATTCAATTCTCGCATTTTGATGTGACCTTTCCTAATGAAGTTCATCAGGCTGATATATTATTTCTGCCACATGATCGTGGTTACAAATATGCGTTAACTGTAGTTGATATTGCAAGTCGATACAAAGAAGCAAAACCGTTAAAAACAAAATCGGCCACTGAAGTGGCTTCTGCATTTGAAAGGATTTATCGAAGGAGTCCTCTGCACTGGCCAAATCTATTACAAATTGATCCGGGCAAGGAATTTCAGGGTGCAGTGTTATCTACAATGAAATATCACAATGTCGCTATCAGACGAGGGCATACTGCACTGCATCGTGATCAGGCCATTGTAGAACGATTTAATCGGATTCTTGCTGAACGGTTATTTGGATATCAATACGCAAAAGAATTCATCCAAGAAAAAAGATCCCGTGAATGGGTTAAGAGATTACAAGGTGTAGTTACCGCACTGAATAACGAGATTACTAGAACAATCAACATGAAACCTATCAACGCGATTAAAAAGAAGTCGATACCTGAAAAACCACAAAAGGATTTTAGCGTTTCCCAACCAATTCTTGGTACTAATGTCATTGTGAGGTACTTATACGAACCAGGAGAGCTTGAAGGGGGTAGAAAAAGGGCTACTGATCCTATTTGGAGCGTCACTACGCATAAGATATCTAGTATAACACGATCTACGGGTAGACCTCCAATCTATAAACTGGATTCAACTGCCCCTCAGCGTGGGTTTACTAGACAACAACTACAAGTAATTCCTGACGATACTCAATTACCACCGCATGGTCTTAACTAGCACCCTTGCGTCTATTACACTCAAGACAAGTCAACATCACATTATTTCTGACATGACCGAGATTGTTATTTTTTCTGTCTACGGTGAATTGGCGAGTATCCTTATCCGAATACTGCCAACGCATTATACAATTGCAACTTGCGCAGTGATTATTCTGTTGTTTCTTCAAAGTGATTATTAATTCAGCATCAATATCAAATTCTCGCTGTTTTTTTTGTCCTGTTGTTTGTAACCGGAGAGTTTTTTATCAATAATATCATTATCGTCACCAATGATTTCATCATCGCCAATGATTTCATCATCGAAGACAATTCTTCGAAGTTGATTTATTTTTCGTACTCTAGACACTGCGA
The DNA here is from genome assembly GCA_029339505.1 of Unio delphinus. Lineage (NCBI taxonomy): Eukaryota > Metazoa > Mollusca > Bivalvia > Unionida > Unionidae > Unio > Unio delphinus. The sequence continues at coordinate 10,489,496 of JAQISU010000122.1, read as the reverse complement.
GATAGACTAAATTTGACCATTCTATGCGATTATCTACCATCCAAACAATTGTATCCGATATAGTCAATCCTTGTGAAGAATGTATCGTCGCTGCGTATCCTAGCGTCCATGGGGATTTATTAGCACGCAATGCATCTTCAACGACATTGATATCAACCAGCACAATATCATTTAATACGAGAATTTGTTTTTCACTCTGTCCTGGAATATCAACTTCGATGTTCTGTTTTCGTGTATCCGATGGCCTATAACAGAGGGGCACTGGAAGTGTTGCAAATTTTTGTTTATGCAATTCAAATAACTTCATCTGAAGTGTGTCCCTGACTATTTTTCTACTTGCAATGATCAAATCGTTTGGTCTCCACATTTCCCAGAAATCATTCATGGGAGTTTCCGAATTTATTTCACGGGTTATTTCACACTGGATTCTATCCGGTTGTAATCTAATTAGTTTCTTCAATTATTTTAATTCATTATCAAGTGATCTATGATCAGTATCAATTTCTTCATAATAGTCTACAAAACCCTTTAGCCATTCATGGGGAGATGCACCGACAAATGGTGGTGGTTGGCCGTGATCACCGCACATGACGACTTTTGTATTCTTCAATAACAACCACTCAAGAAATATTTTTAAGACATCTTTTGACACTGTGTCTATTTCATCCCAAATGATAATTTCAGGAATAAATTTCTCTCCCATGCGCTCAGGAGTCCATTTATCTCCCTTCCATCGGAAAAAGCTGTGATAAGTGCAGGCATTTACCCCTCTCTGTATCATTTCTCTTGCAAGTCTATGAGTTGGTGTTAGCACAATCATGTTTGGATTGGAAACACGGAATAACTCAATTGCCCGGGTTGTTTTTCCTGACCCACCACAGCCGTTTAAATAAACTGTTTTATACAGGCATATTGGATCAGAAATCGGTGGTGCACTAGAAAATTCTGAACACTGATTGCTTTCTAAGTAATTATTTTCAATGGTAACATCTGCTGATTGAATATAATCATGAATCATTTCTTTCTTAATTCTCCATGTTCCCCATTTCTCGTTGCCAGTAGCCTTAAAATCAGCCATTTTGCTATTTATGTAAAATGAATCAGTAGCAACTCTAACTGCGGTGGTAGGAAATCTATTGATCATTGAAAACAGATTGATAGAAGCATAACCGAGCATAGAAGCTCTTAAGTGTGTGTACTGCGGATGGTATCCATCATTGTAGGTAACAATTGTACCCAATTTGGTTCCATCGGACAGAAATGCGTCCTTACGATTGACATATAGGCCCCTATTCGTTAGATCCGCGATTACAAAATCGTATTCAGCGTTGTCTATAATCAATCGTGAAGAATATTTCGTATTATCATCTTTGCCACCTTGGGTAAATTTACCGTTTATTCTTCGTCCAAGATTTTTTGCTTCATTGTTTCTGATTTCAAATAACTGTTGGGACCAATCCATGATTTGTTGTTCATTAAAATCAGGAAACAGTTTTCGCTCTTCGCTAATTATTTTTTCTAGATCAGGTCGGGGTAACCAGACTGATTTCTGTGCTCGATAAGATATAATTGCTTCACTGACAATTAATGATTTTAACATCTTACAATCAAGCATATACCGTAATAACACGATTGGCATCCAGTGTTTTTCAGACATGTGTTTACCAATCCAAAGATAACTACACGGATGAAGTCCTGTAGCCATTTCAAATGATACTACACAAGCGAATCCGGTTAAATCAAAATCAGGAAGTGGTCCATTAATAGCAACACGGGTCATTTCGTGTGTGGGGTGTCCAAATCGTTTGAAATATTTCTCACACTCTCCATACCCAAGAAAACTTCCTGGATAACACGCAATCATATCAACGGAAATAACGGTATCAGCGGTGTATTTTGTGTTCCATAATCCGCCGTGGCTGTATTCAAGACAGGACAATTTGACATCTGATAAAAACTCACTTCGTGTTGGTTTCCACGCGTTTTTCTTTCTAGCAAAATGTGCTGCAATGGATGGTACTGTGAAACAGTTTGCTAATAATTGATCGTTGTCTTCTCCGTCCCCAGAAAACTCACTAGCTAGTTGTTTCATTTGATTATGCAGCTCTTCAGTACGGTATAATTCTCCGTTAGGCCTTACAAACTGATCAAATCTGCATTCCTCGTCTGAAGTACTATGAAATAGCCACACTGACACAGGATCGTTTTTACTCAAATGGTAAATAGCATCAAATAATTTCTGCTCTGAAAAAAACTCTTCGGTTTGGGGTAGATATTTTACGGTTCTATCCCGTGGGAATATTGTTACTGCAGATGACCACGCGTGTGCGTTATGATCAATAATTTCAATGGGGGTTCCCTGTGATTTATATTTCGATTCGTATAATACTTCACCGGTGATTGTCCTTACCGATATTGGAAATCTTAATGATGTTTCTAATTTGGTTATATCCTGAATTGTTGCCCCATGCTCTTTTACCGTGAACTCCCACTCGGTTATTTTTTTTCGTCTTAGATCAGTTAGTGTATTTCCCCGGGACGCATTTGTGAAGTGTTCTATTATTCGTTCTGCTACACAATTGAGCCCTGTCGAATCCTGAATCACGGTGACAGTTTTTTTACCCCTGAGAATGGGTTCAAATTTATCCCTAATAATCCATTTTTCATCCTCACGGATAATGAATTTGATTCGGAAAAAATGATTTTTTTCCCCAACATTTGAGATTATCACTGCTGCTTTTTCATCATTCATGGTAGCGTCAACAACACCATCAATTCGAAATGTTGACCAACAATAAGATGCTCCATCACGCTTGAATTCATTAAAACAGTCTCTGATGGGTTTATCAAGAATTTTATTCTTGGGTGTATTAGAAACTATATCAAGATTGAATTGAGCATCCTTCCATGGTGATCTCATGTTTCCGTCTTTTGGACGTTTGTTACGTTTTTTGGGTCTATCGCGATTAAATCTAGGATTGATTTTCAATAATCTCTTAAACTCTTTCATATTTCCGTCTATTGGACGTTTGTTACGTTTTTTGGGTTTATCGATATTAAATTTAGGGTTAATTTTTAATAATCTCTTAAACTCTTTCATGTTTCCGTCTCTTGGACGTTTGTTACGTTTTTTGGGTCTATCGCGATTAAATCTAGGATTGATTTTCAATAATCTCTTAAACTCTTTCATGTTTCCGTCTATTGGACGTTTTTTTGGTCTATCGAGATTAAATCTAGGATTGATTTTCAATAATCTCTTGAACTCTCTATCGGTATTGAATTTAGCATTTTTTGAAGTCAATCTCTTGAACTCCTTCATGCTATATATAAAAAAAGCATTTAAATGAAAGATATATGTATAATGAATCACTGCAAATGGCTCATGATGGGAAATGTAACCCCGTGTAACAAATCATGCAGAAAAAATGAGTACTGTACGTATCATATGCAAAGTTTTCGACGTGGAAGTCTTGGTCCGTTACCCTGTATTCGATGTGGGGTTGGGGTCAAGGGAAGATCACAATTATGTATTGATTGTGGTGGTAAGCGATATAGGGAATTGAAGCGTTATTATGATAAAAGAATAAAAAATGGACAATCCATCAGAAATTATGACCCTGAAAAAGTCTTTGACCCTGATAACGTCACTGACAAAATCATAAGAACTCCGCAAGACTACATCGAAAGATTTTCCAGTGATGTAATTATTGAACCAAACACTGAATTAGACAAACAATAGAATAGTATATATGAACCAAGAATTCAGACAGCATCCAGTGATTACAAATTATGAAGCATCCAGTGATGGTACTGTCAGAAACCGTAGACTAAAGAAACCAGTTGGTGTTGTGAATAATCAAGGGTACTTGATGTTTACTGTTGGCGGAGGAAAAGAAAAGAAAACTTATCTCAATCATCGTTTCGCATTTGAATGTTTTTATGGATTGATCGAGGGTGATTCTGTTATTGATCACAAGGATTCTAATCCGAAAAACAATTCTTTATCAAATCTGCAAGCTATCACACAAAGTGAGAATTTGAAAAGAGGGGAGACTGGAAAATACTCGAAAAAAGCGAGACCTGTGAAATCTTTGAACGAAGAAATGATTTTTCAATCAATGAATGAAGCCGGTAAGTATTTCGATATTTGTTCACCCTCAGTACGAAAAGTTGCAGAGGGGATTTATCGATCGGCTATTTCAAAAAGGACGGGACAAAAAGTTCAATTTAGTTATGTCTAATGCGTCATAATTTCCAATTAGAGATATGTCATTCTTATAGAATAATGAATTTTGAAAACATGAATAGCATCACAGTTGAAATAGCAAAATTGAAAAATCAGGATATCAAACTATCAGATGGGTTAAATCCTGATCAAATTGTGTCTGATTTTCAGGATATTGAATACGGGGTTAGCACTAACAAATATATGCTACCCAAGAAGTATGCACTCATGAAAAGAATTCAGAATTCTATTAAAGACTCTCTTTCATTTTCCAGTGACATCAGTGTGTTCGTCACGTTGTATACTATCGTTGAAGGAATACGAAAAGAATTGGGGTACGAATACGAATTGTAAAAAGAAGTCAACTCTAAAATTAGAAACCTACGAGCATTAATTCAGGAAAATTGATTACCCGACCATTGATTGCCCGACCATTGATTGCCCGATCATTTATCATTTTTTTTAGCCGACCCTCAAAGGATATGTCAAAAATAGAATGAGGAAACTGTGGTATTAATTATTTTATATACAATTTCCACACTTTCCTCATCATTGATAGAAGCTGTTATAGGATGAAATAACACTTCCATGACCGTATCAAAAATCATCCGACATGTAACAAAAGTGGGAAAAAGTGTTTTACAATTGAAAAATGGTTTCTGATTTCAAATAATGGTCAATGAAGCTTTAACAACCCGATTAGCTCGTGAACGATTAGATGCAATTAAGAGATTTGTACCAATTCGTGACTCTGTACGGAATAAACTACAACAACGACAGAGTCTTCAGACTGATTTTGCTTTAGGGTCTGAAGAATTGTTTAAACCAGTAACCACAGCAACGAAGGGGGTAGAGCGTGCTTTACTGAGAGATGTTCCCGAGACGGGAAAATCTGTTATTGGTGAACTTGAAAAAATAGCAGCGAAAACTGAACAAACAAAACAAATGGGATCAAAAAGAACAGTAGATGATTTACGCATGAGATTTAACGAAGAAGGGTTAGCAGCAATTGATGAGACTGATTCAACAGAAATTCCTACGCTTGTTGTTACTTCTTATGAAAACAGAAAAAAAATGTTGAAACCAGAACATCATAAATATGTTAAGAATTTCACTCACTGGGCTGATATATTCTACAAAATCAAAACTGGAAAAAGTCAAAAAAAGACAGATAGTGCATCATACATCGAATATATCGATGCGGTGGATCTAGTGTATAATCAATACGAAGAGTTTAAACAACCAAAATTGCAAAGGCAGCGACAGCAACCTACAAAGAAAGTACACTCTCCTAAAAAACAACAACTACCACCTGATGATGATGATGATGATGATGATGATGATTTAGAAAAACTAGATGAAGCAGCTGGTTATAGCCGAAGTGGATTAGGGACATGTCCTGATAGTGTTATCAATGATATATCACGATTAGATGTTCTTGTAGGAGGATTCCGAGCTGGAAATAATTCACCGGAAATAATTAATGAAGCAGCTGATATCTGTAGACGGTTATTTGCCGGCGGTATCATGGATATCAAAAAAATATCGAGATTTCATTGACGAGTTAGCAAATGGGTATCATAGTGATTAAATAACAATTGAAAACACTATTGTTTTTATAATAATGATCGTACACTACAATCATGATAAACCAACCCTCGTCTATGTAGTTAATTCACGGTTTCCAGTTTATAAAGCATACTATGGAGATGGCCTCGGCAATACCATTTTAGGATTCTTTTCAAGAATGGCCCCAAAAGTGATGCCGTTAGCTAAACAATTATCAATGAAAGCCATTGATGTTATTCGTGATAAGGGTATTAGTACTGTTGGAGATCTTGCCGGGAAAGCGTTTTCAACTGCGAAGGATAAAATAACATCATTAGTGAGGCGAAAAAAGAAACCGTTACCGTCTACAGAAGAAATGCTTGCAAGTGTTAGTAAAATTATAAATAACGCAGTAGATGAAAAACTAGCGTCGATGGTAAATCAAGGGGACCAAAGCAATATTGCAAACATGATAGCAGGAAGTGGCTTTAAAAACCCACGTCGATGAAAATGGAAAATCGTTTACGATGAAAATCCGTAGGATTTCACGATTTAGACTCTGATAAATAGAATAAAATGTTCAAAAGGTCACCTGATCAAGCATTTGATATAGATGCCCCAGTCCCCAAGAATGATTCTGTACGCGATTATCAATATTACGCCTATCATGCCATAAACTCAAATAGTCGAGCAAGAATTGATCTTCAAGTCCATGATACCAGTAAATACTTTTTACCCTGTGAAGCATTTATTGAAGTAGAAGGAGAAATTGTAACAGCTGCTGATACTACTGTTGTACCAGCACCGTATCCAGCTGGTACTCAAGTCGGTTTTGTCAATAATGGTATTATGGCGCTATTTGAGAGTGCTAGATATCTCATTGATGGAAAAGAAATTGAGTCCATAGATCGTGATGTTGATGTGGCTACAACAATCATCGGATTAGCGAGATATTCTGATGATTATACAAGATCAGCGGGTCCATCTATGATGTTTGCAAAAGATGGTAAGAATACCGCTGGAGGAAATCAATTTATTGTAAGACAACCAAGGGATCGTGCTGCTAACCCTGCTAATGTTGCTGGTATCGAGAATATGATTATAAACAACGATCCTGATTTCAATCTAGGAGCTGCAACACGAAACGCAATGTTGCAAGGAGAGCGTAAATCATTTTCATGCGCGATTCCACTGCATCACATATTTGGATTCTGTAGAAACGTCAGAAAAGTTATCTACGGGGCGAAGCAAACAGTATCGCTTGTACGAAAAAGTGATGATAATGATGCAATTTGGAGGATTCCAGCAAATGCTGCAACCCCCAATGCTGATGCCGGTAGAGTCGATTTAACAAAAATATCATTGTGGATGCCAGTGTTGACTCCAGCAATCACCGCAGAAGAACGATTACTATCATTTATGGATCAAGGAGGAAAGTCGTTGTTGAGTTGGCTAACCGTGAGTACAGATGTGAAGTAATCAAATATCAACGGGTTATTCACTTGTAACCTAGCATCAAAACAAGGCGTTTCTGCGCCACGTCATATATTCGTAGCGTTACAGGATAACACACGAGTTGGCAATCAACTCTTCAGTCATATGATATTTAATCAATTAGGTGTGAAAGACGTCTCACTGAGAATAAACGGCCAGCAGGAACCATCCGAGGATATACAACTTAATTACACAGAAAATCATATTGCACGAGCTTATCATCGTCTGTTGTCATTTATGGCACGCGATCAAAATGTGGATACTGGTTTGCAAATATCACAGCATGATTTTAAAAATCTGTATCCGATCTATTACTTCTCACTGGAACATCTCGATTTGACAAGACAGTCAGTTGTTGATATACACTTTAGAGCTAATGTGACTCGTGGTGCTATTGCTGATTATAGAGCGGTTGCTGTCATTCTCAGTGATAAATCAATGTTACTCGAAGGTGTTGGTGGAAGAATGAGAGTGGTAGATGCCCCAGTAGAAAATCTTTGAACGATTTTTCTTGATTTTTCATTGAATTAGAATCAATCTATTATGTATAATGTCATATAGTGTTATTAGTGTTGCGTTAACTCCTGGTCAAATCAAAAAATTGCAATTAGAATCGGCTAAAAAATGTGGAACCACAATCACGTTGAAACCTAATCAAATGACTGGTGGTGCAAATAAACTATCGCTGACAACTCGTCAGGTGAAACATTTCAATGATGCTTTCAAGGATAAAAAAGGGGTTCAGATTACTCTGATTGCAGCAGCAGCCCCAGCGGTGGCTAAAGCAGCGGCGTTAGGAGCCGTTGGTACTGCAGCAGGAATGGCGTTGAAAAAGGCAGCTGGACAAGGATATAAAAAAGGGACGATCCGTTCACGGATTGGGTCTAAGACTACCAGGAACCCCGTATTCGTGGTACAGCGGAAAGGGTCTAAGACTACCAGGGACCCCGTATTCATGGTACAGCGGGAGATCCGTTCACGGATCAGGCCTGAGACTACCAGGAACGGTTTATTAATTGAGGAGTCTATGGTTCCAATGTCCAATTTTGATTTAATGGATGCGGCTAAAAAACTAGTGATTAAAAATTTCAGAGGTGTTTTTATGAAAGATCAATTACCACATCAACCAAACAAAACTGAAACAGGTATTATTAATCTCGATAACAGCACCGGACCTGGAACTCACTGGGTTGCATACGCTATTGATCCACGTGGGATTGTCTATTTTGATTCATATGGATTAGCCCCACCAAAAGAATTTATGCGTTACATAAAACAATTTCCAATGAAGACTTGGTATTCTACGCTACCAACACAACAAATCAATGACCCACCAATATGCGGCAGTGAAGTATTAAATGTCCTTGACGCTATTTCAGCATCTAGAAAATCACCTCATATTGTCGTAAATGACTACACCAGCAATCGCTTTTTAGAGAGAGAAAGAGTTTTACAATAACATGATTGATATTTGGGGGAGATCTTTGAAACCCAAACCCGATGGCACTGCAACCCCTGATTCTATCAAGGATATAACAAAAAAAATTAAAGATGAAATAGCTGAGACGTTGAATTTAGAAAGTGTTGAACCCAATGAAATAGTTGTATTTCAAGATCGCCAGGGTAAATTGAAATCTAGTAATATTTCTCTGGATGATATTTTAGTTAAACAACAAAACGCAATCGAGAACACCGTTGCGCTATTTTCCGATCAGGGTAAATTCAAATCTAGTAATATTTCTCTGGATGATATTTTAGTTAAACAACAAAACGCAATCGAAAACACCGTTGCGTTATTTTCCGATCAGGGTAAACTCAAACCGGGTGTACTCGTTTCGACGATTACAGATCGATTAAAAATTCTCAACGATGAGTTAAACAATTCTGTGGTTGTACTAACAACACTTGAATCTAGAATTGAAGAACACATAAAACAGTTTACTGCATTTCGTAGAAATATCATTGATAAATTTATTGGAACTACATTCGATAAAATTGAACTAAAACTCCCTGATATTAAAAAATCCATCGATGAGACGAAAACTTTCATCGAAGCAGTCAAAGGTGATTTTTCGAGGATGATAACAGTCATTGAAAAAACAAAAATTCCTCATGAGAAAACCAACAACGTGGTATATACAATCCAACACGGATCATTTGAGTGGTCACCTACAAACAACAAATTAGATATCACTGCAACCGTCAAGGGTATTTATTGATTAACACTGGTGACAACGGAGCAATTTAATATATCATCGTCGAGTTCATCCGGGGTCAACAATACGATTTCAACGATCATCGACAAGGGTACAACTGAAAAGTTCACTATAACATCTACTGATGAAACTTTGGCTAGGGTTTCAACAACATGGTATGTGGAATTCGTAGTGGATTTAAGTAAATAAATTGAAAGGATTTCACAATTGAAAACGCTAGCGTTGTTAAAATAAAAAATGATTTCATCATCGCAATATCGCTATGATCAGGTCAGAGAATATCAAACTAGACTCAAAACCCTGTCTGAGGAGTATGCAATGAAAATTAAAAAATATCGCAGGAGAATTACCGCAATTGATGTTACTGTGTATTCAGTGAGTGGTGTAATCACCGGAGCTGGTATTATACTGTCTTCAGTGACAATGATGGCTCCGATAGCTGTTCCAATTTGCATTTCTGCGGCAACAACAATCGCTGGAATTATTTCAATAATCACAAAAAAAAATATCCTCATGCAGCCAACGGAAACTACAAGACTACATAATTCAATTTCATGTTGTGTCCACTGCATACTCGCAATTATCCTCATTGATATCGTCATCGCTCGATGATACAATTATATCAGAGAGTGAGTTTTCAGCGATGGTATATATATATGATTCTGCGATGTCAAAATTAGAAATACAAAAACATGAGTATAAAAACAATGACAACACAGATGGAATTACTTCAACAAATAGTGGAGAACACAAACCCAGTACAAACAAGCATGATCTCAATAACCTCAACGAATCCAGAATTCAGTGTGAATTTCCCCTCTCCGGTCCCAGTGAAGGAGATAGCGCTAGCAAAATTACGAGTGTATCACAGTTGGCCTAATATCAGATCAAAATCATTTGGTGGTCAACAACCGAATAATTCCCTGGTATTTGCAAATAAGAATAAACCAGACGGTACCCCAGACTGGAATGTTGTTTCCATACCAACCGGATCATACCAAATCGAACAAATCAATAATGAATTCGCGCGTAGAATAAAATCGATTACTGGAGTAATAGCTATAACAGTTCATGAACCAACACTATCATCTGCCATTGAAATAAGCACAGAGGGTTATGTCGTAGATATCTATCAAAGTTCTATTAGAACCGTACTAGGATGGCCTGAAATCCCACCCCGGGAAAAACCCGTTGATTTACCAGAACCAAAAAAATCTGATTATGTCACAGACAGGATAAAATCTGATAATCCAGTAAAGAGTTATAGAGATTATGACAAATTGAATTTTTTTCTTAAAACGATAGATACCGTCACTAATAAAAGATACCACACACTTCTACAGAGTAAAACCACTGAAAATTTCAGATCGTTCAATAACGATATTTCGTTGTTGTTAATATCCCTTAAATCCGGTACTCTCACCCGAGACGAATTTATCAGCGTTGTAGAAACATGTAACAAAATCATCAATGACATGGAAACATTTCATTCACAAATTATTCAGGGTATATTAGATGACGATATCCCCCTATCGAAAACAATATTTGCAACGAAGTATAATATACGCGTAGAAGATATCCCCACATTCAAACTACCAGGATATAATATCTTAGAACTACAAAAATCTCTCAGTGACACCATCGATGTTGGTTTTAAAATAATTCATGATGCATGGAAAAAAGCAACATCACCGGAAATAAAAATCCTGACCCATAATAATGACCCAGATGGTGGTGGCAGGCATATTGCTCCGTTCAATGTGAATATTTCAACGGTGATTGCGTTCAATTTAGTGTGTGATGTGATCGAAGGAAGCTATCAAATAAATTTAGAACGATCAAATCAAGCTCAGCAGGGGTATATTTTCTATTCATTTGCACCAATAGCTCCTCCATGGTTTTTAATAATTGAGTCCCCGGTGAATCCAGTCTATATGCGGTGTCATAATAATTCATTAACCAGAATTAATTTCAAACTCACTGACCAGTCTAATAATCTGATTGATTTACAAGAGGAGGTTTTACAAATTAGTCTGTATGTAAAGTCGTAGTGATTTTCGTCGTAGTGATTTACATGACCCTCGAACACGATATCGTATCGGACTGGATCAAATATTCGGTTAACCCAAACTGAAAGTTCTAGCAGCAGAGAGGGTAAGTGACAACGACGTTGTAGTCCCTTTTTCCCAAAAATCGATGGAGGATTTCATTAATTTCATTGACTTTTTTTTTGGACCTAATCCATGAAACGATATCAGATTCACACACACATTGGGGCTTGATGTCATTGGTTTCATTGTTTTTAAGCGTGATTTTAGTGAAAACTTGTCTAAAAATGTTGTCTGATTCACCCTCTCTGCTGCTAGAATATATATTTGACCACGGCCATTACCAATTGCATTTATTAGAGTCCGTGTAGTAGTATAAAGTTTTCTTTAATTTGCAAACGTGCTACCGTTGATACGTCGAAGGATATTTAGCACTGACAAAACTTCATAATTTTGCATGAAAATCTTTTTCTTCTTTTGATGACTTTACGATATCGTGTACTCAATTTGTGCGTCTGTTTAAGGCATCATTATCATTCTGTTTGCTTTTATGTCCCTAAATATCTAGTTGGTCTTTTCATTATTCCCGTATGTAATTTTTTATGAGTTAAATGTTCATTATTAGACGTAATTAATTAAGCTTCCTTTAATACATCTTGTATCAATACCTAGCAGTGGTGCCGGAAAGATCAAACCATCCGCATAAGTTTTTTTACTGGTTGAAACTGTTTTCAAACTTGCATAGACTTAACTCAAAACTTTGTATGATACTTTATATTTCTCTCCCACACCCTTGTACTGAGAATGTATTACTCAAGACAGATCAAAGATTAATGACGAATGATATGATTTTGAATAACAATCATATTTCGCTATTGTTAGGTGCTTAGGCACAAATAAACAATAACAGAAAGAGTGAAAATAATAAGCTTGTAAAAACTTATTAAACAATTTATTGAGCACAAATATTTTCCAGGACAGAAAATAAACATACGGTTTTAAGAATTAATTCCAAAATTAATCCAAATATAATTCAAAATATAATCCACTAGTGTAATTGCAAAAGTCCTGGTAATAAAATGTCCTAATAATTCCCAGTTCGAATCTTAGTGAAGCATCCAAGATGGAAAACGATGTCACGTGATGAAGTCAGTTCTGGTCTTATGAAATTCAATAAGCACAATTATTTTCCAGATAAATAACAAAATAAATCCTCTTGATCCAAACGAATTGAAATAATTTCCAGTACAAGGTAATTTAAAATAACTCAAAACGACACACAACTTAGTATTCTAACAGCCCAATTTCTACTAAATAGTTCGCTCCAAAACATAATTTATCTACCTGTTTTTACATGATCTTCTAGAATCTTTAGAACATATTTATGTTAAAAAAATCTCGTACACTGAAAAAACGGCTGCTGCAAGAATTAAATTTCCAAATGGCATGATGCAGTGGTTGATTTGTCCAACTTCTGTAAAAGCGCATAGACAATAGGTTTTAACACACAAACAACTCCCAATATGATGCTTCTGATGCTGCAAATTTGTCCGTGTACACTTGGGACACATATCAAGCTGTTCCATTAGTGAGTTTTCAAACATAATATACTTAATGTCTTGTGTGGGTCTGCTGTATATTCCACATTATGGTCCTCGGCTACATCAGGAGTCCAGCTGGGATCATCACCAAAGTCTGCTTCCTCTAAATTGTCCACACCTTTCACATCCACGTTAGAGCTCAGGTTGATGCCTTGTTGGGTCCTTGTCCTACGTTGACGATTGCACTGCACAGCAGATGATTTGCACACCAAAAGTGCTGGTCTTAGGTCTGGGCACGTCACAATTGCCCTGAAGTTTTGCATGACATCTTTCCTGGATTTTAAATGAAATACATGACTGTTGTTATGGAAGGGGTTAACAAATTCGTTTCAGGTACGTTCTATATGATCTCGTAAAAAAGTTCAGTTTTTGGCATGACATATTTATGCAAATACAATAGATGCAACAACAAAAAATAGTCGGGATCGATTATGTACACAAACTACTATATATCCTTCTATTTACCAAAAAACTTGCAGGTCGGAGTTTTTGTCTCATTTAAACAAGGACTGAGAATATGCAGGCACTATATGATTTGTAACAAACTACATCAAATTACTATATAAGAGAGTACATAACTGTTTTAAACGTTTCTAATTAGATAAGACAAGACAAAACTTTGAGTGAATATTTGAGTGAAATGCCAATTCAGGTAAGTATATGAATACCGTGAAGCTGTTATGATTGTAAATGTACTTGAAATAGTATCTTTAACATCAGAATATAACCATTATCTTACTAAAATAGATAATTTATGTTATTGTTTTAATATTAAACCTCTAAATAAACATAAATCAAACAGAATATATTCTTTAAGTAAGAATATGTCGCCGAGATATGTCTAGTCTTGTATGTATGAAAGTTCAACTTTTGTAACAATAAATCTTATCTCTAAAAATGTCAGCTCCACCAACTAAGCGCTGCAAGGCAGATATAAGACGGGAGGAACATTTTTTGATTGCCTCTCTGGATGATCCAGAATACTGTGGAACTCCTCGAGGGTCTGTCCACTGGATGGAATATCCTGACATTTTACATATTGTAAGTAAAGTACTTCGTCCTTTCATCTTTATTGTAAATCTGTCCTACAATCGACACACACACACACACACACACACACACACACATACAAACACGCACACACACATACACTCACAAACACATGCCTGTAAAACCTACAAAACGGGGACATTTTACTACCAAATTATCGGCGATAAATAGATAGTTATTATGCGTTTAATATATACACGTCATTTGTAATTGATTTGTGGTTGATTTCCAAGAAACAATGCATCATAATATTTACCATCAGAACGGGTACTCACAAATGCACAGTGTTAGAAATTATGCAATCAGATAGGGGACATTAAATGCATGTGTATTTTGAAAGTAAATATCAATCAATTCAATCTAATTACTGCATATAATATATATATATATATATATATATATATATATATATATATATATATATATATATATATATATATATATATATATATATATATATATATATATATATATATACAGATAGATAGATAGATAGATAGATAGATAGATAGATAGATAGATAGATATGTATAGAGATATGTATGTATAGATAGATAGATAGATAGATAGATAGATAGATAGATAGATAGATAGATAGATAGATAGATAGATAGATAGATAGATAGATAGATAGATAGATAGATAGATATTTAAAATGTACGTCCCGGAGTTTGAAGAAGTATAATTGTTACATTTGTGTTAAAATACAGAGAATATGTCATTTTGTCTAAAATGAAATAATCAAAGATATACATGCGAATCTTCAATTAAAATAACTTTATTGGCAGAACTGCTGTTTAGAATATAAAATATTTCACACAGCAAAACTTATTTAACTTAGTGGAGACGTTCGCCGTGAATTTAATGTTGCGTATTGGTGGACATTGTTTTGATTAGAGAAGAGAACATAAAAAGGTACTGACCAACGGACGAAAGAATGAGAAATATTTGATAACTTACCTCTGAAGCAAACCAAATTTATTCGATTGTTTTGTTTTACATTAATTATACTTCAGTCAGCTTGTACATGTATGATACATGTATGAACTCTAAATATTAGTATGAAAACCTGTATTGCGTCCTGACTGATGCCATAAACACGTTCTTGTAACGTTTTTATTGTATGCCTTATTGGCTCAAGCTTTACTTGCCGGATTTAACTGTAATGCTGTTAACAGGAAAAACAAAATGGTATTATGTGTTAGTTACTATGTAGACTGTTCGTTATTATTCTTGCAACAGCATTTGAATGAATTCAAATCTATGTTGATATTTTTCAGTATATTTCTTATTCATATATTTATGGCTTAGAGTTAAATATAAGATAAGAAAGAAAATAATATAATAAATTCTGCTTTAAAAGGTACGAAACTGCTCCAAACATTTATTGTATCATTCTCTGGAGAATAAGATAACTTGTTTGATCCTCCTTTGTGAGCAACATAAACATATTATGTAATATTAGGCAGTATTATACATAAATGCCATATCATTGTATAAACATGTTACGGTATTTATCACTCAAGCATTATGAACTGGATATAGAAAATGATCTCACCATTCATGTATTTTCTCTCCATCAACTCAACGATATCATAATGCTTTTTTCTAATATTCTTTTTCGTCTTTTGTTCTAATTCAGCCTTCTAATTATGTATAGGATTCGATGGACTTAGGCAAACTTCCATTGCATAAAATCCTTGAACATAACATCGAAGATAAAAATATGTTATCATCTTTTATATTTATCTTTATTTCTGGCAAGATTTAATTTTTCTTGAGCATAACTACTAAAGACAAATAGTGAGGCAAAGTGCCATTTGAGTTGAACTAGGTCTCCTAGATAGTCATGTATAATATTAAAAATATATTTATAGGTTTTGTGCCACCAAACCTACATTTTTGCATATACAATTTCTGTTGATGTACATAAATCAATTACTCACTGTACACTATTCAGCACAGCTAAACATTTGTATGGTGGTTTTTATCTAAATGTCTTAGAATGTATATGTGATAATAACTGTATGAAATAATTCTTGGGTTTACTATGTTTCAACTGTAGTAAGATATAGTATGATACATATTCAAATATATTATCACGTTTAGACACATTCTTCTATCAGCAAAGAATAGTTAATTAATCAATTACAATTAAACATAATTATTGTTTTATATATAATTGTTCATTTTGTCATTCTCTTGAAATAATTAATATTCGTGATATACATTCCCTAAATACACTTTGGTCTCCAGACTCCATGACAAATGTACAAAATGCTTCTCTAGAGTCCAGGAACAGGTCATTAATAATATTTGCAAAATAACGTCCACGTAAGTATGACGCACACAACTGACTTTCTGCTTTGAGCTGGGTTTGTCCTTTTCATTCGTTCAGATTCATAAGACTTGTTTTTGCAGGACATGGCTCAGTATATAAGAATATTAGATTTGATATAGTCTAGGTTATATCTTAGTTCACTTACTTAGTACTATTATTCTGCTTCTTGCATATAAAATGATTATAAAACGACGGTTTATTTAGTGTTTATCGCTCCACGTTAGAAAGCCGGTTTACAGAGGAGTAGCCTTTCTCTCTCTTCTCTCTCTCTCTCTCTCTCTCTCTCTCTCTCTCTCTCTCTCTCTCACACACACACACACACACGCACACACACACATATATATATGTGTGTATGTATATATATATATATATATATATATATATATATATATATATATATATATAAATATATATATATATATATATATATTGCCTACTTGCGTAAAGTAAAATTATTGAAGATTATAGCTGCGGTCTACAGATGTGACTTTGAAGCAGTGTCCAAAGCTTTTAAATGTTCGTTGAATTCTCGGTTTAGATATTATTCATGTGTCGCTACGAGCATGTACAATTAAGATAGGGTTTTACTGATTGAATTTAAATGTATATGATAAATATATTAATTTACATTTCTATGCTTACTATATCCTTAGGTACAATTTCTTTTTCAAGATCTGATACATAGCGTTTTTTTTTCTCACTATAAATTGAAATATAAAATGAGCACACAACTACCTTGACTTTGTTCACGCTAAGCCATCAAATTTAAAACTACAAACTTGGGTGAAAAGAAATTAACGCATCCAGAGCAATTTTGGACATGTTCCTTTACAGAGCACAACTGTAATAGAATTACCACCTGGAACGGAAGCCAAAACGTATAGAGCATGTATTGAGGGTGAGGCGCTAAAGTGTATGAAAGACTCAGCGGAATGGAACAACTGTGAAAACTACACTATAAAATCAATACAAGGAAGTAAGCCTGATTGTTTTCTTTTATCATTTTTTTTTATCATGATGTTGATGATTCTGCTAAGGCATTGTGCATTGCCAAATAAGACTACCTTGTCACAATTTTATCGCAGCTGGTATTACTGTTTAAAGAGATTCTGTATTTAGAGCCACTTCCTTTCTATGCCATCCGTCACGTCATACGTAAAGTTCTATATAGTTCAACTGCGTCGCTAAAAGACAATGTTATTGTCCAACCATTTTAAGGATTGAAATCGCATGTGTTGTGTATAATTAATAAATAATCGATCTGGAAAAAACAAATTTAAAGAAAGTTATCAAAGGTATTAAAATCACTGATGGGTTTTTCAGACAAATGTTTCTCTAAATTACTATTGGTGGTAAAATGGTTTAGTACAAGCAATTAATAAACACAAACAAATGCATATAACATCTGTTTCTAAATAAACAAAAGCTACAAATCGGCCCTTGGGCATTTAATCATATAGAGAAAATAGTTTTAAATTATGGTCTAGTAGCTAGGATTAGATTATGCGTTTAGTAAGCCATACCTGTCTTTAAATGCCAAGTTGTCGAAAAAATGCATGACCAATTGATTATCTATGTATAAACAACGAATACTGTTCAAACGGACTTAAAGACACAACGAACGTTGGACCCAAACAAATATCACAAAAAACCATTACTACTTATGGACTGCTAGGCACACATTAGGCAAGCAAACACAAACTCTCTTATCAAAAAAATTCGCTTATCCTTCTGAGAGAAGATTAGTCACTAATGTATTCTATGTCGTTTGAGTAACGAGGGCTGATGTCTTTGATTTGCACGGGTTGAACATATGTTGTATATTCGAAATACTTATACACATTTTTAAAATAAAAAGAAGAAAAAAAAGCTTATATTATTCTTTCAAAGGGGTCAGTGGATCTACTAAACACCGCATGTCGTGGGACATTTAAAATATTTGATATCCATTTAATTAAATTTGCTTTGCATATTTTGATTAGCTTATTTTGGAACACACGCATACAAACAAACAAAAACAAATCAAATCACACCTGCGAGATAAATAATACCCATCGCCCGAACACCTAAGACCAAAACACTGTCTGTAAATTGTGTTCTTAGTCTTGGTTCCTAGAATCTTCAAAGATCTGGCAAAACCGACTGACAATATTGTTTAACCTTTGCTTTGATAATTCGTTATAGCTGTTTCCTCCATCCACGTTGTCCCTGCAGCCATTTCAAAGTTTGCGAACGTCATAACAGTAAGTGCAGAAACAGCAGTAATGCTTACGCAGTGTATCTATATAATTGCTTGGTTAAAACTGGAACAACACATAAATGTTATTGTAATGATGGCATAAACACTGTATTTAACATAATATAATATTGTTTCATTTGGTTTTACATACTCTATTTTAGCAATATCACAAACATTAGCTGTTCTTGTAGGATTAACTATTATAATAAGTACACATCTCCCTGCCACACTCAACTATATCTATAGTTGTGATATAATGCAGATAAAACATTTAATTCCGCCTAAAATACATTGGAAGCCATACTAGTATAAACAGATTGTTAGGTTATGTTCGCTACAGAAGCTTTAATTCTTGCGATCGTTTTATTTATTCCTTGTTTATATGAGCTATACTACAGTCAATCATCCTTTGTATAGTACTTGTGAACAACTACAGTAGTAGCATGGTTGTAATGTTAAATAAGTTCAGGTTTCATCATTAATTTAAAAGTATACAATTCAGCACGTTTATTGCAATGCATGTGTGACGTAAGGCTCAATGTCATATATGAAAATGTATTCCTATATTTTACATGACGATGATGAAGTTGAATTATAGTGCTGTCTCGCTCACCAGGGGCATGTAGAAGTGTTTTAAGTTTCCAGCAAAGCTGGATATTTCATTACTTCTGGGGGGAGGAACGGTGCGGCTTCTCCTAGTCATTTATGTATTCAAAGATTACTATTTAATTCGGTCGTCAGGTCGGGCTTGCTATTAAATAACCATCGACCTGAATAGAGGACCCCGTTTGAGTGGGAATAGACCCAACACACACACTCAACCCTAATAGCCAATCATATGTATTAATGGTGTGCAATGGCACAAGTAGAGGTAGTGGGGGTTGAAATCAGTTTCACATCTCCGAGTTGTGTCAATAAAAGAGAGGTACCATTAAGTCCAAAGATGTCGTACAGCCCGCAATGTCGTGATTACGTGCTTAATTTTAATATGGTCTTGTTATTACTAATGCACAGAAAAATACCAATAATGTATGTTCCACCTATGCAATTAAATCAAATCCATGAAGTCGTAATTGTTTTTAACTATCTTAATTTTCCAATATTTTTAGTACAAAGTGTACATGTATTAAGTCCCTAACAAGTTTGAATAATAAGATGTCTATGCGACATAAATAGGTATAGTCACTATTTGGTAAAAAATAGCTTGTTAATTATGTGCAAAACGGATGACGTCAGTTTTCGTGAAAGAGATTGTTCGAAAAGGGTTATTGTACCAAATGAAGACCCTGTTAACCATGCAATGAAAACAATCGGAATTTTTCTGTGTTGCATTCTCTTGTCTATTTGAGTAGACCTTAATATCAGGCTGCCATCTTGTTATCATGGTATTCCAGCATATGGTTGATTCCTCATAGCAGACAGCATTTTCCTTTATCCTTGGTTTTTTGAAATTGTTTCTCGCTTGATGTGTTTTTTTGGTTTTGGTCCGGCGGTGATGTTTCTTTATCCAAACCATTTTTTCCTAAATTCGATGAACTATATGCTGTTTTGAATTACTAGAGCCCCATACGACAACCAAGATTTAGTTTTGCGGTGATTGCTCCGCCGGTCTTGATGATCTGGGTTGAAGACCAACTCTTATTTCCTAATTTTGGTTTTCTATTTAGTATTTTTCTTTTTATTGGTTGCAGCATTGTGCCGCTGTGTCTCATGGTCTTGGATTTTTGATCACCTTATATTCATTTTTTTTGGCCTTAGATGTTGTTCCTTAGTTTTGTGTGCAGCCTTTTGCTGCTGGGCCAGATAGTCTTGAATTTATAACTACATTATAGTGTTGAGCTGGGGGCCTGTATGCCTAAAGGTAGGTAAAATTGAATTGCAGCCACGTGCTGCGGGGCCTGGTAGTTAGTCTTGGGCTTTTATACTACCTTTTACTGTTTAAATTATGAGCATAATATCGGGACAGAATTGTATAATAGTCTGGTCTCATAGTTTCATCAACATCATCAGTCTCTTGACATAGTGTGGCCGTTGATGCACTATGCTGCTGAACATCTGACCAGTTCTCTCCACTTGACTCGATCATGTGCCAATGCCTGTGTCTGTGCAAAACTTTTCCTGGTCCATTCTGTGATGTTGTCAATCCACTTTTTTCTCTGTCTACCTCTCCTTCTACCACCTTGGACACTACCCTGCAGTACTGTTGTGGATAGACTGTTGGCTCTAGTGACATGGCCTTACCATTTCAGCTTTCTCTTTTTGACAATGGTGAGGAGGTCTTCATAATGGCCTACTTTGTGCCTGATGGTGTTGCACACTTTTTCATTTCTGATGTGGTCCATGTAAGAGATGCCAAGGATGGTTCTGTAGCATCTCATTTCAAGTGCCTGAATTCTTCGTTGTAATTCTGCTGTCAGGGTCCAGGCCTCACACGAATACAGAAAGATTGAGATGCCTAGTGCTCTCAATAGTCTGATTTTGTTTTCAGACAGATGTTATTGTCTCTCCAGATGTGTCGTAACTTTGACATAGCTGCCATTGTTTGTGCTGCTCGTGACAAAATTTCTGCTCTTGATCCCTCTTCCGTGATTATGGAAAGCAAGATATTTGAATTGGCACACTGTTTCACGTTCCTGTCTTCTGACTTTAATCTTGGCTGAGATTTGTTTGCCACTGTTTGTCATCAGCTTTGTCTTCTCGGCGGCACTCATCTCCATGTCAAATCTGCATGATGTTTTTATCCAGGTTCTTCACTAAGGTGGCAAGCTCATATTCACTGCCTGCCAGCCCATCAATTTCGTCTCCAAAGCGGAGGTTGCTAATGTTACGCCCTCCAATGCTGACTGTCCCACAGTGGTTTTCCAAGGCTTCGCTTATGATGCGCTCTGGTAAAGCGTGAGTGACAGGAGACAGCCTTGACGTACTCCAAATGTAGTCTTGAACCAGTCCCCCACAGAACCTTGAGCAATTACTGCACTGGTAGCCTTGGCGTACAGCTGCTTGACGGTGTTGGTCAACTTTCGACGCATGTTGTACTTCTTCATTGTTGCCCACAATGCCTCATACTTTATTTTACTTACATCTAATTTTTGGCCTTCTGACTTCTGACTTTCGAATTGATACGTATGATACTTATAATATGCTGTCTATTTTTTTACAGATGAAAGTCCAACAAGTCCAACAACATTATTCGATATCCAGCAAATAAAAACATATGGCATTGTCATTATAGTCTTGTTGGTCTTAGTAATTGTGGGCTTCATTCTCTATATACTGTTGAGACGTAAGTTCATATATATATATATATTCATATATATAAGTTCATATATATTTTTTGCAGCATTTGACAAGTGTAAATGAGCATACTGCATATAATGAATTGATTTGGTCATGAAATGCAATGAAATCTGTATCATTTAGTAGAGAGTTGAAGAACTAGCTTACTTGACGTACTTATGAATAACGACTCGAGGAAACAATGTGTCGGAAAACGGAGGACAAGAAATAGGCACATTGTATTATGTAAGATCAGCGTTACGAGTATATGAAAAAAGTGAAAGATAGCAACCTCACAAATATTTAACAAATATATTTTATTTCCGAGAATACAATGTGAAAATAAGAAAACACAGCTTACGGTATTACTAATTAAATGCAAAATATAATTCAAGAATTACAGTCACAAATCTTAGTAACTTAAAATCCAGAATGAAATTCAGTAAACGTCCAGGTTTGAAGTCAGTAAAACTTCCAATGAATGTATCCATGTAGAAATCGTGAAAGAGTATGTGTTTATTTCCAGAGAATATAATAAACTCCAGGTTACAACATAACACGACATAAATGTGCTACATCTTAAAGCAACAATGAACAAGTCCTAAGACTTAAAAGATTATATAGTGCTCTTCTTGACCTCAGTTCACAATTAACATTTTCTAAATAAAAGACATAATATAATGGAAAATAGCCTTCTAGAATGATCCTGATGTTTATAAAATCAACCCATAACATGTAAAATTCACTTTAAAAATCTGAAACACTGACCAACATAAACATATTATTTTCTTCTATTAAAACAAAAATTGATATTAATCCGAATCACATAGATAATTTAGCTACGTATTAGTTATTGACAGAAAATAAATTAAACCGAATCCTAAAAATGTAAATCAGGTCTTGCATAAATGAACTCAATTTTGATGAATGTCAAGTCCAACATATAACGTTACCATACAATTTCATGTAATGAAATTAAAACAATTCAATCATAACAAAAATACAAATGAAATATACATAACATCAGGAAACCAAAATGTCTTTTAAAGAGGACGGAATAAATACCATTTTATTCTGAATACTGTGATGTTACAGCTGTGTACAAGAATGATTGATTCTTTTGATGCGTATTTGCATGTAACTGCTGTAAATATGACGTTGTTATGTGGTTGTGGTTCTGTAAAACATATGTAAAAGGACAATGTTTTCCTTGCCAGCAATTTAAACGATTGTATTTATTGCCTTCTCTTTGTTGACACATCCATAAAATACTGACTCTTGTATTGATACAAGTCATTATGCATTTTATACATATTCTAGAGGTATCTGCCCAATGCTTTGTTGTGCCAAAGAAGGTTTTAAAATGATATATTCATTAGTCTTTAAAGCAATACATATGCTCCACCTACAATAAGTACATACTATTGTAATGGCTATTGAAAATATATCTTACCATTCATAGAAGTATGAAGTTTTGATTGTTCTTAAAAATCAATGTCCTTTAGATGCAAATTCTAAATGACAAATTTCTTGTTCACTCAATAAAATTTCAGCATGAGCATCTTGCATGCATCGAAAGTTTGCAAAGTTATTTGTATGCGTTCAACATTAGATATTTCTTCCCTTTTGTTGGTTTTGTTTTGTTTGAAAATTGTTTCAGTAACGTCCAGTTCTTTTGGCATTATCTAACATTCACTGTTATTATTTTGTTTCGTAAAAACAAATATTTTAGTTTCTTCACTGTTCTCAGTGTTAAATTATCTTCCATTCGCTGAGCTTTTAAGAGTAAGAGCAAATACAATGTTGTTTAAATTATTATTCACAAATGATTAGTTGTATGTTAACCTATACATTAAGATATGTTCTTACAAATGACATGATTCTTATTTTTAACTGTACCAATATTATCTCGTAAGCCACATTGTGAGGCATTTTGCATAATATCTCTTCATGTACTAGAAAAGTAAATACATTTAGCATTCCGTTTGGATCTTAGGTAAATTATATAAACACGCCAGTTCCATTTTCAGTTAGCTATCTAGCGGTATTTAAGATTGTTATGAACATTTTTAGATTATAAAATGGAAGAACAATTATACTAAATTTGGATGTAAACCTATTTATGACAAAATATTATAATGATGCTCCTAACGTTTCCGCTCTACAATTAACATATTGTACATTATTTATATCTCGTTTTGTTTTATCCATCTCTGATATTTAGACTTGCAGCACCTGTATTCGTGTCTGTTCATTTTACATATAAATAACTGATTCATGCTGAAACGTATATATGTTTTTAGTAATATGCACTAACGTTGAGAAATTATTTTTATAAGCATGTTCTTGATATGTACTATTCCTGTGGGTATAAAAATATCCATTTAGTAACATTCATTATGCAATATGAACCATGCTATTTCATATTTAGTAAAGGGCGCAAAAAGAAGGTACTAAACATGGTTGAGGCTTGAGATGTTTATCATTTATTTTGTCACAGAGTTCGGATTATTGCCTATAAGAACCGAAAGAGAAAGGAGACAACAGCAAGCAGAAAATGATGTTGGTAGGTATAGTTATGGACAGCAATAAACAGTTAGGCTTGAATGATGGAACATGTGAAACAGAGAATGTTAAGTTTTCTTAAGATGATATATCACTATACACAAATGGGATGGAGACAAGTTTAAATGTGGTGACTTCAAAGCAAATTAAATGTAAGATTTGTAAGTTTAAATGTGGTGACTTCAAAGCAAATTAAATGTAAGATTTGTATTTGCATGTTTTAGATTTTTTTCATACATGTTGTGTCGATTTCCATTCTGACTTATTAATGTGCTGAGTCAAGCTATATCAGACAATACGTAGTGTGCTTATACATATGCTTTTGTGGTGTTTCATCAATACGCTTTACATATGCACTACAAATTTGTTAAAGAATATTTTTTAATATTTCGTGAATAATAAAGTTTGTAAATAGGGGATAACAATATTTTAAAGTTAATAGTAAAATTCCAGTTGAAAATATATTTTAAAATATTTAAAATATGACTGTCAATTTAGTACTAAAGATTGTTAATTTTCTTTTCACGCTCAATCCGTGATTGATCTTTACTGTATGTAGCTTATATAGTCAATAAAAGCAAATAAAATGTCAAATGTACAAAACGAGTGATTAGAACGTCCATATATAGATATCTTATCAGAGATCTTGTATGGTAACCTATTATCCTACAAATTTTCCCAGTAAGATTGCAATTGATTCCTTCAAGCAGCCTAGTGACTTAATTGTATTATTTTCCTCATCAGAGTAATCAATATGCTTCTAAGTTATTTTGGTCCTCTCGAATATACGATTAATGACACAAACGTTAGTAAAGTTTTCAATTATAATTGGTATCAAATATGTAACTGTACTTTTATTCAACAATTAAGAATGTATGATAAAATTTGAACTAAAACAGTATATGAAAAAATCAGATAAGCAGTTAGCGAAATAAAGTTAGTTACTTATTCCTTATTATTTATTACCGATTCAATAAGTAACCAGTTACTTATTCCCGATTCAATCATTGTTACAACCATTGTTACATACATTTTGATACTTATTCTTTATTCACATCCAGTGAACTATTTATTCCTTATTCCCAATTCAGATTGTAATTGTTTACCATTGAGTTATTACCGATGAAAACTCTTCAGTGCATGCATTTGTTGTTATTCTATCCTTGCTGGAGAAATAGGACTGTTCGTTTGGTTACAGCCGTATTAAGTTAGACCTAATAAAGAGAGATCACGGACTATGTGTAGGAAGAGATTATGATCTTGGTAGGTATACACGTTTAGTAATTTGAGATATGATTAGTTAGTTGTGTTAAGTGTTTGGGACTTGGTTTGTGCTGCATCGCGTGATGTAATACTATTAGGATTTTCAAAGGTTACCAAGGACTCAAGGAAATGTGAGAGCACAAAAAACATACAAGTGTGAAATTGATTGGATATTTCTCTTGTTTGGTAATAATTTCAAGTATTTTCACGTTAAGGAAGCCTTTACTGAGATCGACCGTTGTCTTGAAGTCCTTGGAACTGGGGATACAAGCATATGGGTTTATAAACAAGCTCAGTTTCGATGAATTATATCAACACTTTGAAATAAACATGCCCCTTGACAATTTGGCGTGTTTCTCATACCAGTACCCCCCTAAGGCGCCCACTTTTGTGCTGTTTACTGCACAACTTTACAATTGCACCGTTTCTCCTGTTTCACTAGTATATCACGCCTGTACAATATATTACTCATTTACCCTATTTGGGGAACTATTTTACCTGCGCTACCTCAGGCCAGTAAAATGATTGTTTTATGCTTCATTTCACCTTTAACCTTGCGCATTATCTACCATTATAATCAACAAAACACGACGTTTCCAGACAACGAAACCGTCCTTTCTAAATTACTTTATTGTGCAATGTACCAGTCTCCCAACACGAATAATGTATATGCACTCACATAATTGTTACAATCAGTTAGGTTATAATGGGGAGCAGCATCAAGGATGGACAGACCAAGTTTTGAAACAAAAATAAAGCCTATACGGAGACCGAAACTATTTCAGACAAACCAAAACTATTTCAAACCGAAACTATTTTAGACAAGCGAGGCAAGAGAGAGTGTGTTACCAAGATAGGCTTCCAATAACCCATAATGTCTCTGCGGAGACCGAAACTAATATAGGCTACTAAATGGTAAACAAACCAAGTTCGGAGAACGAAACTATTTCACACTGCTACAGAGACAGAGACTCCAGAGAGAGTAAATAGACCGAAGTGTCAAGCTGTTACGAGACAAACTTTTTCGGTGTTATGGTTTTCACCGAATATTTTATCAAGCGCTAATTTCAGCAGCCGCCCCAGCCCTCGGAGCCTTTGGTACCGCAGCAGGGATGGCACTAAAGGAAGCTACCGGACATTGCTACAACAAAACAGAAACGATCAGGAAGGGGTCTAAGACTACCAGGAACTCCGCATTTATGATACAGCAGAAACGGCCCGAGACTAGGAACATTTTACTAACTCCAATATCGCAGATATCGCCGTTGGTTCCGCTGTCAAATTTTGATTCAATTGATGCTGCTGAAAAGTTAACGATACCAAATTGCAGAGGTGTTTTTCAACCACCATACAGCGTTGAAACCGGTATCATTAATCTCTATAACAGCACCGGACATGGAACTCACTTAATCCGCGTGCAATTTTTCATTTCGATTCATATGGGTTAGCACCGCCTAAAGAATTTATGCGTTAAATACATCAATTAAAATTCTCTCACAAAGTGAGGATCTGGTATTCCACGCTATCAACACAAAAATGACCGACCCAACAATATGCGGCATAGAAGTATTAAATGTACTCGACGCGTTCTCAACATCAACTAAACCATCCCACAAAACCGTACACGAATATAGTAGTAATCGCTTTTTAGAGAGATTTTAGAATATAATGATTGATATTTGGGGATGATCTCTCTTAAGCCAGAAAAAAAACACAGGAAATATCTGCAGCCGGTGATGTAAAAATGATAATCGATTATGAAATATCCCAGATGTCAAACTTCCCAAGTGTTGATCCAAATAGTCGTATTTCAAGACAAACAGGGTAAATTCAAAACGAGTAATGTTTCCCTGGGTGATATTTTAGTGAAGCAACGTAGTGTAGCGGAAAATGCTATCACGGTTTTTTCCACAGATAAAATAGTATCACTTGACAACAATTTTATATCCTCGACGGATAGATTAAAAACACTGCGTGATGAATATGACGACCATGTAACTAAATTTGATCAATTTACCGAGTTACAAAGAAATATTAATAATTAATAAGATTGTCACATCTATTTTAGATTTTTTAAATCCATCGGTAACTACGCCAAAACATACACAGATAAAAACTGCTATCAGCGAACTACTAACACTTGAATCCAAATGTAAAAATCATTTAAAAGAATTTAAAACTTATCGTAAAAATCTCGTTGAGATATTCCTTGGACGTCAAATAAATGAAATCGACATAAGATTCACAGAAATTAAAACATCCATCGAAGAGACCAATAAGACTCACGAGTCCATCAAAGATGATTTCTTGAAGATAATAGCCACACTTGAAAAAACAACGATTCCTCATGAGAGAACTAACAACGTAGTATATACGATCTAACACGGATTATTTGCGTGGACACCAAAAAATAACATATTAAATATCACCGCGACCGTCTAAGGTATTTATCGATTAACACTGGTGTCGCCGACTAGGTTTTATATTTGATCGACGAGTACAACCGGGGTTGACAAAATGATATCAACGATCATCGATAAAGATTCAAATGAACTATTGACAATAACATCCACCGATAATAATTTGGCTAGGACGCAAATAACATGGTACGTGGAATTTGTAGTAGATTTGGGTAAACAGCTTAACTAAAATCTGTTATTGTAAATAAAATGTCATCGTCACAGCAGTATCGCTATGATGAGGTCCGCGAATTTCAAACTAAACTCAAAACACTTACCGAAGAATACAAAACAAAAAAATAATACAATATCGATGAAGCATTACCGTCGTTGACGTTACCGTGTACTCGGTATCGGGTGTAATTACTGGAGCTGGTATTATACTCTCCTCGGTGACAATGTTCCCCCTATAGCTGTTTCAATTTGTATATCGGCGGCGTCAACATCGCGGGAGTAATTTCAATTTTACCAGTAACGAATATCATTATGTAATCAGCGTAAACTACAGGCCAACACAGTTAAATTTCATACGGTGTCAAACGCGTATTCGCAATTATCCTGGATGATATCGCCGTCGCTCGATGACGCATTAATATCCGACGATGATTTTCCGCATTGGTACGTATTTATGATTCCGCGATGTCAAAATTAGAAAAACAACATGAATATAATGGCAACATCGCAAGAACTACTTCAACGAATAGTGGAAAATACCACCCCGGTGAAAACCACCATGATCTCAATAAGCTCAACCAACCCTGAATTCAGTGTCAATTTCCCCACTGCGATTCCGGTGAAGGACATAGAGCTGGCAAATTACGAGTATACCACAGTTGTCCAAATTTTAGTATGGTAGTGATTTAGATTTTCCCGTGGGGAAGGAATGGTGTCACATCCCTACAGGCATTTATGAATACAAAGTATGCTATTTTATTTGGTCGTTATGTCGCGCCCCTAGAATGGGCTATCGACATGAATGAGAGACCTAGGGGAGTGGGGATAGAACAGCCATGCACTCAACTCTATCAACGTATCGAAAGCTGCAGTGCTAGAGGTATAATGGCACCAAATGATGACTAGTGAAAAATGGTTTTCACGTCTAGTCTTTTGCTGGTGTTGATGTCTGACCGAGGAAAAGGATATGTGAACTGGCTCGCCCTAGCTTTATCAAATCGAGTCCAGTCGTTGCTAGTGGATACCCTATACCGATATTGTGTAAGCCACCTGTGCAATTGAGTCAATCTTTCAAGTTATATTTTTTCCTAATCATCCTAACATTCCAATTTTTGTCTATTACAGAGTGTACATTTGGTGTGTTCCCTATACATTTTGTAAACTAGGTATGTCAAGTGACATGGGTAGGTTGATCAATGTCAGGTTAAATGGGTTGTTAATTGTGATGGTGGAGAGCCAAAAATGATCAAGTTTGATTTTGAAGAACGAGATTGTCGAATAGAGTTTCTGAGCCAAAAGGAAACTATGTAAATATAAATAGCCCTTAAAAGAGCTTTTTGATGGAGTGTTACAGGGTGTAATCGTAGTTCCCTCTTTCTTCTGGTGAATACCTGTGTCCTTTTGGGTGTCTTGCTTTTGTTGTTGTTCCTCCATCTTGATGTTGCCTCCTCCCGTCGTGTCCATTCCGTGTTCTTCCTTAACAATTTGGAATACTTAGTGCTGTTATTAAAGTAAAGTATACAACCTCATATGACAGCATATTCTCGCGTTGGTAGTTATTCAACGTAACAATTTAGGTTTTAGGGTAATTAGGATAATTGTGTGAATTTTTATTGCAGCGTGAGCTGTCTTGCTAGATGAAATCATGTTATAGGCCTTAGTTCTTATTGCTTAGTTTATGATGCAGCCTTGTGCTGCGGGGCCTGATAGTCTGAGTATTGACTACCTTATAATGTTATTAATTTAAGGATCTGACTTAGAGTAAATAACTTTATTTGTAACATTGTGTCGCCGTGCCTGATAGTCTTTATATGTTGAGACTACCTCATAATATCTATTTGAGGCCAAAAAGCGGGAGACGTTTTTAAATGGTCACGTTTACACCATAAGGATATCTCCTTTTTTGGGGTTCTAATCTGAATTGTAATCATAGTTTAGTTGTATAAATGCTGTCAATGAGGCTGTATATAGGGAGAATTGTAAGAGCAGACATTAGAGAGGTCGTATCCGAGACACTTCTTTGTTAATTTTATATTGTTCTATATGTTGTTATTTTGGATATTTCAATGTTTATCTTTTTGCCTGGTAATTCCATTAACGTTACAGCATCCTGTTAGGATTGGTTAGCACAGGTATCAGCCGTGGTACTTTTTACCCAGCGTAGTGTAGGTTGGCTCCCCTAACGGAGTAACGGAGTCACTTCTGATCCTGTACATTCACATTCCGTGTGGATGTGATTATTTGAAAATATAAGGTTAAGAACCAGGATTATTGTGTTAGTTGGTCCTGGTGTAATTTAATTTTGTAATCTTATCTTTTATCGATAAGCCCTGATGTTCTAAGTAATTATATTATATTTTGAATTTCGTTTGAGGGTTAGTGTTTTTTAATTGAATTATTTCCGGGTAGTACTTGGTGCAGAGATGTTTAGCTGTTTAGATCTAAATATTTTAATTTCCTTTTGGTTCTCTTTACAGTTATTAAATATGTGGTGTAAGTCTTCAGGTAGTTTACAGCTGAAGCAATTGGTGCTGTGTGGGAAAGGTACTATATATTTACCAAAGCTGTTGGCCAGTTTTGTTTTTCCTAGAATTATTCTGTTTATTTTAGTTTGTTCCAAACTGCTGCACCTAGGCGTTAAGATGTTTATATCAACTTCCTTAATGATGTTATGTAAAGTTCTCACTTGTTTGTTTAGTTCCCAATTCTTTTGTCATGTTCGATTGATCATTGAATAGATCACACTAGATTTCAGTCTGACCATACTTGAGAGGTATGTAATTTGGTTCAGAGATTTTATTTGTAGCCAGTTGGTCTGCTAATTAATTTATTTTTATGTCTATGTGGGATGGAAACCTTACAAACTCGACGGTTTGTTTCTGAGAGTCGATTAATTTCATGATTTGATTAATTTGTGCAAGAAATGTTTTCCTAGATTTAATGTTATTATTTTTAATGGAAGTAAGGACGCTAAGCGAGTCACTAATAATCAAAGTATTGTTTGGTTTGTTATCATGTATCCATTTTAAAGATTCAAGGATGGCCAAAATTTCAGCTGTATAAATGGAACAGTGGTCTGGAAGACGACTGCCCATTTGGATATTATGTTCTGGTATGACCCAGGCTGCAGCTGTTTTGAAATGATTTGTAATTTTGGAGCCATCCGTGTAAATGTGTGTATAATTTAGTACTGGTTGTCAATAGTTTCCATTGCTAGTGTTTGTAGGTATTGCTGTTGATTTTCTTTGTTACATTTCCTTACAAGCTAGGTATTTACTTGTATTGGTACATTATTCCAAGTTTTTTTTTTCATTTTTCAGTTAAATGATTAGCTTCTACTTGGAATATATCTACTGGTATTTGATGTTTTACCATCTGGGTCTTACCAAATCGAACAGATCAATGATGAATTATAATAAAATCCATTACGGGAAAAGAATCAAAAATCGCTGTAACAGTTCATGAACCAAACTATCATCCGCGATTGAGATAAATTCATTCGGGTGAGCTGTATATATTTATCAGCGTTCTATATGAACCGTGCTAGGATGGCCTGAAATCCAACCTTGTACATCTCTACAAATGCCCGAACCTAAGAACTCTGTTTATGTCACAGATGTACAATCATACAATGAAATTGCTTCATCATATCGAGATTATTTGTCTGATATAAAAAATGCAAAATTAACCGATAGATTTAAATTTCTCGTTAGGAATATCACGCAATGGGATTTTGTTTTTGAGAAAATTCGCGATACATTCATTACCATTGCATTTACTTTAAATAATGTAATTGATGATTTTAAAGAGATTAATCAATTACATAAAACACAACTAGAGAAATCGCAACATAGTTTCCAAGAACATCTTTTTGATATAGCGAGTTCACGCAGCGAGATCATAAAATATGTTAAAATAGTAAATCAGCTTGTATCCGACCTGGATTACATCAACAAACGAATAGTTCAAGTAATAATTAATGACAAGAATGGAGATAAACATAAATTTGTAACTGCATACAATATAACAAAAGTTGATTTACCCAATTTTAAGTTTCCTGGGTATAACACAAATAAACTAAAAATATATTAATTATCTTATCTCGGAAAACTTTTCTTTGATATTCGAGGCATTGAACAAAATAACACAACCACAAACAACCATCCTCATACATAATAATGACCCAGACGGGGGTGGGCGGCATTTTGCTCCTCGGAATGTGAAAATATTCTCGGTGATTGCAGTAAATCTAGTACGTGACTCTATCGATGAAAGTTACCAAATAAATCTCAAGAGATAAAATCAAGCTCAGCAGGGTTTTACTTTATACTCATTTGTATCAACGGCTCCACCCATATTTTTAATAATTCAGTAGCCATCAAATCCAGAGTATATGCGATGCCATAATGATTCATTAATGATAATTCATTTTAAGTAATTTGATTGACTTAAAAAAAGAGATTTTACAAATTAGTCTGTATGTGAAATCCAAAAGGATTTTACCATAACACCGAAATAGTTTGTCTCGTAACGGCTTGAAACCTCGGTCTATTTACTTTCTGTGGAGACTCTGTCTCTGCAGCAGTGTGAAATAGTTTCGGTCTCCGAACTTGGTCTGTTCACCATTTAGTAGTCTAAATTAGTTTCGCTCTCCGCTGAGACATTATGGTTTATTGGAAACCTATCTATGTAACACACTCTATTTAGTCTCTTTTGTCTGAAATACATTCGGTTTGAAATAGTTTCGGTTTGTCTGAAATAGTTTCGGTCTCCGTAGAGGTTTTTTTTTGTTCGAAAACTTGGTCTGTTCACCCTACTACTCATCTCCAGGGTCATGTTTAGGATTCTTGCCTGGAATCACACTATAACATTCAAACATGCTATCATGGAATATCAACAACGCCTCAATATGTGCGGTTTTCCACTATCAGTTGGCTTTTTATTCGGGCTGAGAACACCAAATTCCCCACATCAACAAAGTGATTAATTCAATCTATGAAATCTTTAAAATGGAAAGATATATGACAACAATGAGTATACGATTATCAGAAGACGAGCGTAAGGATCTATCTGGTTTATACAAAAAGTTGAGACTGGATAGGTATGTTGGACTGAAGTCTGTCATTGAAACATAGCACAGAAAACACATTTTGTGTTTGATTCTGTATCGAATCGATAGCCAGTGTAGGGTACAGAGCAGTGGTGAGGTGTGCTCTGATCGAGGTACTCAAAAATGATCCGTGCAGCTGTAGTTTGAACTTTTTGAAGTTTTTGGAGTGAATATTGTGACGAACCATACAAAACTGAGTTACAATAGTCCAGTCTTGAATGTACTAATGAACACACAAGTGTTTTAATAGCATCAGCTGAAAGGAACTGATCCGTTTCAATTCAAGGTATGCATCATTGCATATGTTCATGACATGTTGGTGCAATGTGAGAGTGCTGTCTAGAGTAACGCCTAGGATTCGTACTGACTGAGAATTTAATGTTGGTGCTGCTGATATTTATTGTCTGTTGTAAATAATTTGAATGAGAAAGTCTTTGTGTGGTGCTTAGAATAACCACAGTTTTATCCTGATTAATATGCAGCTTGTTACATGTCATCCATGATTTCACATCAGAAATGCACCTCTCTACTCCATTGATGGTAACATTAGCTTCAGTTTCGTGGTTAGACTTGTATATTTGAATGTCATCAGCATACAGTTGGTGTGACACTGGGTGATGATCTATGACACTTGAGAGCGCCTGAGTGTACAGAATGAAGAAAACAGGTACAAGAACAGATCTCAGTGGAACACCACAACATACGTCAACTGGGCTGGAGTGTATTCCATATGCGGACATAATTTGTGTCCTCTGTATTAATTAGGACTTGAACCACTGTAAGGCTATATTCTCAATGCCAAATACATGCTGTAGATAGTGAAGTTATATATCATGGTCTATTGTGTCAAATGCTGTAGATAAATCGAGGAGAGTGAGGACTGCAATCTTTCCACTATCCGAAGCAGAGAGAATAACATTAAATACTTTCAGAAGAGTAATTTCCATACTGTGGCAAGGGCGATGTGCAGACTGTACATTGCTAAAAAGACTGTTTGAATTCAAATGAGATCCAAGTTGGGTTAAAACAACCCTTTCTAAGATTTTTGATACCAATGGGAGATTAGAAACTAAGCGGTAGATCTTTCAATCGTTATTGTCAAGTGTTGGTTTTTTCATCAGTGGCTTTACGATTGAAAGTTTTGAAAAATGATGGGAATTACCACGATGAGAGAGAGAGAAATATTAATAACATCAGTTAGTGAAGGCAATATTGAGTCTAAGGACTCAAGCAGCAGTGATGACGAAATTGGATCAAGTTCACAAGACTTTGGTGCACTTTCAATCACGACTGTTCGTACTAAATCAATAGAAACAGCTTCAAATGCTCCTAATGGTTGCTGCTGAAATTCTGCATCATATAACTGTATGGTGACGAGTCAGTTGAAATTGTGCTGTCAAGCGAATCTCTAATGGTTTGTACTTTGTCACGGAAGAAATGTCCAAATAGGTCCGGAAGTTTTAGTGGAGAGAAAGTTGTTGGAAGTGGTGTTAGTTATCTCAATGAGCTCTTTGCAGCTGGAACTGTCCGTGACCTTAGTACTGTACTGGGATAATTTGGCTAAATGGACTATGTTTGTGACGTTCTTCTTAGCAGCTTAATAGATTTGTTTATGAATAGTGAGTCTGGTGAAAAGGCAAAGCCTCTATCCTTTTCGGCGTTGTTTTTTAGCAGCGCGAAGCTGTTCTCTAACACCGCTATACCATGGAGAACACTATTGTTTTGATACTCTACATTTGGTGGCTGGGGCATATTTTTCAAGCAATGAACGCAGGCTGTTATCAAGTTGTTCCGTTGTTGGATGTAAGAAAGTTGTTAGGTTTTCTTGGATGTCATGCATGAATTTGGTTCTATTTGTCATACGGAGGTTTCTCTTAGTAGCAAATAGAAGCATGTTGTCGATATGTACTATTCTTCTGGTTATAACAATATCCATTTAGTAACATTCATTATGCAACATGAGACATGCTATTTCACATTTAATGAAGGGCCCAAAAATAAGGTACTAAACATGGTTGAGGCTTGAGATGTTTATCATTTATTTTGTCACAGGTTTCAGATTAGTGCCTAGAAAAACCGAAAGACAACGGAGACAAAGACAAATGAGACATCAGAAATCACCGCAAGCAGAATATGTTTTTGGTAGGTATAATTAGGGACAGCAATAAACAGTTAAGCTTGAATGATGGAAAATGTGAAACAGAATATTAAGTTTTCTTAAGACGATATATCACTATATACAAATGGGATGGGTACCAGTTGAAATGTGGTGACTTCAAAGCGAATTAAATGCAACTTTTGTATTTGTATGTTTTTCATTTTTTTTCTCATACATGTTGTGTCAAGCTATATCAGACAATACATAGTGTGTTAATACATATGATTTTGTGGTGTTTCATCAATATGCTTTACATATGCACTACAAATTTGTTAAAGAATATTTTTTAATATTTCGTGAATAAAAAAGTTTGTAAATAGGGGATAACAACGTAGTATAGGTAATAGTAAAATTCCAGTTAAAACTATATTTTAAAATATTTAAATTATGAATGTCAATTTAGTACTGAAGAGCGTTAATTTTCTTTTCATGCTCAATCCGTGATTGATTTTTACTGTATGTAGCTTATAGTCAATACAATCAAGTAAAATGTCAAATGTACACAACGAGTGATTAGAACGTCCATATATAGATATCTTATCAGAGATATTGTTTGGTAACTTATTATCCTACAAGATTTCCCAGGAAGATTAAAACTGATTCCTTTAATCAACCTAGTGAATTAACTGTATTATTTTCCTCATCAGAGTAATCAATATGTTTCTGAGTTAGTTTGGTCCTTTCAAATATCGACAATATACGATTAATGACACAAACGTCAATAAAGTATTCAATTATGATTGTTGCCAAATATATAGCTGTATTTTTATTCAACAATTAAGAATGTACAATATAGTTTGAACTAAAACTGCAAATGATAAAATCTGATTTTAAGTTAGCGAAATCATATTAATTGCTTATTCCTTATTACTTGTTACTGATTCAATAAGTAACCAGTTACTTATTCTCAGTTCAATCATTGTTACAACCATTGTTACATACATTTTGATACTTATTCTTTATTCACATCCAGTGAACTATTTATTCCTTGTTTCCAATTCAGTTTTAAATTGTTTACCATTTAGTTATTACCGATGAAATCTCTTCAGGGGATGCATTTGTTGTTATTCTATCCTTGCTGGAGAAATAGGACTGTTCGTTTGGTTACAGCCGTATTAAGTTAGACCTAATAAAGAGAGATCACGGACTATGTGTAGGAAGAGATTATGATCTTGGTAGGTATACACGTTTAGTAATTTGACATAGGATTAGTTAGTAGTGTTAAGTGTTTGGGTCGTGGTTTGTGCTGCATCCAATAGTCATACTATTCGGATTCTCAAAGGTTACCAAGAACTCAAGGAAATGTGAGACCACAAAAAACATACAAGTGTGAAATTGGATATTTCTCTTGCTTGGTAATAATTTGATTAGAGCAGAATTATTTGAAATATTTTCAAGTTAAAGAAGCCTTTACTGAGATCGACCGTTGTCTTGAAGTCCTTGGAAACTGGGGATACAAGCATATGGGTAGGGGTTTGAAAACAAGCTCATTTTCAATCAATCATATCATCACTCTGAATTAAAACCATCCTTTGACAATTTGGCGTGTTTTTCATACCCAGTACCCCCCTAAGGCGCCCACCCTTGTGCTGTTTATTGCACAACTTTACAACTGCACTGTTTCTCCTTTTTCTATTTCCTTAACGTATTACTAGTATAACACGCTTGTACAATATATTACTCATTTACCCTATTTGGGGAACTATTTTACCTGCGCTACCTCAGGCCAATAAAATGATTGTTTTATGTTTCGTTTCACCTTTAACCTTGCGCCTTATCTACCATTATAATCAACAATACACGACGTTTCCAGACAACGAAATCGTCCTTTCTAAATTACTATATTGTGCAATGTACCAGTCACCCATCACGAATAATGTATATGCACTCACATAATCGTTACAATCAGTTAGGTTATAATAGGGAGCAGCAACAAGGGTGGACAGACCAAGTTTTCAAAAAAAAAAATCCTCTACGGAGACCGAAACTATTTCAGACAAACCGAAACTATTTCAAACCGAAACTTTTTCTCACAAATGAGAGAGTAAATAGACCGAGGTGTCAAGCCTTTACGAGACAAACTATTTCGGTGTCATGGTTTTAACCGAATATTTTATCAAGTCCGATACGATATCTTGATCTAGGGTCATGCAAATTTATCGTTACAAATCCATGTGGGATTGACTGAGCGTGACAAAAGAAATTTTTAAAGAGATTATAATCGATATCTCCACTGCACAGGTTCGGTAAATATTTAGTAGCGTATGTGTGTCAATCCCATTAAATACAACAAGAATTTTACAGTTATCCCTGATCAGTTTTGGTATTTATGTATATCTCTGAGTGACATATATCACATCAGTATATTTATGACTACCTCGGAAAAATATCATGGCGGGATTCTTTTGATTGTCTAGCATCACATCATCATATACATCTGAATTGTTAATACTTCCAACAATAATATCAACACGCGGTTCTTCCTCGATATCGGTTATAAATTCAATAATATCATCATCGATTTTTTATTTTACATTCTCGTTAAAATCTTTTAACACCTCGTAACATTGTTGATCGTCTACACCTGGGGTTACCAAATATAGTTTATCCCATTTCATCCATCTCGTTATCAAATCAAGTAACAACTGTGTCTTGCCACTTCCAGAGAGTTACATTATAGTCATGCAAATATAATTAGGTAGCGCTGCATCATACTTAACGAATTCTCGTGTTTTTGTCGCCGAAAAATCAATTACATGCATGTTATTATAAATAAATTATGGATCTATATTGTGTGAAATGTAGGAAGCGTACACCAACAATTGACCCAATGCCTGTTACAACTAAAAATAGCAGAGAAGCTATCAGTTTCAAGTGTGAACGATGCGGTATACAAGAAATAGATTTGTTAATAAAAATGAGGTGATATTGCAGCCAAACTATCAAAACTTCCCGGGAGGCCATGGGCAAAATATCCAGCAGAAAAACATCTTGCAATGTATAGTTATTGTGGACCTTTAACCAGACTCGATATCCGACTCAATGATCAAAACTATCCCCGCGCCGGTGAATATCCAATAAACGCAATTGATAAGGCATATCATACTCATGATGTTCCTTATAAAAGCAGCAATCTGCAATTCTATCACTGATAAATCATTCAAAGAAGAATTAACTTCATCGTTGATAAAATCGGCGACGAAAAGTAAATTAATGCTGGGTGATGGTAATTAATAACAAGATGGAGTTTATTTATTATTCCCCGAGAGGATACTGGATGGGTAAATCAGCAATCGATAAACTCTCTAACGCCGCAAAAGTGGAAAATACCACCGCTGCGGATTGGTTATCCAAACAGGCGATATGGCAGATTTATCTACCACCGCTTAAATAAATTAACTTCTCGCATTTTGATCTCATCGTCCCTAATGAAGTTCATCAAGCTGATAAATTATTTCTGCCGCACGATACTGTTAATAAGCAAACATACAAGTATGCGCTAACCATAGTTGATGTTGCGAGTAGATACAAACAAGCACAGCCACTAAAGACAAAGTCATCAACTGAAGTAGCTTCCCGTTTGAAAGGATTTATCGACGTGATCCTGGAATACAAGGTAGTCTACAGTGGACAAATCTATTACAGGTTGATCCTGACAAGGAATTTCAGGGTGCAGTGTTATCAACAATGAACAATCATAATGTCACCATCAGCCCACAAAATGATTTTTCAAAACAACAAATACTCTGCAATGTCACTGTGAGATATTTATATGAAACAGGAGAGCTTGAAGGCGGTAGAAAAAGAGCTTCTGATCCATTTTGGAGTGTCACCGCACATACATAAAATATCTAGCACAACGAGTTCCACTGGTGGACCAGCAATCTATAGATTAGATTCAACTTCTCCTCAGCGCGGATTTACACGGGAACAATTACAAGTGATACCCTCGGATACTCAATTACAACCGCGTGGTCTTAACTAGCACCTCTAGGTCTGTTGCACTCAAGACTAGTCAGCATCACATTATCTCTGGTATGACCAACACTGATATGTTTAATGTCTGCGGTAAATTGGCGAGGTTCTTTATCCGACCAACACGAACGCATTATACATTTACAACTCGCGCAGTGATTATTCTGTTGTTCTTTCAGAGTAATTATAAATTCAGCATCAATATCAAATTTTCTGTTATTTTGTTTATCCTGTTGTTTATAACCAGCGAGTTTTTTTCTAATTATGTCATCGCTGACAATATCACTGATTGTGGTGTCATTATCATCTAAAAAAGTCTTCCAAATTGATTTATTCTTCGTAATCTGGATATTGCTAAGTAAACTAAATTTGACCACTCGATGTGATCATCTACGATCCAAACAATCCCATCGTCAATCCCCGTGAAGAATGTATAGTTGACGCGTATCCTCGAGTCCATGGGGATTTATCAACACGCAATGCATCTTCAACAACACTGATTTCAACCAACACAATATCATTTAAGAAGATAATCTGCTTCTCAGTCAGACTTGGTATATAAATTTCAAAAATCTCTCGTCATGTATCCGTATGCCTATACACAGCGGCACTGGAAGTGTTGCGAAGTTTTCTTTATACGCTCTAAACAACTTCATCTGAAGTGTATCTCTGACTATCTTTCTACTTGCTACTATCAAATCGTTTGATCTCCCCGCTTCCCAAAATTTATTTAATTGCGTTTCTGAAATTATTTCACGCGCTATTTCACACTGGATTTTATCCGGTTGTAATCTGATTAATTTCTTAAACTCACTGAATTCTTTATGATGAGATCTATGATCAATATTAATTTATTCAGAATAATCTACAAAATTCTTCCACCAATCATGTGGAGATAAACAAACAAATGGTGGTGGTTGACTATAATCGCCACACATTATCACAGTTGTATTCGCTAGCAATAGGCAGTCAAGAAACATGTTTAATATATCTAACGACACTGTGCATATCTCATCCCAAATAGAAATTTGAGGAATATATTTCTCGCCCATTCTTTAAGGAGTCCATGCGTCACCTTTCCATCAAAATAAACTGTGATAAGTGCAAGCATTAACTCCTCGCTGTTTCATCTCTCTTGCAAGTCTGTGTCTTGGTGTTAGCACAATTTAGTTTGATTTCCCTCGAAATAATTCGATCACACGAGTCGTCTTCCCTGACCCACCATCTACGTAGATTATGGCTGCGAGTATTAGCAAAATAATAAACAACGCAGTGGATAAAAAATAGCATCACTGAACAATGAGGGATATGACACTCAGCGAAATATTACTGCAAATACGATAGAGAAGCTATCACTGAATTCAGTGTCAGTTTCCCCACTGCGATTCCGTTGAAGGACATAGCCCTGGCAAAATTACGAATATATCCCAGTTGGCCAAATATTAGATCAAAATCATTTGGTGGTCAGCAACCGAATAATTCCTTGGTGTAAAAATAAACAAGACGGAACTCCAGATTGGAATATAGTTTACTTACCATCTGGGTCTTATCAAATCGAACAGATCAATGATGAATTACAGCGTAGAATAAAATCCATTAAGGGAAAGGAATGAAAAAATCGCTATCACAGTTTATGAACCAAACATTGGGATTTTGTTTTTGAGAAAATTCTCGACTCATTTATTACCATTGCATTTACTTTAAATAATGTCCTTGATTATTTTAAAGAGATTAATCAATTATATAAAAGTTTCCAAGAATATCTTTTTGATATAACGAGTTCACGTAGCAGGATCATTAAATATGTTAAAATATTAAATCAGCTTGTATCCGACATGGAATACATCAACAAACGAATAGTTCAAGTAATAATTAATGACAAGAACGGAGATAAACAAATTTCCTAACTGCATACAATATAACAGAAGTTGATAACCCAATTTTAAGTTTGCTGGGTATAACACAAATTAACTAAAAAAAATTGTTAATGATCTTATCTCGGAAAACTTATCTTTGATATTCAAGGCATTGAAAAAAATAACACAACCACAAACAACCATCCTCAAACATAATAATGACCCACACGGGGGTGGGCGGCATATTGATCCTCATAATATGAATATATCTTCTGCGATTGCAGTAAATCTAGTATGTGACGCTATCGATGGAAGTTTCCAAATAAATCTCGAGAGATCAAATCAAAAACAGCAGGGATATATTTTAGACTCATTTTCACCAACGGCTCCACCCAGATTTTAAATAATTGAGGAGCCAACAAATTCGGAGTATATGCGATGCCATAATGATTCATTAACAAGAATTAATTTTAAACTCACTGACCAGT
Organism: Unio delphinus; assembly: GCA_029339505.1. Taxonomy (NCBI): domain Eukaryota; kingdom Metazoa; phylum Mollusca; class Bivalvia; order Unionida; family Unionidae; genus Unio; species Unio delphinus. Next base: position 10,447,410 of record JAQISU010000122.1, on the reverse strand, counting down.
CCAATAATTTGATTGACTTAAGAAATGAGATTTTACAAATTAGTCTGTATGTGAAATCCTAAAGGATTTTACCATAACACCGAAATAGTTTGTCTCGTAACGGCTTCAATCCTCAGTCTATTTACTCTCTCTGGAGACTCTGTCTCTGTAGCAGTGTGAAATAGTTTCGGTCTCCGAACTTGGTCTGTTAAACATTTAGTAGTCTAAATTAGTTTCGCTCTCCGCAGAGACATTATGGTTTATTGGAGACCTATCTATGTAACACACTCTTTCTAGTCTGGTTTGTCTGAGATAGTTTCGGTTTGAAATAGTTTCGGCTTGTCTGAAATAGTTTAGGTCTCCGTATAGGCTTTTTTATTGTTTGAAAACTTGGTCTGTCCACCCTACTACTCATCTCCAGAGACACTTTTATGACTCTTGCTGGACTCACTATAACATTCACCAATGCTATCATGGTTCATCAACAACGCCTCATTCTGTGAGGTTTTCCCCTATCAGTTGGCTTTTTATTCTGGCTGAGAACACCAAATTCCCCACATCAACCAAGTGATTAATTCACTCTATGAAATCCTTAAAATGGAGATCTATATGACAACGGCTGATACTCCAAATTTATTACAATATCAAATACAGGTCTATGTAAAAACTGTATAAAAGGTGACGTATTGGCTCAAATGTATACTTAATATAAAGTCTTATGTCATGTGTTGCTCTCAACTGACTGTATTTATCCGAGAATATCTCGACATCGGCACGACATAATAAAAATAATAATAATGTGGACTTTGTATAGCACCTAATCTTTCTAGGCTCTAATCGCTTTTCACCATCAATAATGATATGACTACACTACAGAAAAAATTTACAACAACAATGAAATTGGAAAACATAAAAACATGCTGAAAACATTTAAGATACAAAACATAGTTAGGTCTCTAAGTTTGTGCCTGCAATCGAAACAGGTGAGTTTTAAGAGCACTCTTAAAAGGGACCACTGTACTTTTGTGTCTAATTTCAATAGGCAATTCGTTCCACGTCGCCGGGCCCTGTTTTGCAAATGAACGTTATCGATATGACTTCGTTTCCACCGTAGGAACAATGAGTATACGATTATCAGAAGAAGTGCGTAAGGATCTATCTGGTTTATACACATAGATGAGACTGGATAGGTATGATAGACTGAAGTCTGTCATTGAAACATAACACATATAACACATTTTGTGTTTGATTCTGTATCGAATCGATAGCTAGTGTATGGTACAGAGCATTGGTGAGGTGTGCTCTGATCGTGGTACTCTAAAGATGATCCGTGCGGTTGTGGTTTGAACGTTTTGAAGTTTCTGGAGTAAATATTGTGACGAACCATTCAAAATTGAGTTACAATAGTCCAGTCTTGAAAGTACTAATGAACACACAAGTGCTTTAGTGGCATCAACTGAAAGGTACTGATTAGTCTCAATTCAAGATATGCATCCTTGCATATGTTCATGACATGTTGGTGCAATGTGAGAGTACTGTCTATAGTAACGTCTAGGTTTCGTACTGACTGAGAATTTAATGTTGGTGTTGCAGATATTTATTGTCTGAGGTAAAGAATTTGAATGAGAAAGTCTTTGTGTTGTGCTCAGAATAGCCACAGTTTTATCCTGATTCATCTGTAGCTAGCTACATGTCAAACATGATTTCACATCCGAAATGCACGTCTCTACTCCATGGATGGTAACATTAGATTCAGTTTGGTGGCTAGACTTGTATATTTGAATGTCATCAACATACAGTTGGTGAGACACTGGGTGATGATCTATGACACTTGAGAGCGCCTGAGTGTACAGAATGAAGAAAACAGGTACAAGAACAGATCTCAGTGGAACACCACAACATACGTCAACTGGGCTGGAGTGTATTCCATATGCGGACATAATTTGTGTCCTCTTGACTAAGTAGGACTTGAACCACTGTAAGGCTATATTCTCATTGCCAAATACATGCTGGAGATGGTGAAATAATTTATCATGGACTATTGTGTCAAATGCTGCAGATAAATCCAGGAGAGTGAGCACTGTAATCTTTCCACTCTATGAGGCATAGAGAATGTCATTAAATACTTTCAGAAGAGTAGTTTCCATACTGTGGCAAGGGCGATATAAAGACTGTATATTGCTAAAAAGACTGTTTGAATTCAAATGAGATAAACGTTAGGTTAAAACAACCCTTTCTTCCATTTTTGATATCAATGGGAGATTAGAAACTAGACAGTAGTTCTTTCAATCGTTATTGTCAAGTGTTGGTTTCTGCAGCAGTGGCTTTACTATGGAAGTTTTGAAAATGAAGGGAATTCCCCCGATGAGAGAGAAATATTAATAACATCAGTTAGTGAAGGCAATATTGGGTCTAAGAAGACAAGCAGCAGTGATGACGGAATTGGATCAAGTTCACAATACTTTGGTGTACTTTTCATCACGATTGATCGTATTGAATCAATAGAAACAGATAAAAATGCTCCTAATGGTTGTCGCTGAAATTCTGCATCATAGCTGTATGGTGACGAGTCAATTGAAATTGTGCTGTCAAGCGAATATCGAATGGCTTGTACTTTGTCACGGAAGAAATTTGCAAATAGTTACGGATGGTCTAGTGGAGAGAATGTTGTTGGAAGTGGTGTTAGTTATCTCAAAGAGCTCTTTGTATCTGGAACTCTCCGTGATCTTAGTACTATACTGGGATAATTTGGCTAACGTTCTTCTTAGCGGCTTAATAGATTTGTTTAGGAATAGTGAGTCTGATGGAAAGGCAAAGCCTCTCTACATTTCGTCGATGTTTTGTAGCAGTGCGAAGCTGGTCCCTAACTCCGCTATACCATGGAGAACACTTTTGTATTGAAACACTGCATTTGATGGCTGTAGTATGTTTTTCAAGCAATGAACGCAGGCAGTTATCAAGTTGTTCCGCTGTTGGATGTAAGAAAGTTGTTAGGTTTTCTTGATTGTCATGCATGAATTTGGTTCTATTTATCATACGGAGGTTTCTCTTAGTAGCAAATAGAGGTGGAGGGTTAGGAACTGATACGTCGAAATGGCATACAATGCAGAGGTGACATGTTTTCGTCCACTTTGTTCTGTTATGTACATAATATTCTAGAGGCGCTGTAATCAAAATCATCTTAGTAGAGGTTCAATTAGTGGAAAAAAATCATACAATCTATGAACATTTTAGTGTCTGTCATACCCGGTTCCCATCGTTGTTTCATATCTAACATTAGTCAGGACTTACTTCGTGGATGGATTCTGCCGCACAGAGATAACATATCAACGGGGGTCCATTTTCAGAACTCTCTAAAGATGACTCGTAGAGGAGCAACTGTATACGTAATATTCTGTTTGCATGTGTTGTGCTCGACCTCTTTCATCTAAACGCGAGTTCGTCGAATTCGTCTCTAATAAGTTTATTCTAAGATTTCCTACTATTGCAACTTGTTATTCTTTACCGACAGTCAAACATGTGTTACAATGAAAATTATCCAAGTAAGTGTTTAAGCATCGCAAAATTTAGCTGCAATATGTTCATAGATTATAAATTTTTTAAATACTTTTGCTAGTATTTCCGCTTGCCTTAGACGAACACTGTCAAAAATGCTTTTCGGAATCAAACATATCTCTATTTAGAAAATATCTTACAATAATAACTGTCATTATCATTTTAGTGGTGAACTGTAGGAACCAGATATGGACTGGAGAGGTAATCTGATATGGACTTTGTTACAACTATCATATATTAATCTACGGATTTCAATAAGTCGGCGAGACGAATTTTCGTTAAACTTTTCCTACATTTGAAAGAAATACCTAATTAGATATTGTCGGAGAGGCGATGAAATTCAATAATTACAATATATTTAATCGATCCAAATTGTGCGTCTTTTCCATACCCGTTCCCTATAGGTTTCCTCTTTTTTGCTGATTCCTCTCGATGACATTCATCAGGACTTCTTTCATGGCTAAACAATATCCCCCAGAGATAAAATGTCAGTGACAAGTCCATGCCAAAACTCTTTAATGAGAAGTATTGGCCCACCCGTATAAGTAAGATATTATTTTCTTGTCGCATGTGCTGTACTCCCTCTCTCCACCTCCTTATGTAGCCCCAATGTTGAACAAATTCTTTTAATTAATTTGTTCTCTGTTGTAACAGATTCATGAATATAAAATATACAGAAGTACTTGCAATTGAAATCGTTGATGTACGGGTTTAATTCGCATTGAGTTTTATTAAATTTGACTCACACTGAGCGTGTTTCATACACCTACCCGTATGCTTGTTTACCAAGTTCCATGGACTTCAAGACAACAGTCTATGTCAACTGAAGGCTTCTTAAACCCGTAGATACCTGAAATAATTCTTCTGACAGCACATTTTGACCACGTAAGAGAAATCTCTAATTTCACGCATGTATGTTTATTGTGGTTTCACGTTTACTTGAGTCATTAGTAAGCTTTTCGAACACAAATACTAATAATATTTCGCGCCATGCACAACATGACGCGACACCAACATCGAACACAACTGATCATTATATCTTAAATTACTAATTATGTATAGCCATCAATATCCTTACTAATTATGTATACCCATCAATATCCTTACTAATTATGTATACCCGTCAATATCCTTACTAATTATGTATACCTATCAATATCCTTACTAATTATGTATACCCATCAATATCCTTACTAATTATGTATACCCATCAATATCCTTACTAATTATGTATACCCATCAATATCCTTACTAATTATGTATACCCATCAATACCCTTACTAATTATGTATACCCATCAATATCCTTACTAATTATGTATACCCATCAATATCCTAACCCATTCGTCAACATTGTCCGTCATTTGTCTCTAGTCAGCTTTATATAGCTGACATCAAATAACACTTTTATTTCTCTAAAATGGGTTCGAACAATACCAATGGATGCCATGAAGAAATTTTAATCTTCAATAAGTAAGTTATAACCAATTACATTTGGAACTGTGAATAAAGAATGAAAACTATCTGGATGTGAATAAGGAATAAGTAACCAAATGCATATAGGAAAAGTTGAATCAGGAATAAGTAACTGGTTACTTATTCCTTATTCAATCGGTAACTGGTTTCTTATTCCGTATTCAATCAGGAATAAGGAATAAGTAACCAACTTGATGTCAATTAAGAAGTTACACATCGCAGCTGCCCGTGCAATACAACGAATACCTATAACATTCTTATAGATTGTGTTCATTATATCCAGGTCATTTTATACACAATTTCACTATCTCCTTTTACATTCCATTCAATGATACTTATATTTTCATGTCCTTAGTAATATTAGTTCACCTTTAATCTGTGAAGTAATGTTCAAATTCAATTTTTCGATATGCAATACATTGGAGGTTGCTATTATTCTTCTTATGTAAATAGCATTACAATATGAACCATGTGTATATTCTCATATTGTAACAGTTAGAAAGAGTTGTTGTTAGTAAATGTCAGAACTTTGAGATTGTTTTATTTATCTACTACAGATGGTGAGGAAAGACAAGATGAAGACGCAGAAAATAATGAAAATTAGCCATATTTTGAATGTCTCTTTGTTGTAATAACAAGATGTTATTGGTCAGTATAGTCAGATGGTTATGAAATGATTAAGTATTATTCGTTTGAGTATAGCACAGAAATATCAAACCTCATAATGCAAAAGTTGATAAAGGCCAAAAAGTAATAGGAACACCTGTAGAGATCTAACATTGTTACCTGACGTCTACAAGAAAACATTTCTTCCAAGATTGGATTGACAGCATGTAGTGTGGAAACTGGCAATTTCTTTTCGAATATGAACCGATACCGTTCATTCCTTCTATTTATCCCATTATATCTTATTTTATTCGTACGGCAGCAAACAGTGCATCCAAGCATCAGACCCAGTAATCACGTCAGTAGTGACGGACGAAGTTTAAACAACATCGATACCAGTGATATATACAAACGATCCACTTTAACATTCAAGTGGATTAAGCTACTGCTCTACGGATTAGTAAGAAAAATTACAAAGATAATTAATGGATAAGATAACTATCAGTGTAGAGATTTGTGTCGAAAATACGAATCACAAAAAGGGATTTCCAAATTGTGACAAAGATTGAAATACAAATCAACAAAGAAAATGACAATACTAATAAATATAATTTGGTTGTGTTGACAAAAACGATCCATATTCAATAGATGATTGATTGCATGACGAAATAACTTTAAAGAATGTAAGAATGTATTAGAAAAGTAAATACGAAATTGAATAAAAGTTTCTCTTGGTAGGACAACATAATTTAATATTTAATGAGGATTGTTTGATACTAACTGCTGACCGTTTACTTGAGACATCCGGAACTGCGCCGAGCATAAGGAATAGAGTAAAGGATATTCCATTTCCTAGCAATAAATATATGATATCTTGTCCACTTCCTAGCAATCCATTTGCGACAAATGTAACGTGGGACTAAAATCCGTTATTTAATAGCTGTTGAATTAAGGAACCAAAGCGCATCTTAGGTAATATCTTATTTTCATTTGCCATGGTAGGGGATATATTAATACTTGGTCAACCAAGACAAGATAAATTCTACGATAATTAAAAGCCTAGGTGGGAAAAAACTTATCTCGTACAAAATAATTGTTATATCTCTCACCAAGCAAGGGCAGCACATCGTTTATTATAGCGCTTTATAAAATATAGGGGACATAAGAACATAATGGGAGAGGAATGTTTTCATTTTCGACACGTGATATTATGTGCTCATATTATTGACTCTGCAATATTAATAAAGTTAAATAATATGCACTTAAGATGAATATTAACGGTACCATTTGTAATCATAATTATATGCACTATCCATGAAACAAGCCCCATTGACAACGACCAAGACAATAGTGTGAATATAAATTATTTCGATTCATTTCTTGGCAAATGTTAATGGTATTACCAATAATAGTACATTGGTATTTGCCTGATTATGAATTGTTTTATGTATAACATAAACGTACTGACACTGTTAGTATCTATTTACATTTAAAACATTACTCTCACTTGTTTCCTCATATAAGATCGTGTCATAAGACAACTTTCTGTAAAATTTGAGTTGATGTAGTATCATATACTACTACTACTATTACTACTACTACTACTGCTACTACTACTAATAATAATAACAATAATAATAATAATAATAATAATGGGGATTTTATATAGTGCGTAATCTTTAGAAGCTCTAAGCGCTTTGCAATATCTATAATGATCTGACTATATAAAACAAACCAAAACAAACAAACATGTTATTAGTAAGTTAGAAAATATACAAAAATGTGAAAATCTGATTGGTATGAAACATTATTAGGTATTTAAGTTTGTTCCTGCAGTCGCAAAAGGTGAGTTGCAGGAGCACTCTTTAAAGAGATCACTGTATCTTTGTTTTTAATTTCAATGGAAAAATCGTTTACCGTTGCTGGGCTCTGGTATGCAAAATAACGTTATAACCATATATACCTAATTGATTAATATGTTAAAAAAAGCTTTACTGTATATACCGTATTGTTTCGTTAACTGTATTATTCTATTTAATTTTTATTGCTTGCAGGAGTTTCTCTGTGATTATTTGTTATGTTTTTCTGCATTTTGTAATTGAGCTCTTTCCAAAATCGACTTATGGGTCTACCTGACTAGTGATATTAATGTTGTATACTGCATAATACATACCTAATATTACTCCATGATATGTATTAAATATTCAGACAATGTAGGTAAACATATATACTTGTATTTGAGTTTAGGATGCTAGTTTGTAATTTGGAAAGTCCTAATAATAATGTTGTTCTCGTCCAATTTACCCTTTGATATCTTAAAATCCGAAAGATAACCTTTTTTATTAATATTGTTTTGATTAAATAATTATTTAGGAATTATCATGCATCAAGTCAACGACAGTATAGATTATCTTATAATCACACATCGAGACTGTCAACACATCGCTACATTCCACTTTATTGGCGCATCTGCAGATTCAAAATGCAGGAATTCGTTCGGAACTCTATATACATGAAGCTGTGATAGAACATTTTGGAATATTTGAATTCACAATACTGCAATTTTTTAAAGATTTGTACGTTGCATTCATTGGAAATAAATTATTTGTTGAAGTTTATCAAACGTTTACTTTTTGCTCGTTTCGGTTAGTTAGCGTAATAATACACACACACACACACACACACATATATATATATATATATATATATATATATATATATATATATATATATATATATATATATGTGTGTGTGTGTGTGTGTGTGTGTTTGTAGAAGAGACATAAAACGTTTGAGATTATTGAATCTGTAACGAAATGTTTTGGTGAACTAGTTTTTGTAAGATCATGTCTATTATAATTCTTAATTCGGGACGAACACAGCTTAAAGGAAAATGTGAGTTGCGACCATACCAATATAGCCCGGATTGGGAAGATGAGAATGTTTTTTTTAGCGGAGAATGTTGTAATATTAGCAATCGCCTTCTTAATTAAAAGAAAATATTTCACAATTGATTACATAAATAATTTACAACGAAACTCCAAGTCAATCAAATCCAAGATTGGTGGAGTAAACTTGTAATCACATGTGTTGGCATTTCCCTCGCATGAGAATGTTCTACGAGTTGCAACGAAATAAAGAGAGATTGTTGACAATGCTTCCGGTGTTATATCACGATACTTTTCAACTATACCTGTTGCAAATATCTTGAAGCATAAAAAGATGCTGGATTGTAAATATTATATTTTGTTAAACAGTATCTTCATTAGATATGTTCAACGTCTTTTTATTTCCAACATAATTTAAACATAGCAAAATTTCAATTGGACGTAATTTGATTTGTTTTCTATATATTGTATCGTGTCAATCAGACAATCTTTCATTAAGGACGTGTGCGACCATTAGCCCACGTACGTGTGATGGATAAAAGTGTTTTATGTGCACTTATTCTTTCTGATACGTTTCTTTTTTGGACATTGGGATGCAACTGAAGTTCCCCATTACAACAGTCATCGATATTGACACTTTTTATTTTGAACAGCATTCACTCTAATCTCCATGCCTTTTACAAGGTCTTAACTGTATCGACGGTTGAATCATCTAAATTGAATTACCGTTTTTTAAAAACAAAATTACAATTAATACAACAATTAATATGCACACGGCAAATGCATCAATATTACTATGGTTTAATATTATGTTTAAACTAAATAATTTTAGTATCTATCTATCTATCTATCTATCTATCTATCTATCTATCTATCTATCTATCTATCTATCTATCTATGTATCTATCTATCTGTCTGTCTATCTATCTATCTGTCTGTCTGTCTGTCTGTCTGTCTGTCTGTCTGTCTGTCCATCCATCTATCAATATTTTATCTATCCATATATCTATCCCTTTCTCTGTCTGTGAATATATATATATATATATATATATATATATATATATATATATATATATATATATATATATATATACAGTGTCTGGTTGCAGAAGAAACTAACAAAATATCAGTAAACATCTAATATCTAAACCTACTTTTTTAATACAAAATCCGTCTTAAAATACATATATTTGTTGAATTTAGATTTACATATCTTCCATCCATATCATATGCTATTAGGAGTGGTGTTTAATATATCGGAGTAAGATTTCATTATGGAATCATAAAATGTGTACATTTCCTTAAGGAAAATAGATTTACCGTAACATAACGTATATACAGATTTATCTATGAATTTATTTCACCTCATCTTCTTAAATACACTAGACAACATATTGAACTTGATCTTAGTTGCATAAGGCGAGGATAACAATGAAAGCAGCATTATGATTTAAATGACTCTTTACTTCAAAACTCACAAATATATAACAACGTAATACCAACATGCAATGCAGAACATGACTAGCCAGCAAGACTACAGGACTAGAGATTGAGAGAGAGGAATGACCAGTAGGAAATTGATAAATGGTATGAACAAATGTTTGGAGAAAGAAAAGACTTTACTAACTTATTTTGTTAAATACATTGCAAGGATATTCTCACATACTGACCACAAAGCAATATTACTTATGCCAAATTGTTTTTATCTTCATCATGTACATACATCACGACACGTGTTTGACGATGAGGTCATTGGTAGAGATTGTTCAAATGACTAATATATGGAATATGATACAATACAAGGACAATATCCATGATCAGAATTTATTTTAAACATTATATATATATATATATATATATATATATATATATATATATATATATATATATATATATATATATATATATATATATATATATATATGTATAAAGGGAGAGAAACAGCTGTGTGTCAGCTAAACATTTTAAGTTTTATGACTCGTAAGCTGGTGCAGGAACGTAACAATGGAAATAATTAGCACAAGTTCTCTTTATAATGAACGTGATCATAAATATTTCCCATTGTTGTGAATACGAATGTTTAATACAATATTATGTGACTTCTTTCCATCTTGTGTATTATTTGTATTATTTACAATAATTTTCTTTTGAAGCTAAATACAATACTGCGATAAAAAAATAGTTAGACAACTGCTGTCAGGCAACATATGCGAAAGGACGGTTGAACGTCTAGATCCATCTCTTGATAGCAATTGGTCAATGAGCTCAGATACTACCGCATTGCATTTAAAGTACGTTGTGGCAAAGTATAATGATAGTAAATATGAAACAACTTTCAATATCATGTACAAATACCAATAATTAAAACAATACCACTTATTTGACAATCGAATTTCGAATAACAAACCAATCGACGCATTTTGGAAAGTTGTATGTTGAGATGGAGTAGAATAGTATTGCCTCAATTCGAGATGAAAACGTTGCATGCCCTATTAAAGAAAGCGTTTGCATAGATTATAGGTGTGAACACTTTAGATGCATACTTAAATACGGTTTCTTCGTTTCTTTGTTATTGATTGACCGTTTGCTAATTTAAACTCAAGAATGAGTGGTAATGAAATTATCAGTGATCAGAAGTAAAAAACTTAATGCATAAGTTATGGAATTTCGTTTTGTCTGCAAATGATGTAAAATTGTAAATTGAAATTCAAAAATATCCTAATGACGACTCCCATTTAGCTGAACGGCACATTTTGTTTCGAGGAACTATTGCTAAATTGATTAAACTGCTTAAATTTCGTATAAATATTCTCTATCATCGGGCAAGTATTGTTAAATTCATTATAAGCACACATATACCATTACTTTCATAATTATGTTAGGTGCTAACATAACGAAAACGTATAGGACACTAAGCTTAGTTATCGCAAAGCTTGGACAAAGATGAATTTCATTTACGCAGGTGTCTAATCATCTATGTCCCGATCATATTCTTAAGTTAAATGTACTGTGATGCATGCGTTACAGAATGTATTTTCAGTCTGAGCTTTGTGCTATTTTTACTGTTCAAACAATAACAATACGTTCTCAGCATATATACAGCAAACGTATAACATAAAATGATAATGAAAATAATTTCATGGACACAAACCCAACAAACTCAGATGGATATAGCCTTCACGTCTCTGCGGATGCTCATGTTCATATTGCAAACCTGAGACTCGTTAACCTCTGATAGCATATATGTATTCAATGGCGTTGAGTGGATTGGATGGATGTAATCATTGAATTCCATAGTACTTGAGTAAATAGGATTAGAATATCTATGTATTTCCTGACTAACATATATGTCATCTGCCCTCATCGATTCATCTGATTCACTACTTGTAGGAACTATAATTGGTTTAACCAACGGTAATTCTTGGCTTAATCCACCACCCGTTTCAACGGCGGTGCTCATTTCATCGTTTGCATTGCTTACAATTGTCCAGTAATATTCAGCCTGGTCTACTTCTTGTACAGTTTCGTTTCCGTCATCACCTTTGGGCACTGTACTGATATATGAACCTCTGACATCACGAAAACTATAATGCAATTATATATATATATATATATATATATATATATATATATATATGCATATATTATATGCGTGGAACAATTAAAACGAATTCAATTATAACCATTAAACTATATATATATATATATATACATACATACATACATACATACATACATACATACATACATACATACATACATACATACATACATACATACATACAGTTTAATATAGTGGATAACAATTATATTTCAAGTGCAATAGAAAAATCAAGGGAACGTCATACCACGGTATGTTTGTTTTATATAAATGTTATCTGTGACTTTTCCTATTTGTTCAGGTAGTAATTCTTGGTAAGCGAGTGACTAATACGTAAAAGTAATGGCAGGTATGCACTGGTCGGTATCAGATTTATCGCACACACACACACACACACACACACACACACACATATATATATCCGTGTGTGTGTATTTTGAGAACTCGCATACTGCATAGTTTTATGTGCACGCTTTAGACGTGGTATAACTATGTTGAAAATTATAATTACCAAATCTTTATTTTATGCAGTAGATAGGCGATGAAAACCGCAGCTATAATAGCTCCTATCCCAAAGATAATATACAATAAACGTCTTTCCGATGGAGAATCTGAGAAAGATACTTGCATATGAGATTATTCAGTTAATTTTTATTTGCTATAAAAATGTGTAACCATGATGCGCATATAAATATCCATGTACTCGGGACAAATATCGTTGCAGTTATTCGAGGGTATAAATTGATGTAATAATTATGTAGATGTACACTACATACATTATCCAACACTACATTATGTACTGCTTTTTAAGAAGAAAAAATATATACAAAATAATAAACATAAAATGAATATGTAAATAGACCACACAAGTTGCAAACCTATGTATATAAGTCCTAAATAACAGTGAAGTTAATGCAAATGTTTTAATCACTTTGTTGTTTTATTAACGGATACATTAATTTGTGATAGGAGATGATCTCAGTCAGTAGGAAAGTAATCGATAATAACATGTATCTTCAAAACTGGAACAGAGTGTACAATAATAATCGAAATTAGGTTTCATTTTGTATGGGTGATTCGAGAAGGATAATTTGTTTTAAACAACGCCATTTGCAAAAGCAAGAGACTAGGATATATATATATATATATATATATATATATATATATATATGACATTTAGTTTTCGATTGTTCCGATTGCCCTTGGTGAATACAAATTATATGCACATTCTAATTCCTGTTGTACTATTTTGCTAAAAAAAAGATGGAAACTGGATATAGTCAAAAGAGATCTTATTATGTGCAAATCTTCTCGAATCACCCAGTTGATGCAAATCCCGCTTACAAAACAGTTCTAACCTATATATCATAAAGTTTAATGAGTATCTGTCCCTACATACATACTTCTCATTTCAAATGGTAGAACAGGGACATCATTCAGAAATGAGCTCATATATGTAAGGTCATTTAAACTCATTAAAGCATATATCAAATTTTTCTTGAATGAACTGTTAAACATATTTTTTAATACTACAGATTCCTACATGATGATACAATTGTGAACATCTTTTTCTCAACAGGTTTAGTTTCTGCCTCAATGAAATCGTTTAAAGGGAGAATATACAATTGTACTCGCGGGAAAGCATTTCAAAGAGGATCCAAACATATGTATTCATATTTTAAACTTTAAAATTCAATAGCAATGAAGTCCATTATTTTGACGTTCAGTCTCAGCCCATGTATAGTAATTGCTGCGTTTTGGAGGAAAGCAGAAAGTGTTAGTCTGTATGCTTATTATCAAGCGTAATTAATCACTTGGAAGCATGGCATGCAAATACAAATAGTATGAAAGATTGTAGCTTTCTGTTTCAACGGCTCTATGTTTAATAGTTCGATCATCTAAAAAACTAAACTATGTTTGGTTTGTGAATTGATACTTGTTAACGTTAATGGCTTTATCAGTCTTTTTTGAACATTGACATTACTTCTTTTGTCCTCAGAGCCTGAGATTAAAACGCCTTCCAAATTACTTTCCAATTATACATCGTACAATATCCGTGTATAAGACAAAACGCATATTTATAAATGCGATTGTAGGGGGAAGATACTGTGTATGGGTGTCTAAACATACTTTTTAAAAACAATTTTATGTCGTACTTTTCATGAGGGTACGTGCATATAATTTGAAGTATCAGATGTATGAATATAGATATGTTTATCGTTACTCAATGATACGATTTCATATCGGCGATTGTTTAACGTACTAACGTGTCCCATTTGATCATGTTTGTAATATGGCGTCAATTATTTATCCCTAAGTTTATCTGAAATTTATTAGATGATACTGTCTTCAACAAAAACCATCAGCAAAATTTGACAGGTTTCTACTAAGAAGACCAATAACTTTTCATCACAACTGTAGAGTTGGATAGTAAGAAAATTGAAATGTCAGTAAAAATCATACAGTACCTTCTACATTCACATTTGAAGAGGTAGCCGTCATCATGTAAGTATAGATCCCTTGAATAAAAGAGAAATTTTATATTGTATAGGACATCTTCATTGTTGATAGATAGTTAAAGCACCTACGGATATGATATTGGATGCTTCGAGTTGTTGTAAAGTAATAGTTGGTACGCACATCCAACCCTATGCTCTGTAAACAAATATTTACCTTCCTTCCCATTCAATCCTTGTCAGCGTGCATTCTAGGCTTTTGAGAAAGGGAAAGCAAACAATAGTGCACAACTTTAATGAAAAAAATCTGCGAAGTATCGATCTAGGTCTCTTTAGTCGAGGAATCGTTCGCAGCCAATTCACAATAATTACTTATTGAACATAAACAATTACCATGAAATTCTAAATCTTAGCAAACAATTAGCATCAAACTATGACTGGTTCAGCGCTAATATAGATTAAATACAAATACAATCATATGGATGATTTTAGTTTAGTTTTTGTACCATACTGCAAGGTTGGCGTAAATAGAGCTTTCATGGGATTTTGAAAGACAAATACTTTAAAGCATGAAGGCAAACGAAGTCCAGTCTATTATTGTTTTAAAATGAATCAGAGTACGATATAAATAACATACGGAAAAGAGTTTTATTTGCTATAGACTTACCTTCTGTATCTTCTTTCTTTCTCAATGTTAGTGTCGTGTAGTGATTGGTTTCTGAAAGAAACAATGTGAATACCTTATGGATATTCTCTTTATTATCAACTGAATGAATGTCACACACTCTGTCCATCAAGTTGAATACTGTTAAGAGTAGTCAAATATATGATAAACGAATAACGGTATACAACCTCATATACATATAGAGGGAACGTATAAAATGGGCGGCAGGTAAGTGAGAACAAAACCCAGACATACATAACCTGCATAAAACAGACAAAATGGGATAGTCTGGTGGGTGGCAAAACTAAATAGATTTAATAGTCTGCCAAATATGTTATTTTAGTTGTTTTACACATTTCAGCACTCTGGCGAGCGTTTTTAAAACCTGAGGAGATATGTAGCAATGAAGTAAATCTTGTCTGATACTATTAAATATTTAAAGAAGATATCACGAGAGGATGAAGTTAGATAATTAATTAACGACTACTGCTTTTTGTTTCAACTCAGTTTAACGGAAACATTGTGCGTTAAGTCGCTATGAATTTAGTTCAACTTATTATACAAGAAAGGACAGATAGAGTTATGTATGTTATAAATATAATATGGTAAAAGCTACTGAAAAAAATTACCTTTTGTGTCCTCTATCAGAGTTGTTGCTTTAGTAGTGTAAATATCGATCCCTGAAGAAACGAAAACACAAGTAAATAATGCACGAACGGTCGGCTATGTTAAGACATACAAGCTGATCATCTGTTGAATACCCCTCACATTGTATCAACAAGTACCTGTATATTATTCATCTGATATGTTCATGTATGGGAAAAGATCTTCGATATAAAAATGTTTGTGTGTCTTTATTCGCATTCATACACTATATGGTGTACATGCGTCACAATTTGTTTATGTATGTCTTTGGCTTTGGTTGTTCTATCCACTGCATGTCTAAAAATTATATACATTCTATACTGAAGAAGGTATAATATATTCTAAAATATATGGGCTATTAGTTTTCCGTCATACTCGTGCCATGTTGGTGGATGTAAGTATTTTTTTGCATCCTACAATAAAATGTTTAATGATTATAAAGATGATATCACATATATTGGATGCTACCCAAGTTGTAGACGATTGGTTGCGAAATGGTTTGAATGGAAATTTGATAAAGTGCAGGTCATTTATATTTTCACGCGCATTCTTGTCAGTGAATTTCGGTACATGGAACAATAATTTCAGGCCGATACTCGTTTTATGGAAGACGTAAGCTGCATATTTAGACGGCATATCTAAACTTACTCTGGATATACTTGCCAAACAATTATTCGCCAAAATAGAGAAATACATATTTTAATATTTTTGTAACAGTGATGAAACATGAATAATCGTCTTTGAATTTACCTTAAGCAAACTAATAACCATTGGGTTCAATGGACGCACAGCACTGTACATTCCAGTGTCATTTGCTGTTACGTTCATAATGTTTATAATCACAGTTACTGTACTGGACCAAGTTTTATTACATATCACAACTCCTACTCGATTTGGCTGCTGAATTGTTATACGATTATTATTATCCGGCCATACCGTAGCAAATGCAGAATCGTTATGCTTTATTTGGGTAAAATCTCCATTGTCCAAAGTCATAGAAAAAGATACATTTCGTCCGATTATGCTTCGCACGATTCTTCCTTCTGTGACAGTATTGATTGCAAGGCAGAAAAACAAGAGATGTAAAGGTAATGGAGTCATATCCGCTTCTGTTTGTGTAGAAGTGTTGTATAAACAAATAACAAATAATAACATATTAACAAATAAATTATTGTTTTCCTTCTAATATATTTTATGATAAACTTGTTCCAGAAATCACCCCAAAACATTTTTACCATTCCAAGAGCAAGAAATGAAGGATTCTACACGATTGAAGTTTCATCTTCTAACGTATACCAATTAGGATCCCGACTACAACTTTTTAAAGAAATTAGGTTACAATCAAGTGATGTGTTACCATTCACATAAAAGGAAGTAATGTGTTAATGTGGCTCGCTAGATAACACGTATAACAATAGAACATATAATCATCTATATCTCCAATGTATGAGTTAAAATACTGAATCAAAGTATAATTCTTTGTCTTAAATGGGCATTTTCAATTTGAATCACTCTTCCTGATAGGATAGGAAAAAAATGTTCCATTGTATATCGAAACAAAATAAACAACGCATAGGAAGGAACAAGCAACACGTTTTTTAGTGAACGAAAGGTTATATACATATACATATACACCCTTCACACATATATACATATGTCGGTGACATACTACGAAAAAAAGGAACGTAGAGAACACATACATACAGACACAAAGACACGTATATCTATCTATCTATCTATCTATCTATCTATCTATCTATCTATCTATCTACCTACCTACCTACCTACCTACCTACCTACCTATCTATCTATCTATCTATCTATCTATCTATCTATCTATCTATCTATCTATCTATCTATCTATCTATCTATATATATATATATATATAAATATATGTAGACACACACACATACACACACACACACACACACACATATATATATATATATATATATATATATATATATATATATATATATATATATATATATATATAATATATGTATAGTATGTACTATACACATATTTTATTTATACCACATCAAAGTTTTCATTTTATATGGGAGGTAAAACTGACGGCCACAAACAGCGCACTTTAGGGGAGTGAACTCTTCACAACCCCTCGCATGTATGTACGCTCAAAAAAGAAGTTCTGCAGTTATTCATAATTTCCCGTACACTTCATTCATATTAATTTATATATGTTAACTTTAGCAATATTAATGAAATGAAAACAAAAGGCTGATAGTTAACATTCAAAATATTTTTAATAATGTGCATGCAAACATTTAATTTGCAGCGTTCGTTGCCATGAACAGTAACAGTGCGGCCATTTTCATCGATAGGAACCGTACGATTCGAGTTGGAAATGTCAAAATAATGAAGGAACAATAGGTGACTAAACAATTTAATCTTAACCACATTTCATTGATATCGTTAATGTCCATATTTCGCTATTTCTACTGACTGTCAGCGTCACTTTCAATAATTCTCTTACGTTTCCGCTGTGTGGGCCCTGTTTGAGAATTCGCCTTTTGAAAGTTGACCCAGTTAGGGATCTCGTTCATAACAAACATATTTTGTACGGTGATGTTTGATCCGTAGAATGGGTTGCTGATAATCTTATTCTGCTGAATATTACACGTTTGGGAACTTGATATACTGCAGTCTGCAGGTGTGCAGCTGGAAATTTCTTTGTTGTGGGGGTGGGGGTTAACATCATCATTACTTGGGTGGCCGGTGTTGCTCAGGTAATTAGAGTACGTGTGTTGTTGTTTTTCACTAATGTTTGAGTAGCTGTTTATAGACTGCACGTTTTTGAGGCCAGAAATTTGCATAATATCAGCTGGGGGAATGTTTTTGTCTCTTAACTTCTGAATTAAGTACTTGCGGCTACTTGTGTTTGTTTATTTCTTTTTTTTTCTGTAATATTTGCCTTCTCTTTCATTTTTTTCATGATTCTTCCAAGTTTGTTAATTCCAACGACTTGTTTCCTAAACCATTTTGGGGTTGTCTCTGAGATTGCCATAGATTTGGGCGCAATATAGAAGGATCTTCATGTTGACATAAGTCTGCTGGTCTTAGCTCAGCATACCGTTTGTAGATAGCAAGTGGATCTCTCTCTTTGTTGTTTTTGTTTTCATACATCTTAGGATTAATATCCCTGATGTCCTTGACATTGTCTCCAGTTCTTGTTTTTGTCTGCCTTTCATTGAGTTCAAGATATGCCAGGCCATTCACATCTTTCTTTAGTGTAACATCCCCCCATTTCAAATTGTAATGTTCAGTCACTCCCCTCAAACCAAAATGTACAGAGTTGTTAAACCACAATGTGTTAACAATGGCTTCAGGTGTTTCCATCCCCATTAGTTTTTTACTATACAAGGCATTTATTTCTTCATATGTGATCTGTTGACTCTGATTGGGTTTATTTCCTTTTCCTTTTGATTTTAAATCTTTTTGCTTAGCCCAAAGAGCTTCCCTTGTTAATGCAAAATTTGTGTCTGTTCCTCTCATGATTGTACTTGAATATTTCTTGATTTTAATGTGGCTATCAATGGAGCTGATGATGCTTCTTAAGCTGTTCGGTTCAAACTCAGATCCATCTTTTCTCCTAACACAGAGTATAAAACAAGCCAGGTGCTGATCGAATTCAGATGGGTTTATCTTGTCTAACTTTCTGAATTCATTTTTTGACTGCAAGAATTATGTCACTAGCCTTACATAAAAAAGTGTCTTTTTTAAAGTGTTGCATTCTGATTACTTTCTATAAATTTTAGTATATCATCAGGCTCATGGTGTACAAATCTGTCTTCCCTAACACAATGATCATTTTCATTTACAAATGTCTCAGCCATGTTTCTATCAAACTCTCCAATTAACTCACAGTTTAGTAGATTAAATGCTGCTTCTTGATCTTGCTCCGTATCTGATGTCATTGTTTTATTTTTTCCACAGAGTTGCAGTGTTTGATTTTTGCAAGAGGGAGAGACTTGAAACAGCAGTGTTGACAGAGATGACAGCAGACGACACAGGGTGGAGCTCAATAATATTTATTTCCTGAATTGAGTATTGTTGGGATTTTTTTTATATAAAAATGTTAGTTTCTATAAAATATTTTACAAGAAAATCATTATTTTATTAGTTTTTCCTTTTTAAATGTAATATTATAAGAAATTCATATCCATGTTTAGAGAGTATAATAGCTAAAAAAACATCTTCATTATGCGTATTCATATGCCATTGGCAAATCACAATTTGATATACCAATAATATTGTTATATCAAATTGCTTTATACCAACACTTCAAAGGCCATGTTATTTTTAATGTATGTGGTATAAATATATATATATATATATATATATATATATATATATATATATATAATCAGTGCCTTGATCTAGTACACTGTGCTGATTTACAGCTGACAAGTTCACTCCACTTGTCTCGATCATTTGCCAATGCATGTGCCTCCGCAAACTTTTACCTGGTACATGCGGTGATGTTGACAGTCCACTTTTGTCTCGGTCTACCTCTCCATCTCCTACCTTGCACGGTGCCCTGCAGTACTGACCTCAATATACTATTGGATCTAGTGATATGGCCATACAATTTTAACTCTTTTTGACAGTGGTGAGAAGGTCTTTACAATGGTCTTCGTTGTGTCGGATGGCATTGCGCACTTCTTCATTAGTGATGTGGTCCAAGGAAGAGATACCAAGGACGGTTCTGTAGCATTCTTATTGTTATTCCAGATGGTTCTTAGATTTGGCATAGCTTCCGTTGTTGGTGCTGCTCTTAAAAAAATGTCTGCTCTTGATCCCTCTTCGGAGATTATGAAACCAACATATTTGAACTGGCAAACTTTAATCTTGGCAGAGAGATTTTGTGTTTGCCACTATTTGTCATCAGCTTTGTCTTCTCGGCGCTTATCTCTCTGTCAAATCTGGCAGATGTTTCATCCAGGTTCTTCACTATGATGGCATGCTCCTCTTTATTGCATACCAACCCATCTATGTCGTCTGCAAAGGTTAGGCTGTTAATTATATGTCCTCTAATGCTGACTGTCCCACGGTAGTTTTCTAGGGCTTCGCCCATGATACGCTCTAAGTAGATGTGGAAAAACGTGGGTGACATGAGACATCCTTGACATTTTCCATTACTGCACTGATAGCCATCGCGTACTGCGGATTGATGGTATTGGTAAACCTTTGACCCATGTTGTACGTCGTCATTGTGGCACACAATGGCTCATGCCACACTCTGTCGAAATCATTGTTCAAATCTATGAACACATGATAGATGTCTTGTTGATGTTGTGAGTACTTTTCACACAGAACCCCGAGATTGAATATTTGTTCTGTTGTACTTCGTCCACTTCAACACCCTGCCTGTTCATTAGCGACTATTTTTTCTGTTTGTGGTTTCAGTCTGTTCAAGATGATCTTCAGCATCACCTTACTAGCATGGCTAATCAAACTGGTAGTTCTGTAATTTTGGCACTGCTATAGATTGCCTTTATTGATGAGTGTTCTAGACAGTGACTGGGTTCACTGTGCTGGTCATTCATCCGTCTGCTAGATCTTATTGCAGATTTATGTTAGTAGCTGATTCCCCCCATTCTTGATAAGTTCAGCTGGGATGTTTTCTTCACCAGCTGCCTTCTCCTTCTTCAGTGCTATTATTGTTAAATCCACCGCTTCTTTGTGAATGGGGAAATCATCATCATTTGTGGAGTTTGGAACTTTAAGCGCCACTGGGTCTATTGTGAATGGATGGTTTACAATACTCTTGCCACCTTTCCGCAATGTCATTTTCCATTTTGGTCTTGAATGGTAGTGATTCTTGGCTGCTTCTATCTGGTGATGTCTATAATAATTTGGAATGCCTTTTTGATGTTGTTCATTATCAGACTGCTCTCTATTTATGTGCACGTTGTATAATCCAATATTATTTTGCTTTCGTCAAATGTCTGATAATCTTGTTTATTTCTTGGTACTCCATTGCTCCTTTTGTGTATCTCGTGTTTTTAAGGTCTTTTTGGGCATCGCACAGATTCAAAATCTCTTATGCAAACCATGTTTTTGGGGCGATAGAATGTCCTTGACAGCTTTTGTCATGACTGTGATGAAAATGTCTATCATCACTTTCACATCAACATCCATGACCATGGAATGGTGCAAATTTTCCTCCAATTGTAGCTTGAAATGACTTGCAGATGTTAGGGTCCTTCAGTTGTTCAAGCTTGAATTTGAGCCTGAATATCTTTGGCTTGTTGATTTTAGTCAGAATCAATCGGATGCTCATAACGACGAGGTTGCTGCTCACTCCCAATATCAGCACTTGGGAACGTTCTTGTTTTTGCTCCATAAGATGCTATATAGGTAACGGTCTTGAATCAGTATTAGTCAATCTGTTTATGATGGGTTCCATTTGGTGCGTGCCAGGTCCAGGATCGTGAAGCTTTATGCTGTTCCAGGATGTTGGCTAGTACCAAGTTGTTGTAGCTTGCGAGCTCGAGACGCCGTCTCCCTCTTTTATTAGTAATCTCTTTACAACTAGGTCCACAATGATCATCCCATTATTTTAGAGCATCTTTGCCAAATTTGGCATTCCAGTCTCCTTAGATGATAAGGATGTCTTTTCTACTTGCCGTGCGTATTATCCCCGGGAATATGTTATACAACTCATCTATTTATTCATCATTAAGATCAGTAGTTGGAACATATACTTGGAGAATTATGATGTTAAAGGGAGATGCTTTTAGACGAATGGAGAAGATTTTGCTAGATATGGGGCGACATTCAAGCACAGACTTGATGAATTTGTTTACGAGGAAGCCTACTCCATCCATAGACTTGTCGAACTCTCCACTATAATAGCATATATAACCATCTTCAGTTTGGTGCTCACCTCGGGCTTTCATGTAGACTTCACAGAGTCCCAGAATGTTCCATATTTAGTGATCCATCTCATGTTTCAATTTTTTTAGTCTTCTAATTTGTCCACAGTTCAAATGTTCAGGTGACAATGACTATGCTGTCTCTATCTTTGATTGAATGCAAATTACCGATAGTAGACGTGTCACCTACGTCTTGGTGGATAACGGCACTCACGGTTCTTATATATATATATATATCTATATATATATATATATATATATATATATATATATATGTGTATATATATATATGAGAGATGTAGAGAGAGAGAGAGAGAGAGAGAGAGAGAGAGAGAGAGAGAGAGAGAGAGAGAGAGAGAGAGAGCAGACATCTGCGTGCAACCATGCGAATGTCGTGTTGTGTGTGCGAAACGTTTTAGTGAAATGGGAAAGGTATAATTATATAGTTCCATATTTTTCTTCACAATCGTATTGCTGCTGGAATCTATATTAATTTTGACTTTGTTGTACGTTTTCTTGCCAACAGTTTTGAAACAATATCATATAAATGATATACAAAGAAATATATGCAAAGCAAAATAAGCTCATAACTATAATAGAACCTCTGATAATGGAACCTGAAATCACATTTCGAATCAGATTTTGAAGATTAAAAATTGTGGAAAGAAAGCAAATCACATCCTATCTAAAGTGATGTGCAAGATGTAAGAGACTATTATACCATAAATGATTATGTGCGCATTAGTAAAATAATCTAGATGATTGTCGCACAAAAGTTACTTTATAAAGGCGCTTGTGGTAGTACGGGCTTACTGATCGATGATCTTTGCCTCCATACTATATTTTGCCAATTAACAAGTCATTCAAAAAATAACCATTAACCCAAAAATTAACATTGTTGTTTTAAGTTTACAATCTGCAGGTGGATATTAGGTTTTAAGAGTTGTTTATTGGAATGTATTTATATTTTCCGAGTGACATAATGGAAACAGTAGTAGCTTTTTTCCCCATAGCAGTGTCGCTATCAACAAATTGATGTAAGCTGCCTATCTTACCGAACCCGAGTTTATACTAATACCTTGACCAACACGGGTGAGTATGATGAACGATTTATGATCCCAGTCGATCGAACTCAGCATGGTAAAGATTTACAGTTCGGGAAAATACCACTGATATGATATCTAAAATGTGGAGATTACACCGATTCTAAAATCAGCTTATTTGTGACACACGTACATATCGCAGCTTCTTAATAAAGGTAAGAAACAGTGCCATAATTAAATAATTACTTAGCTTAATTAAAATATTATCTAGGAGTTTTATCGAAACATGTGAATGCTTAGGCATTTCTGCGGACGCCTTCGCAATCCACTTTTGTCAAATGGTTTAGCATGGTGAAAAAGTACATTTTGCTTTTCACGCAGTATGCTGTTATTCATTGGCTGCAATAGGCAAAGATAAAATGATAACAAAATTTCAAGCACCAAAACTAATTTGAAGGGAATGATAAAGCCATGCTAGTTTCATCATTGTAAACAGGTATGATAAGGCTGTGTTTAATACAGGTGGTTAGATGCTATGATAAACATCACGGTGTATTGTATTCGTTTTGTAACTGTCTTAATCAGTTTAAAGGTGAAAGAGAAAGAGAGCAGAGGAAAACGTGACAAACAAAACAGATATCCGAGTTACATTGCCGTTTACAGTAAAACGATTGGAAACCTTGTATGTACTATGAATACAATAAAATGAATCAAATCGATATGTGTAGATACCAGTAATAACATGTTTAATCAAACTCAATAAGCTGCTAAGTATGCGGAACATGAAAGTTTTGGCGTAGTATCATCTTTATTACTTGTACGTACTTGTCATTATTAACGTTGCAAGAAAGCAGCTCTGAGATTATACAATTCTTAATAATTTCACAATCAACATTTTGAAAGTAACATTGATGTATTTGTTTTAGGATTTATTATTACACTGCGATATTATGTTGCGCCTGATCGATATAAAGAGCAGTTCCCTTGAATTTCAGAGATGCTCATCGTCCAGTTTGTACTCTAAGATTAATATCTTTTTATGGATGCCCTACAATTCACTTTTTCAAATAGTTAAACCCCCAAAACACAAAACAAAAAAAAACAACCTAAAATAAATTTGACGTAAGACTGTTTAAACTGAAAGTGTTTATATATTTCTCAGTACATTGTAGGATGTTTGGTTACTTCTGGACCTATACTTCATGGGACAGGATTATGAAAAAGAGACCCCGATTGAAACATCTCTGCACTAATCTAATAGATCCAAGCTTTTAGTGTACTTATTGCAAAGTGCGGGTCACATTGCTAGCTATATTTGCTAGCATTGGTCAATACCATATTGGAAAAAATCGGTCCTGCAAATAAAAACACGGTAATCCAACCTAAATAATATTTTCTCTTCTAAGCAGACATAGTACAATTCATCTCTAAATGGCAAAAACCTTTTCACCATGCTGAAGTACGTTGACCCATTGCAACATGCAATATTTGAGTATTTCGGGGAAAACCTGGATGATATCATATCTGCAAACAGCGTGGTGTTCATTACTAAAACATAACTCTATGACGTGGGAGCAGAACCGTTTGAACATCCAATAAGTATCACACGGCTGCAATAAAACTTCAACTGTTGATATCACTAAAATACTTAAATCTCTATATAAGCAGCCAAGGCACACCTGTCAACCAAACATCAGTCTGATTTATCAAAAATTCAATTGGATACAGGTCATGTGTTCAATCTCCGTCATGATACAAAAACGTTGAAAACAACTATTCAAAAGCATATATAAGTAGCAGCCTTTATTATGCAAACTAATAACATTATAGTTTTAGTACATTGCATATATGTGTTGGCGCAACAGGAAGTACATCACTGAAACATTTAGCGTGGGTGAAAGCTGGCAAAATACAATGTCACATATAATTGCAAAGTGCATGAAATCAATCAGACATTTTTCTTCACCGAACCGGTCTTTAGCTTAGCCCTAATGTCGTAAATATGTTTATGCTTACTTGTATGTTCGTAATGTCACTTATATGGATGGAATCAAAACACAGTATCTGGTGTGAGAATGGTACTATACGTCTTTACAAAAGCAGCGG
Source organism: Unio delphinus (assembly GCA_029339505.1). Taxonomy (NCBI): domain Eukaryota; kingdom Metazoa; phylum Mollusca; class Bivalvia; order Unionida; family Unionidae; genus Unio; species Unio delphinus. Next base: position 10,421,489 of record JAQISU010000122.1, on the reverse strand, counting down.
ATTTGCATACAAACAGATTGTGCTAGACTGTGAAATAATGGACACAGAAAAACGGATAAACAACAGATCAAATCTGCTGCTTACCGTGCACAAGCGCTAGCGGAAACTACATATTTATTTCTTCAAGGGCACAAAACCACACATGAACAATTATTTAAAGGACAACAAAACAAAGCACAAACACGCGAGTTCTATAGATAGTCTACAATGTATTTACTGTAAATATTTACAATTAATTAGACAATAAAGTCTGAACGATTTCTAGTCATATCTGTTTGCATATAGCGATGCGAGTGAGAATAGAAACATTGATTCCTATTTAGAGAGTTAGAAGCACTATGGAATGTTTTCGCACCAGTTTTGCACTGTTGTTAGTCATTGTTTCGGTCATATATATATATATATATATATATATATATATATATATATATATATATATATATATATATATTCAAAAGAGTATAAAGAAAAGTCTTTTTTTTGCAATATCAGCCAATGCGACATGATTCAAATCCACTTTTAGGTATGTAACACGTCAATCGTCGTATCCATTGTAAAGGTTGTACATGCAATTAGTCATTATTTTATATTGGTTCTATTTGGTTGACAAGCAAATGTGTATTACACACTAACAACACAGTACAGAATAAAACAAACCATGTTGTCTGCATGAATCAAACAGACATTGTATGATATTGATCTAATGCCCATATAGCATTCGTTGATGAAGGAACTCTTTTTCTAATCTATAGGACGTTTTAAACTAAACACTCTAAGCATTTACATCATTTTGGTACACGAAACATGACGAAATCCATACACTCAGCATCTTAACATTGTTTGCCCAGGAATCACAACTACCTCTCCCATTAGCTCTATATTGTGGCAATGTATTTTTATATATGTTCCTATGCAGTTTCAGAGTTCTAAGTCAATATCTGAAAATACGTTTACATATTAGACACTGTATATGAATTATACCTAACCCATTATATACAAATACATCTGGCGTATACATACATTGTCCATGAATGTATTTACGAAATGACAAACGAATATTTTAATATTATGTGCATTATAAAACACCCACAACAAAGTCCAATAGTTAAGAACGGGAGCCAACGTTTAGTCACAGACGACGCCATTCAGTTTCAGGTAGTCTGACAAACGTTTCCTCCAGATGTTATGAAATGATTTCATAACATTTGTATAAATGTATTTCGCTCCAATCAATTCTAGTTATAAAATCTTTTTGTCTTTCATACATGGTGTGTATGTGTAAGAGAGAGAGAGAGAGAGAGAGAGAGAGAGAGAGAGAGAGAGAGAGAGAGAGAGAGAGAGAGAGAGAGAGAGAGAGAGAGAGAGAGAGAGAGAGAGAGAGAGAGAGAGAGAGAGAGAGAGAGAGAGAGAGTTTCCTTAAAGTTTGTGTCTTCATTAACAAAGTAGATATAGTTCCTTGCGGAGAGATGTACGTGTTCCCTGAAACATGTAATCAATGAACCTCAAGCGGAACGTACTTTATTGAAATTTTTGATATTAAAGATTGCATTCTAGCTATATAAATACATTTACATAAAATCACAATTTAAATACAAAAAAATACTTATACAATTACAAACTTTCTTCAGACTTACCAGCCTCTTACAGTTCGGAACGTACCGTCTTTAAAACAAAACCCAAAAAATATCGTATCAATTAAATTGAGCCCAAACGTATAAATATTGAATATTTCAAACCAATACAACAATCAATTTGCAGCAAGGTATCCCACTGGATGTGACCTAAAACACCACAATAGTATGCTTTTAAAGACTTATTTATTTCTATATTAATTATTAAGGATTAAGAAGTTGTTGGTCAATTCGTGTTTTTCAATAATATTTACTATAATTACAACTGAAGATAAATTAGTAACACAATTTCACTTTCCATTACATTATCATAAGGAATAATAGAAAAATTAAAATAATTAAAGAATGTTCAAACGCATGTGTCATTACCACATTTCTTGGCGTATCTAATAGGTCTAGCAAAGTTGCATCGTGCTTATTCACTATTTGAGAGTTTCCCTTAATACCAAATTATAACATGCGTTTTGAAGCCTGTTTGTCTTTCAATTGCTGACAGTATACTTGCTAGTTTCCACCATAACGCAATACAGCATTAACGTTCTATTGTAAGTTAGCTGGTTTTGGATAAGTCATTACAACAGATATTTCCAAGAAGTACATTTACATGTACCAATACTGTAAGCAGAGGGAATGTGCTTGCTCAAAACACCTTGTATGAAGGTTACCGAGTCTAAATTGTCTGACTTGGAATATAAGATGTAATGTGTTAATCGATGACACAATCGTTAGTGAAATAGTACGCATCTATATTGCAAGAATAGAAACATTCCATTTACTAACATTTTCCTGACACTTTCAGTCCGAGAGGGAGAGAGATATATTCAAGCTAGATTTTCAGATATATTTTATTTAACTCAGCAATTTTTTTTATTTCTCATAAGACAAATTACTGTCATTAAAAGATGTAGAATGGATAATCCCAGAAGTGAAAAAGTAGTAGTACAAATTGTTGTAAACACGAAAAAGATGCAAACGTTAAAATTTCAATTTCTTATATGATAAGCACAATTGTGTCTGTCAAATCCAACCAATCTACTCGTTTAGATCAGTTCCAAGGACTGATACATACATACATACATACATACATACATACATACATACATACATACATACATACATACATACATACATACATACATACATGTATTAATGTATAATTAAATTGTTTGTAACATAGTGTTTGTGTAGTTTTATTATTATTGCATTACATGTTACTGTAATATAACATTGTATGTTAGACTTGACCTTGTCCAAAACTAAATTCATTTCTGCTTAACCCAAATGGACTTTGTTATATTCTTTGCAAACAACTAGTGCATATCTAAATAATTCTCTATTTTACAAGATTAAAAATCGGTATTATTTTATATGAGAAGTAAACATGTTTATTTCGGTCAATTTATTGAATGTATTTAGTAAAACAAACATTTAGGTTATATTCTTGTCTAAAGCACGCCCATGAGAGATTTCCGAGTTGGTAGTTGAACAGCGTCTGAAGGGGCTACGTAGCCCACCCAAGAGGGGAGTGGTTGTCTTTGCTGCACTTACTGTATTTTAAAGCTGAGTCGTGTGTGAGTTGGAGATGCTTCTTCTTCCTCTGAGATCGCTGTTAATTAGCTAGATAGCGTTGCTTATCTTCGATGTCTTTCAAACCAGTAATCAAAGCGTGTCGCCAGGTGGGGCTGTTTAGAGCATGCTCTTCCCAGATGTCATGGGCTTTCATGTCGCGTTTGCAAATGTCCTTGAAGCAGAGATGTGGCCGTCCGAATGACTTTTTGCAAGAGGCAATTTCAGAATAATGAAAATTTTTGAGGATCCATCGGTCATCCATCTGACGTACTTGGCCCATACATCTGATGAAACGTTGGCGTAGGAGTGTGTTTATGCTGGGAATCTTGGCACTTCTAAGCACCTTGTTGTTTGTTACTAGATCTCTCTAAGTTATTCCGAGTTTGTGTTGGAGACATCGAATGTGAAAGGCACTCAATCTAGAATACAACTCTGTTTCACTATGCTGCGAATGTTGAACTCTCAGAAGTTGCGCCATCGTACTGCGCTGTGCCTTTTATGTAGTCGTGGAAGGACTGGATCATGCTTAGCAGCTATAGAGGACATCCGAATTACACAGAAAATGTAAAGAATTCGTTTCTGCTGACCAGATGGACCACCTTATTGAGATCTATAAACTACAGGAAGAGGGGGCTGTGTTGTTCTTTGCTTTTCTCTTGCAGTCGCCTGACAGAGAATATCATGTCAATTGTGGATTTCTTCCCTGAACGCGCACGGTGACTCTGTATACATTATGTGAGCAAGCGTTTACAGTCTGTTTAGAATGACTCATGCTAAAACTTTATCCATGATGCTGAGAAGGGGTATGTCTCTGTAGCTGTTGCAGTAACTTGTGTCGCCTTTGCTATTGTACACGCTTGCAATGTTGGTGTCTGTCATATCGAGAGGCACAGCACCACTCACCGCAGCACTGGCAAAGGAGGTCGTGCAGGTGTGTGCGCAGCACGCTTCACCCGCACTTGGTGACTTCTGCTGAGATTTCAGGAGGCTTTACCTAAGGACAATTTCGTATAAGGCCCTTTATAGTTCTGCCACAATAGCTGTCTTGTCCAGTTTGGCCATGGGCGGTAGCGTTTCAATATCGTCGATGATCTGACAGAGCTGAAGCCAGCTGAGCTAACCGCTATACTTTGCTTGTGGTAGACTTGTATGCCTATATTCTTCTGATAGTAAGATCGTTTGTATGTCAGGTGAGCACTGGAGGTCTTCTATGACTGGCGTAAGTATGGCGAAGTTAGCCTCAAGTAAGTAATTGTTCTTTGATTGCTTCTTACTAAAGATACGTGTGGCGGTGCTGTACACAGTCTCTTTCATGTGATCCATCTCTCTTGGGCAGTGCGGTTTCGAGGTTTTGAATCACATGTCTTGGAGCGGAAATATATAAATATATTTAAGTTATATGTTCTATACAGTATATTTTGTTTTTTTCTGGCTGGAATCATTATCTTCAAATTATTAAATTTTAAGTGCTTATATTCACCGGAAAAAAATATTAAGTGCTATGATAAAACTTTTCGATAAAATCATTCACTATAATTTATAAAAAATTCAAAAGTCAAATTATATTACTGTGACTCAACAAAGGACTGTTGATACAAGAACTCTATATAACGGAGAGGTAACCACTTTAAGTGTTTTTGATTTCTTCGAGACTTGTACTGACTATATTTGTTAAATTGTACAAAGCTAGATGTCTTCATTACTTTCTGTTACATATTTTATATATATCTTCTATGTATCTATCTATCCATGAATGTATCAATCTATGATTGTGTCTATCTATGTATGTATTTATCTGTCAGTTTATGTATATATGTATCTATATATGTACTGCTTTGCATTCAATGTATCGGAGTGAAATGATTTCTATCTTAGCTGACATAAATACAACCCAGTGCAATATTTGCTTCGATACTTAACATAATGGTTGATAATTTGTCCAACAAATATGTGAATAATAAACACATTTATTGAAGATGTCAGGATGTGATATACATATAGATATATAATCAAGTAGGCATACCATTGATTTTAGTATGTTGGTTCATCATCTCTTCCTGTTTCATGTCGCTAATGAGCACCTTTGTACGCGCAGCTCATGTAGGCTGCCTAAACGATACTTGTAATTCATGACGAATGGTATTTTGGATGTACAAGGTGAAACTGCACTTCTTTGATGATTGACAGTGGTATGTAGTTCATTTCTTCTCCACATAGTACGCTCTCATTCATCCGTATAGTTAATTCATCAATGTATCAATTAATTCGTTAATTCAATACATCTTCTTGCTTTCAAATCTTTGATGTGTATATTCCTATACAATATAGGGTAGTCAATATGGCCCAGTGATTGAATTAGTCTCATGAACAAAATGTTGCGGATTATATATTTATAACTTGAGATCAGCCACTGTTAGTACCTTTGTGTCGTTTAGTAATGAATTTGACTCGAGTTTACTATACGCTATGTAACCTAATGCAAAAAAGCCAAACAAAGCAAACAATATCCCATAGCAGTATATCCAATACATGTGTATTAGTTATCATCACTCTTAGCAATCATTTAGCATATTTTACGAGACATATGTCATACGGATCTTTCTAGTTACAAAGAGTTAAAAAGTTGTTTAGTGCCTCTATAACGTGTCCCGTGTTAACGTGACTGGTGATGATTCTTCTTAAGATTCCTCCTGTCGGTACGCAAAAAGCGCACGAGATGATCAACTAACAAACTGACGAATGGATCGAAAAGTTATAATACATTATTCTTCAAGTGTGTAGACGCCTGGAATAAAGATGAAGTACAATAAGTATAAATCATCGAGCGTCGCCGCGCCTCTGCGAGGTAAATGCAGGGAACATGGCTCCGTTCCCACAATGAAACATTCACAAGTTACATCTAGATACGATTCGACTGCTTTGTTTGTAAATGGTAGCAATTAAATATAGCAAGAAATACACACAAGTACAGATAAATCTCTTAGATATACGATATATAATATTCCCTGTCTTAACTTTGAAACTTATATGACTCAATCTATATAATTTTGTGTTATTCTTTTCAGGTTTTAATTTCTGTCAAATTGCTTTTTTAAAAGAAAAATCTGTAGTCGTTCAAGTTAGAATTATCTGCGGAAATTTGTAACAAGCGATAAAACAATACAAATATGTGTAAAAATACGAGACGACTACGTTGTCCAAAACATAGCGTATCGGAATTGTTTAAATCTAAGTTTTAGTGTTAAACAAAGGACGGAAACACATCCTGGAGAGACGTCTACACCATGTACATGCTTTGGTGAACGACATTATATCCCGTTAGTGTTATGCAAACTTGTTTTGAACTAAAGATGTTAAGACAATTTTATATATTATGATAATGGACAAACACGATGATGATAATGATGATATTAAATAATAATAATAATAATAATAATACTAATAATAATACTAAGAAAGAGGTAATTGCTTTTGTTGGTATTAGCACAAAAGTTGTGTCAATTGTTAAACTGATGACATACTGTAAATCTGGTATGATTGCAACAGAAGATTAGACTTTCTCTTTTGTGGATTCCAGTATTGTTCCCTATATGAGCGCCTTATGTTTTTCCATATCGAATCAGTTAAATTTCAAAGAAATGTCCATTCTCATTATTTTGTTTGAATACTTTCGATTTGATTTTGTTGCGAATGTGGCTTTTCTGATGATATCAAATAAGTAATGAAGCAGCAGAGAGGGTGAATCGGACAACTTTAAAGAAGCGTCTATTTGGCAAACCAAGGCTTCCTCCAAAATCGAAACAAAATGTTTCCTTTGGAGACGCATTGTCGTTGTCGTGCTCTTTCTGCTGTTATGGGGGTAAAAATCGTTCTAGGATTTCACAAGCAGACTAATTTGTAAAACCTCACCTCGTAAATCAATTAGATTATTGGACTGCCAAATAGACGCTTCTATAAAGGTGTTGGATTCGCCCTCTCTGTTGCTTATGAAATCAGTGGTTTGACAAACATATTGAATGCGAAAGATGATGCCATCCTCAATGTATCTCCTTCTGTATCCTCTCTTTTTAATGTGTCACGCGAGCTCTCTTAGTCTCTTTCTAAACGGAGCACTATTGGAGTATGTGCATTTTCTTCTAACACCCTTATAATAAATAAGCGTTTTACCAAGTGCTGGGCGCGACGGTCGATCAGAAGAAGAAACTGGCCTCGGGCAATTATTTTAAACAGGTGTTTAGCAGCCTTTGATAAGTATTGTCGCATTCCATTTTAGTGGCTTATGTTCCCACCTGTGATACCTTTGCAAACGCATGGACCAGCCTTGACATGAGGTAGTTGTTGTTGTTGTTGATGTAGATTTTAACGCCATTTTTCAGCATACGATAGGCTGCACATGGCGGTTAGTACTAATGGTGAAGAAAGAAATCGGGAAAACTCCCGGAAAGAACCACCGACCCACGAGGAGCTACTGGCAAGCGTTCTCACATTACGACATTGGCCGAATCTGAGACTCGATCCCACGCAGACAGAGGTGAGATGGCAATGATCCGTAAAAGACAGCGCTTTGGAAAACTTAGTTTCCCTGAGGTAGTTGCAAAAGTGATATAGCCTATGTTTAAAAATAATTTCGGTGAATTATCCCTGTGTATAATAATATTTTGCTTTTCGATTTTTGACTCTGAAATGGAAACGGTAGTATCATTTATTTCTTTTCAATATGCCAACATAGTATTTAAACATTCAGGCAATGATTACAAAGAATATATGTAACAACAACTAACAAAATTAAGAAAGTAAAACAGGTGTTAGAATGCTTCACGAAAGCAAATCCACACATGGTTATAAAAGAACAAAAATATTAAAGATGTTCAAATTCATTTTTATCTACAAAAAAACATCATGTCATAGGGGATAATCAACTAAACGTAATAGATCTAGTTGTTCTCACAGTTCTTTTATGTATAAAAATACTTCCTTCACTAGTAATAATACGAAATGAATATTTAATATGCATTCGGATACAAATGGGCAACATAAAATGTTATTTATTTGATCACATATATTGGAAAAACCATTCAGTGAATATTTAAACGTATGAACCTTCATATATCAGACATGAACAATATAATGATCAATTATTTTCATATCATGATGCAAATAGTTCCCATAATTTGCAAGATTTCCACTTTTACCATATTGTTATTGCTGCTTCTAAGAGGAACGTTAGCTGAAGGAAGCCTAATGGATTCACCATCTTTATACGATATATCCAATAGGTCTAAACTACCAAATGCTATGCATCATTCAACAATCAAATCATTTCGAATTATGTCCTCTGCTTCCAATTAGTTAATACTATTGTTTTTGTAATTCTAATTTACAAAATAACTTAACTAGTGAAAGTATAATCTAATATATAAATACCTTTACTAAGTGTTACTAATTGTTACTAATTGTTTGAAAATGACTCAACATAGTATTATTAATTATGTTTCGTATTTATTGTATGATCATAAGTATTATTCACACCATACTCGTTTATTATATAATTTGACTTTTGATAAGTATTGAAGATTCGTCAATCATATATCAATGTACATTATACATCATACAAATATTAATAAATTGTTTGTATCTGTACTTATTCATACAAATTATATATATATATATATATATATATATATATATATATAGTCTTCTTTTGAAGATTGCAGATTTCGGTGATTTTGTAGTTTGCACGGCCATGGTAAACATGTTGATGACAATACAGTGATATTCGTATGGATTTCAATATATATGATTAATACATTTAATGTGTCAGAAGAAATCAAACACTGGAATATAACGTATGTTTCGCACCAAAACAATCACAGCATTTAATAAAGGACATAGTTTATGTATAACAATATAGGATGCGCGTTTAAGACTTCTCTACTACCACGAAACCTTCCGTTTTCGACATGAAAGGATTGTTTACTTCAAAACCATTCAGATACAAGTGTAATGTCCTCGTACAAGCAAACAATAACTACCATCACACTACAATTTAAATAGCGTGGGCATCATCATTGAGGAAACACACTACTTACTTCTACTTTGGGCGCTGTATCATTTTGCATTTCAGCTACAATACTTGCGTACTCTTTTAGGTGTACTAATCTATCAAGTGCTTCCTCTATAATACTACTATCACATTCACTGAGTATGCTCAGTATTTATCAATTCTGTAGTTTTCCTTTCTTCATGTTGTAATTGTATTCCATGGGAATACTATTACAAAAAATTATACTCTTTCAAATCAGCGGCACGTCCTACAACAACTACAGTTTGAAAGTTCAAATATAGATGGCATGGTGAAATCTCTTTCTAAACTTTCCATGAATAACACATAACGATTAGCATTACATGTGGCTATAGCAATGATTTGCCTGCATACATGGGCCATGAGATGCTAATATGAAAATATCACGTATTTAGTGTTGCTCGAAATCAACATCACACTGCCTACATGATAATTATATGATCACTGTTGGAAGACGACCTATTTAGTACAAGGTTGTTGAATGTTTTTGCTTTCTACGGAGTTCATCATACATGTCGTAGGTTAATACCGTAAGGAAACCTGTGGTCTTAAGCGTATTTGTGACCCTAATAATGAAGACGCACTTGCTCTGATATCTTAATTGAGAAGGATATCTTACAACAAATGTTTTTATTTTACAGCTTGGAGTCCGATCAATGTGAATACAATGATTTGATCCTTGACCTCTTTGAATAGCCATACAAAATTTGAATAATGTTATGTCTTCAGAAGGGAATACACAGTAAATCGTTTACCCATTCATTGGCAAAATACTAATCTTCCTTTCTACGATGGATGTCTTAATACACGATTAATCGATGATATCTACAATTATTTCAGAAGGCTTCTTAATTACATTAAATGAACATTAGATTAACTTACGTGATGAACATGAACATTATTCTTTAAAATGTTAGGCATTTTGCAAGTAGATTGCAGTACGTTTTTATTGTTGGTGATTTGGGTGAAACGACCATACATGGCAATTGTCAACGGATCATATTACGAGCTGATAACCTGTCTTGATCAATTTGATGTATACAGGTCCTGTTAATCGTGTGCATAGTGTACATATTATTGTTGAAGATATTTAAAAGAACTTGTTTTATAAGTACATAGAAAGCCTCTATATAACAAGCCAATATTTAAAGTAGCTGAGTGAATAGGATTAATGAACTTATCGATATATTTAATATATCATTAAAATAGTAGCATTTGAGCTCGTCACTAACACTGGTATCATTTCGTCTCATTCATTATATTGAGATGTAATCAGCCTTCACCATACTTTGTATCGTCAGAGGCAGCTTTATGTGCAGCTCTGTCCTTCTCAATAGCAATATTAATTTATCTTACCCTGCTAACGGTTAGTCAGTATTTTTCAGAAAGGGTTATATTTTTTAGTCGGTTTCTATTTCCAACATCAGCAATGAAATCAGTAAATGTGTCGGTACTTAGTAGTACGTCCAGACGTACGTTAATAATATAATATACTATAAAGCTAAAAACAACATATTATGTACAATCATACGGCACATAACAGTCAATACAAAGGCAGCGGATTTGGGTACAAACAGATTGTGTAAGACTGTGAAATAATGGACATAGAAAAACGAATAAACAACAGAGCAAATCTGCTGCTTACCGTGCACAAGCGCTAGCGAAATCTAAATATTAATTTTTTCAAGGGCACAAAGCAACAAATGAACAATTATTTAAATGACAGCAAAACAAAGCACAAACACGCGAGTTCTATAGATAGTCTACAATATATTTGCTGTAAACATTTACAATTAATTAGACAATAAAGTCTGAACGATTTTTAGTCATATCTGTTTGCATCTAGAGATGCGAGCGAGTCTAGAAACATTGATCCCTATTCAACGATTTAGAGGCAATATGGTATGTTTTTGCACGTTTTGTACTGTTGTTATTCATTGTTTCTGTCATATATATATATATATATATATATATATATATATATATATATATATATATATATATATATATATATATATATATTCAAACTAGTATAAAGAAAAGTCTTTATTTTGCAATACCAGCCAATGCCACATTATTCAAATCCATTTTTAGGCATGTAATACGTCAATCTTCGTATCCATTGGAAAGGTTGTACATGTCATTAGTCATTATTTATATTGGTTCTATTTGGTTGACATGCAAATGTGTATTACACATAAACAACACAGTACAGAATAAAACAAACCATGTTGTCTGCATGAATCAAACATACTTTTTTATATTGATTTAATGCCTATATAGCATGCATTGATGTAGGAACTGTTTTCTAATATATACGACTTTTCAAAGTAAACACTCTAAGCATTTACATCATTTTGGTACACGAAACATGACGAAATCTATACAATCAGCGTCTTAACATTGTTTGCCCAGGAATTACAACTACCTATCCCATTTAGCTCAAAATTGTAGCAATGTATTTTTATATATGTTCCCATGCAGTTTCAGAGTTCTTGGCCAATATGTGAAAATACGTTTACATATTAGACACTGTATAAGAATTTTACCTAACCCATTATATACGAATACATCTGGCGTATACATATATTTTCATGAATGTAATTACGAAATGACAAATGAATATTTTAATATCATTTGCGTTATAAAACATACAAAACAGTAATTAAGAACGGGAGCCAACGTATAGTCACAGACGACGCCATTCAGTTTCAGGTACTCTGACAAACGTTTCCTCCAGATGTTATGGAATGATTTCATAACATTTGTATAAGTGTATTTCGTTCCAATCAATTCTAGTTATAAATTTTTTTTGTCTTTTATACATGGTGTGTGTATCTGTGAGTGTGTGTGTGTGTGTGTGTGTGTGTGTGTGTGTGTGTGTGTGTGTGTGAGAGAGAGAGAGAGAGAGAGAGAGAGAGAGAGAGAGTTTCCTTAATATTTGTGTCATCATTAACAGAGTAGATATAGTTCATTGCGGAGAGATGTACGTGTTCCCTGAAACATGTAATCAATGAACCTCAAGCGGAACGAACTTTATTGAAATTTTTGATGTAAAGGATCGCATTCTAGCTGTATAAATACATTTACATAAAATCCCAATTTAAATACAAGAAATACTTATACATTTACAAACTTTCTTCAGGCTTACAAGCCTTTTACAGTTCGGAACGTTCCGTCTTCAAACAAAACCCAAAATATATCGTATCAATTAAATTGAGTCAAACTGTATAAATATTGAATATTGCAAACAAATACAACAATCACTTTGCAAAAAGGTATCCCACTGAATGTGACCTGAAATACCACAGTAGTATGCTTTTAAAGACTTATTTATTTCTATATTAATTATTAAGGATTAATAAGTTGTTGGTCAACTCGTGTTTTGCAATAATATTTACTATGATTACAACTGAAGATAAATTAGTAACACAATGTGACTTTCCAATACATTATCATAAGGAATAATCAGAAAAAATTAAAATAATTAAAGAATGTTCAAACGCATATGTAATTTCCACATTTCTTGGCGTATCTAACAGGTCCAGCAAAGTCGCATCTTGCTTATTCACTATTTGAGAGTTTCCCTTAACAACAAATTATGACATGCGTTTTGAAGCCTGTTAGTCTTTCAATTGCTGACTGTATACTTGCTAGTTTCCACCATAACTCAATACAGCATTAACTTTCCATTGTACGTTATTTGGTTTTGGGTACGTCATTACAACAGATCATTCCCAAAAATACATGTACATGTACCAGAAGAAATGTGCTTCCTCAAAACGCCTTGTTTGAAGGTTATTGTATAAATTTCCTGACTTGGAATATAACATGTAATGTGTTAATCGACGTTATTTTATAATTTCCACATAAAGACAATATCTTTAGTGAAATAGTACACATCTATATTGCAAGAATAGAATCATTCCATTTACTAACATTTTGATGAAAGTTTCAGTCAGAGAGGGAGAGAGAGATATTCAGGCTAGATTTTCAGAGAGATTTTATTTAATTGAGCATATTTTCTGTATCTCTCATAAGAAAAATTACTGTCATTAAAAGATGTAGAATGGATAATCCCAGAAGTAAAAAGTAAAGGTTGTTGTAAACACGAAAAAGATGCAAACATTTCAATTTCTTATTTTGATAAGCACCATTGCGTCTGTCAAGTCCAACCAATCTACTCATTTAGATCAGTTCCCAGGACTGATACATACATACATACATACATACATACATACATACATACATACATACATACATACATACATATATATATATATATATATATATATATATATATATATATATATATATATATATATATATATATATATATATATATACAGTTATTAATGTACAATTAAATTGTTTGTAACTTAGTTTGCTAGTTTTGTTATTTCATTACATGCTATTGTAATATAACATTGTATGTTAGACTTGACCTTCTCCAAAACTAAATTCATTTCTGCTTAACCCAAATGGACTTTTTTATATTCTTTGCAAACAACTAGTACATATCTAAATAATTCTCTATTTTTAAACATATTTATTTCGGTCAATTTATTGAATTTAATTAGTAAAACAAACATGTAGGTTATATTCTTGTCTAAAGTACGCCCATGAGAAATTTCCGATTTGGTAGTTGAACAGCGTCTGAAGGGGCTACGTAGCCCATCCAACAGGGGAGTTGTAGTCTCTGCACGTACTGCATTTTAAAGCTGAGTCGCGTGTGAGATGGACATGCTTCTTCTTCCTCTGAGATCGCTGTTAATTAGCTAGATATATTTGCTTATCGTCGATGTCTTTCAAACCAGTAATCAAAGCGTGTCGCCAGGTGGGGCTGTTTAGAGCATGCTCTTCCCAGAAGTCATGGGCTTTGATGTCGCGTTTGCAAATATCCTTGAAGCAGAGATGTGGCCGTCCGAATGACCTTTTGCAAGAGTCAAGTTCCGAATAATGAAGGTTTTTGAGGATCCGTCGGTCATCTATCTGGAGTACTTGACCCAGACATCTGATGAGACGTTGGCGTAGGAGTGTGTTTATGCTGGGAATCTTGGCACTTCTAAGCACTTTGTTGTTTGTTACTAGATCCCTCTACGTTATTCCGAGTATGTGTCAGAGACATCAAATGTGAAAGGCGCTCAATCTTTTTTATATTACGGCGTACAGAGTCTAAGTTTCCCTGGCGGACAGGAGAGGTTAGCTCACAGGCAGGGTACACGTTGTTGTTCGTGTTCAGTGCCTTAATCGTGTTATTGTTCACTCTCTGCGACAACCTTTAGGGAGTTGCTGATGCTTGAGCTCAGAATCTAACTAAAGGTTGTTGTTGATGGTAGAACCGATCTCAGGACCTCAGAATCGAAGAATATACTGATTCTTCTTATTTTTGTTTGATTCTTTTGTTGGGTGGGGGTCGTTGTTAGACATCCCGTTTATTTTCGTTAGACTGATGGTCAGCCCAAACCCACGGCATGCTTTGGTAAAGCGGCCGATTATGTGTTCTAACTCAGCTTTGTTGTGAGTGTCTAGGGCAGCATCGTTTATGTAGAGCATGTCCTTCTTGGTTGCTTCACACACTTTGCTTTTTGATTTTAGTCGTGCCAGGTTAAACAGTTCGCCATCTGGTCGCTTGGGTAGGGCCTTCCCTTATGTGTACGATCCAAATACATTATTGTACAGGACAGCGAAGAAGATTCAGAAGATCGTGGGGGCTAGGAAACAACTCGGTTTCACTACGCTGCGAAAGTTGAAATGTCAGAAGTTTAGCCATCGTACTGCGCTGTGCCTTTCATGTCATCGTGGAAAGACTGGATCATGCTTAACAGCTATAGAGGACATCCGAATTACACAGAAAATTTGAAGAATTCGTTTCTGCTGACCAGATGGACCATCTTATTGAGATCTATAAACTTGAGGAAGAGGGGGCTGTGTCGTTCTCTGTATTTTTCTTGCAGCTGCCTGACAGATAATATCATGTCAATTGTGGATTTCTTCCCTGAACGCACAGTGATACCCTGTATACATTATGTGAGCAAGCGTCTACAGTCTGCTTAGGATGACTCATTCTAAAACTTTATCCATGATGCTGAGAAGGGGTATGACTCTGTAGTCGTTGCAGTAAATTGTGTCGCCTTTGTTATTGTACACGCTTACAATGGTGGCGGCTGTCATATCGAGAGGCACAACACCACTCACCGCTGCACTTGCAAAGGATGTCGTGTAGGTGTGTGCGCAGCACGCTTCACCCGCACTTGGTGACTTCTGCTGAGATTTCAGGAGGCTTTACCTAAGGACAATTTTGTATAAGGCCCTCTACAGTTCTGCCACAATAGCAGTCTTGTCCAGTTTGGCCATGGGCGGTAGCTTTTCAATATCGTCGATGATCTGACAGAGCTAAAGCCAGCTTAGCTAACCCCTGCACTTTGCTTCTGGTAGACTCGTATGTCTATACTCTTCTGACGGTAAGATCGCGTGTATGCTAGGTGAGCACTGGAGGTCTTCTATGACTGGCGTAAGTATGGCGAAGTTAGCCTCAAGCAAGTTGTTGTTCTTTGCATGCATTTTACCAAAGATACGCGTGACTGTGCTGTACACAGTCTCTCCCATGTGATCCATCTCACTTGGGCAGTGCTGTTTCGAGGTTTTGAATCACATGTCTTGGAGCGGATATATATAAATATATTTAAGTTGTATGTTCTATACAGTAAGTTTTGATTTATCATGCTGGAATCATTATCTTCAAATTATTAAAGTTAAGTGCTTATATTCACTGGAAATAATTTATTAAGTGCTAAGATAATAATTTTGGATAAATCATTCACAATAATTTATACAAAGTCCAAAAGTCAAATTATATTACTGTGACTCAACAAAGGACTGTTGATATAAGAACTCTATATAACAGGGACGTAACCACCTTAAGTGTTTTTGATTTCTTCGAGACCTGTACTGACTATATTTGTTAAATTGTACAAAGCTATATGTCTTCATTCCTTTCTGTTACATATTATATATATATGTCTTCTATGTGTCTATCTATTCATGAATGTATCAATCTATGATTGCGTCTATATATGTATGTATCTATCTAACTATCAGTGCATGTATCTATCTATGCATATATATATACTGCTTTGCATTCAATGTATCGGAGTGAAATGATTTATATCTTAGCTTTCATAAATTCAACCCAGTGCAATATTTCTTTCCATACTTTGTCCAACAAATATGTGAACAATAAACACATTTATTGAAGATGTCAGGATGTGTAATACATGTAGATATATAACTGAGTAGGCATACCATTGATTTGAGTATGTTGGTTCATCACCTCTTCCTGTTTCATGTCGCTAATGAGCACCGTTGTACGTGCAACTCATGTAGGCTGCTTGAACGATACTTATAATTCATGACGAATGGTATTTTGGATGTACATTGTGAAACTGCACCTATTTGATGATTGATAGTGGTATGTAGTTCATTTCTTCTCCACATAGTACGCTATCATTTATCCGTATAGTTAATTCATCAATGTATAAATTAATTCGTTAATTCAATACATCTTCTTGCTTTAAAATCTTTGATGTGTCTATTCCTATACAATATAGTGTAGTCAATATGACCCAGTGATTGTATGGTTAGTCTCATGAACAAAATGTTGCGGGTTATTTATATATATATATATATATATATATATATATATATATATATATATATATATATATATATATATATATATATATATATAACTTGAAACCAGCCAATATTAGTACCGTTGTGTGTCGTTTAGCAATGTATTAAACTCGAGTTGACTATACGCTATGTAACCTAATACAAAAAGCCAAACAAGGCAAACAATATTCCATAACAGTATAGCCAATGTATGTGTATTAGTTATCATCACTCTTAGCAATCATTTAGCATATGTTACGAGTCTTACGTCATACGGATCGTTCTAGTTAGCAAGAGTTATACAAGTGGTTATGTGCGTCTATAACATGTCCCGTGTTAACGTAACTGTTGATGATTCTTCTTAAGATTCTTCCTGTCGGTACGCAAAAAACGCACGAGACGATCAACTAACAAACTGACGAATGGATCCAATAGTTAGAATACTTTATTCTTCAAGTGTGTAGACGCCTGGAATAAACATGAAGTACAATTAGCATAAATCATCGAACATGTCCCCGTTCCCACAATGGAACATTCACAGGTTACATCTAGATACGGTTCGACTGCTTTGTTTGTAACGGTAGCAATTAAATATAGTAAAAAATACACACAAGTACAGATAAATCTTAAATATAAGATATATAATATTTCCTGTCTTAACTTTGAAACTTATATACTTCAATCAATATAATGTTGTGTTATTCTCTTCAGGTTTTAATTTCTGTCCAATTATTTGTTTTAAAAGTAAAATCTGGAGTCGTTCATGTTAGAATTATCTGCAGAAATGTGAAACAAGAGATAAACAATGCAAATATGTGTAAAACTACGAGACGACTACTGTGTCTAACACATAGCGAATCGGAATATTTTAGATCTAAGTTTTAGTTTTAAACAAAGGACGGAAACACATCCTGGAGAGAAATCTACACCATGTACAGGATTTGGTAACGACATAATATCCGGTTAGTGTTATGCAAAGTGGTTTTGAACTAAAGATGTTATGATAATTTTATATATTATAATAATGGACAAACACGATGATGATGATGATGATGATGATGATGATGATGATGATGATGATATTAAATAATAATAATAATAATAATAATAATAATAATAATAATAATAATAATAATGATAATAATAATAATAATAATAATATTAGGTAATTACTTTTGTTGGTATTAGCACAAAATTTGTGTCGATTGTTAAACTGATGATACACTGTAAATCTGATATGATTGTAACAGAAGATTAGACTTTCTCTTTTGTGGATTCCAGTATTGTTCCCTATATGTGCGCCTTATGTTTTTCCATATTGAATCAGTTAAATTTTGAAGAAATGTTCATTTGCATTATATTGTTTGAATATTTTCGATTTGATTTTGTTGCGAATGTGGCTTTTCTGATGATATCAAATAAATTATGAAGCAGCAGAGAGGGCGAATCCGGCAACTTTATAGAAGCGTCTATTTGGCAAACCAAGGCTTCCTCCAAAATCGAAAAAAAAAAGTTTCCTTTGGAGAAACAACGTTGTTGTCGCGCTGTCTCTGCTACTATTGGGATACAAATCTTCTTAGGATTTCACAAACAGACTAATTTGTAAAACCTCACCACGTAAATCAATTAGATTAGACGCTTCTATAAAGTTGTCGGATTCGCCCTCTCTGCTGCTTATGAAATCAGTGGTTTGACAAACATATTGAATGCGAAAGATGATCCCATCCTCAATGTATCTCCTTCTGTATCCTCTCTTTTTAATGTGTCACGCGAGCTCTCTGAGTCTCTTTCTAAACGAAGCACTATTGGAGTATGTGCATTTGCTTCTAACACCCTTGTAATAAATAAACTTTTTGCCAAGTGCTGGGAGCGACGATCGACCAGGAGAAGAAAGAGATAAAGAATGTGTGTTACATTACATTGTTAATACCTTTCAAACAATACTTGATAATGAGGATGATATGTATCCATAACATATTTGTGCTTCAGTATAGATCTCGCATATGTTTCCATCTAGATTAACAAATACTCTACGGTAAATCTTTATATGCCTTAGGTACTTATTTTAAACAGGTGTTTAGCAGCCTTTGATAAGTATCGTCTCATTCGAAATTTAGCGGCTAATGTTCCCACCTGTAATACCTTTGCAAACGCGTGGACCAGCCTTGACATGAGGTAGTTGTTATTGTTGTAGATTTTAACGCCATTTTTCAGTACACTATAGGCTGCACATGGCGGCTAGTATTAATGGTGAAGAAAGAAATCGGGAAAAACCACCCGACCCACGAGAAGCTACTGGCAAGCGTTCTCACATTACAACATTGGCCGAATCTGAGACTCGAATCCACGCAGACCTGGGTGAGATGGCAATGATCCGTAAACGACAGCGCTTTGGAAAACTCACCCACTTAGGTTCCCTGAGGTAGTTGCAAAAGTGATATAGCCTATGTTTAAAAATAATTTCGGTGAATTTTCCCTGTGTATAATAATATTTTGCTTTTCGATTTTTGACTCTGAAATGGAAACGGTAGTATCATTTATTTCTTTTAAATATGCCAACATAGTATTTGAACATTCAGGCAATGATTACAAAGTATATATGTAACAACAACTAACACAATTGATAAAGTTAAACAGGTGTTAGAATGCTGCACGAAAGCAAATCCACACATGGTTATAAAAGAACAAAACTATTAAAGATGTCCAATTTCATTCTTATTTACAAAAAAACATCATGTCATAAGGAATAATCAACTGAACGTAATAGATCTAGCTGTTCTCACAGTTCTTTTATGTGTAAAATACTTCCTTCAATAGTAATAATACAAAATGAACAATTAATATGCCTTCAGATACAAAATGGGCAACATAAAATGTTATTTATTTGATCACATATATTGGAAAAACCAGTAGATGAATATCTAAACTTTCGAACCAGCATAAATCAGACATGAACATTATTATGATCAATTATTTTCATATCATGATGCATATAGTTCCCATACTTTGCAAGATTTCCACTTTTACCATAATGTTATTGCTGCTTCTAAGAGGAACGTCTGCTGAAGGAAGCCGAATGGATTCACCATCTTTATACGATATATCCAATAGGTCTAAACTACCAAACGCTATGCAAGATTCAACAATCAAACCTTTTCTAATTATGTCCTCTGCTTCTAATAAGTTAATACTATTGTTTTTGTAATTATAATTTACAAAATACGTGATGTTTGTCCATCGATGTCGATGATGACCATTCAATGTCATCGATTCATTGAGGGTGGGTCCGGAGATGGCTGATCAGTCCGATCCGGTCCCGGAATAGTCTGTTGCAGTGGGGACATAGATGTGCAGGTTGTTGACTGTGAATTGCAGAACTGCTGTTCCTGGATTTGCGCAGATCACATTTCTCAGCTTCGTCCACCAGTCTTTTGTGCTCAAAGGCTGCCGCATCGGCATTAACTTGACTGCGCCATGCAGATCGATCATCAGCGACACTCTCCCAGCTGTTAGGATCAATGCCTAGGTTCTTTAGCGAGGCCTTGAGAGTGTCCTTGTACCTCTTTTGTTTGACCGCCATGAGATCTCTTGCCCTGCTGCAGTTCTCCATAGAAGATTTTCTTGGGTAGGCGTTCTGTCGGCATGCGGACGACATGGCCAGCACAGCATGGTGTGGATGCTTGTCATGCCAGTCTGCGTGAGCATCTCTGTGTCCGGCACCCTGTTCTGCCATCTAATTTTTAATAGTTTTCTCAGGGAGCCCATGTGGAAGTGGTTCAGTTTTTAAAAATGGCGGCTAAACACAGTCCAGGTCTCGCAAGCATAGAGGAGGGTGGGGAGAACAACCGCTGCGTAGACTTTTAGTTTTGTGGTAAGCCTGATATCTCTCCTGTCCCAGACATTATAGCGGAGTCTGTCAAAAGCTACACTGGCTTTGGCAATCCTTGTGTTGACCTCGTCATCAATGTAGACTGCTTGTGAGAGAGTGCTGCCGAGGTATGTGAACCTGTCTATATTTCTTAGCTTTTGGTCATTGACAGTGATAGATGGTTCCAGGTAATCTTCTCTAAGGGCTGGCTGATGCAGAACCTCGGTCTTACGCGTAGAGATGGTGAGTCCGAAGTTTGTGCACGCTGTGGAAAACAGGTCCATGTTCTGTTGCATGCCTGCCTCCGTGTTGGAATTGAGGGCGCAATCATCTGCAAACAGGAGGTCGCGAATGTTTGCAATTTGGACTTTGGATTAGGTTTGAAGCCGCCTCAGGTTGAATAACGTCCCATCCATACGGTAACAGAGACCTACTTCCACATCACTGTCCTTGAAAGCATCCATCAACATTGCGGAGAACATGAGGCTGAAAAGAGTGGGGGCTAAAACTCATCCTTGTTTCTCACCATTCGTGACTGCAAAGGGCTCGGAGTAGTTGCCCTGGTCCTGAATTCTGGCAAGCATGGCGTCATGAAACTTCCTCACCATTTCAATGAAGACCTCTGGACATACAAATTTGGCCATCATTTTCCAAAGGCCTTCCCTGCTGACAGTGTCGAATGCCTTAGTCAGGTCTACGAAGGTGGTGTATTGTTTGAAATTTTGCTCAAGACACTTTTCTTGCAACTTCCTGGCAGCAAAGATCATGTCGATGGTGCCTCTCTCCTTTCTAAAGCCACACTGCCTTTCTGGTAGTAGGTCATGATCAGGGTGCTCTGTGAGTCTGTTCAGTAGTAGCCTGGCGAGGATCTTACCTGCGATGCAGAGTAAAGCAATTCCTCTATGGTTTTTGCAGGATTGGCGATTGCCTTTGCGTTTGTAAATGTGGACGATGTATGCATTTTTGAATTTCTGTGGTATGCGTTTCTTCTTCCACATCCCACAGAACATTTCTGTTAGTCTTTCCACTAGCTTAGGCCCACCAGACTTGTAGATCTCAGCTGGGATGGCGTCTGCGCTGAAGTTTTTCCACTAGACAGGAGCTCAATGGCTTTATGAGTTTCCAGCACTGTTGGAGTGTCAGCCAGTCTCTCGTTGATCGCCACCTGTGGTAGACGGTTGATAGCTTCATCATTGATGGAAGAGGGTCTGTTGAGGACACCGTCAAAGTGTTCCACCCAGCTTTCCAGTATCTTCTCCTTCTCGGTTATCAGAGTGCAGCCATCTGTGCTCAATAGAGGGGCTGTGCCTGTTGTTACTTGGCCATAAACATCAAGAAGAGCGCTATAGAAATTATTCATGTCGTGTTTGTCGGCAAAGGATTGAATATCATCAGCCTTTCGGCTCAGCCATGTGTCCTGCATCTCGCGCAGTTTTTTTCTGCACAGATTGGCGGACCCGGCTGAATGCATCTTTCTGTGCAGCGGACTTAGGGTCGATGTTGTACGCACGATGTAGACGATGCTTCTCCTCTAGCAGGGACTGTATTTCTTCACAGTTTTCGTCAAACCAGCCTTGGTGCTTTCGCGCAGTTATGCCAAGGGTTTCAGATGCGGTAGAGTACACCAGATGTTTGAAGGTCGCCCAGCATTTCTCTACGTCGTTGGTGTCAGAGTATGTGGTTTCTAGCTGGCTTTTTATAGCTGCCGACAGAGCTTGCTCAGTTTTGCATAATTTCAACCTGGATATATTGAGCCGCTTTGGGACTTTGATTCCCTGTGGACGTCTGGGAGGTTTTATTCTGAGATTCATCTTGGAAATCAGCAGCCTGTGGTCTGTCCAGCAGTCAGCACCACACATGACTTTAGTCACCCGGACATCCTGCCAGTCCCACGTGCTAAGATGTAGTAGATCATATGCCAATGCTTAGACCGTGGGTGCATCCAAGTTGTTTTATTACGGTTCTGCAGACGGAATACAGTGTTTGTGATCAGAAGATCGTAAGTTGCACACAACCTCAAGAGCAGAAGTCCATTGCTGTTGCAGTTGCCAATGTCATGTCTACCAATAACTCCCTTCCACGATATATGGTCCGCGCCAACTCTGGCGTTAAAATCACCAAGAATGATTAGTTTATCTGACTTTGGTACCGAAGCAATTTGGGCTTCCAGATCATCGTAGAACTTGTCTCTGACCTCCGAGCTTGTCATGGTTGGTGCATAAGCACTAATGAGTGTGGCTTGCTTTTTTCCATGTAATGGTAGCCTCATTATTATTAATCTGTCATTAATCCCCATTGGTAAGATAGAGATCTTATTCGCCAAACTCGACTTGACTGCGAAACCAACTCCAGCCTCACGACGTTCATCAGTGCCACGTCCACTCCAGAAAAAGGTGTATCCAGCTCCAACTTCAATCAGCTGGCCCTCGTCGGCCACGCGAGTTTCACTCAGTGCTGCTATCTCAATCTTGTAGAGGGCAAATTCTTTTGCAATCAGGGCAGTTCTTCTCTCCGGTCTGTCAGCCTCTACACGATCCAGTAGAGTGCGTATGTTCCACGCACCAAGTGTGAGTAGAACCTTTTGGGTTTTCTTTGTGTTTCGACCGCAAGAATGGGATTCCCTCCAGCCGCGGTAAGCTGGTCGTGGTGGATAAAACATGCTTTTTTTGGGGCACCTTTTCTAGCCCTTTCCACACGCTAGAGAGGTAAGCAGCGCTATCCTAAAAAGGTCTGCTTAGTCGCTTAGACGGCTGCCGAGATCCATTTCTGCTTCAGGTCAATGGAAGATGACCCTGAGCCGCCTGCGTGCAGGTCTGCCAGTACGGATGCCAGTGCATCCACACCTGCCGCGTCGCAGCTCGCCCATCGCCGCAGGACTTGGAACAGATGATGATGATGACGACATGAATGACTTGCGCGTGAATTGGATTAAAGTGAGGGAGAGTTGCGCTACGTCAGCTTCACTCTCTCGTCCAGGCTCCATTTTTTCCAGTGGAATGACGTAGTCAAGACGGCCGGAATGGAGACTGGATGCAGTGGATGACCAAGGCGTCCTACGTGTCTTGCCGTGCTATTAGCGCTCCACAACACTTTGCTGGGTCCGTCCTTCTGCCCGTTGACCAGCTGGTGGTTTCTCCGCGCAGTCCGCCGGGTCCAGTCTTTACATGCGAGGGGTGACAATCCCTGACTCAGCGAAGGTTTGAGACCTGCCGGTTACCCTCAACCTGGTTTAGCCGGCCAGTCGAAGCCGTTGCCCTTGGTGTGGCCGCTGTGCATGCTACATCTTCTTGGAGAACAGGTAAGAGCTGGGTGCCAAGTGAGGACCAAAGGTGGACTAGCTACCCCCAAGAAGATACGACTGCTACTCCCACCAGAAGTGCTACCCCACCATGAGCACCCCTTACACCACATTTACAGAATAAGTTAACTAGTGAAAGTATAATCTAATATATAATTACGTTTAATAATTGATTTAAAATTACTTAACATAGTAGTATTAATTATGCTTCATATTTATTGTATGATCATAAGTATTATTCACACCATATTCGTTTATTATATAATTTGACTTTTGATAAGTATTGAACATTCGTCAATCATATATGAATGTGCATTATACATCATACAAATATGAATAAATTGTTTGTATCTGTATTTATTCATAAAAATTATATATATATATATATATATATATATATATATATATATATATATATATATATATATATATATAGTCTTCTTTTGAAGATTGCATAATTCGATGATTTTTTAGTTTGCATGGCCATGATGTTCTTTTTGATGACAATACAGTGAGATTCGTATGGATTTCAAGATGTATGATTCATACATTTAATGTGCCAAAAGAAAAAAAATGGCATATAAAGTATGTTTCCCACTAAAACAATCACAGTTTTTAATAAAAGACAGAGATTATATATAATAATATAGGATGCGCGTTTAAGACTTGTCTACTAACACGAAACCTCCCGTTTTCGACATGAAAGGATTGTTTACTTCAAAACCATCCAGATACAAGTGTAATGACCTCGTACAAGCAAACAACAACAACCATCACACTACAATTTCTATAACAAGGGCATCATCATTGAGGAAACAAACTACTTACTTTTACTTTGGGCGCTGTACCATTTTCCATTTCAGCTACAATACTTGCATACTCTTTTATGCGTACTAATCTATCCAGTGCTTCCTCTATACTACTACTATCACATTCAATTAGTATGCTCGGTATCCGTCACTTTTGTAGTTTTGCTTTCTTCATATTGTCAATGGACTTAATGGGAATACTATTAGAAAGATTTAGACTCTTTCAAATCAGCGCCATGCCGTATAAAAACTATAATTTGAAAGTTCAAATATAGAGGGAACGGTGAAATCTCTTTCTAAACTTTCCATGACAAACACATAACGTATTAGCATACCATGTGGCTATAGAAATGATTTGCCTGCATATTTAGTATAAGGTTGTTGAATGTTTTTGCTTTCTAAGGAGTTCATCATACATGTCGTAGGGTAATACCGTAAGGAAACCTGTGTTCTAAAACGTATTTTGTGACCCTTGTAATGATGACGTATTTGCTCTGATATCTTAATTGAGAAGGGTATCTTACAAAAAGTGTTTTTTTTATAGCTTGGAGTCGGATCATTGTGGTTTGATCCTTAACCTCCTTGAACAGCCATACAAAATTGGAATAATGTTCTGTCTTCAGACGAGAATACACAGTTAATCGGTAACCAACTCGATGGCAAAATACTAATCTTCCTTTCTACGATGTATATCTTAATACACGATTCATCGATTATATCTAAAATTATTTCCGAAGGCTTCTTAATTACATTAAATTAGCATTATTTTAATTTACGTGATGAGCATGAACATTATTCTTTAAAATGTTATGCATTTTAAAAGTATGCAAGTAGATTGCAATACTCTTTTATTGTAGGTGACTTGGGTGAAACGTCCATATATAGCAATTGTCTTAATGTGTTGCATACAAGTCCTCTACAGGAAATTTGACACATGAAATATAATTCCGATTCCAGAATATGTTTTGCCTGCAGACTTGGAAATGTGTATAATGTTTCTTTTAAAGTAGATACAACTTACACGGTAATATTGGAATTCTGCCAAGGATCCTTCAAAATTATTATGATTTCTGTTCATTTCATTATTCGAAGCAAGTAATACCATCTCTATGGTACATAAATTACTTTTTATTTAAATTCCAATTCTTGTTGATTGGAAAATATATTTCTCCTAAAACAAATTTAACCTTAATAATAAATCTGGAGCAATTGTTATATTAAATTAATTCACTTGATTATTTATCGGGACTATCATCCCATGTCAAACATTTATTTATGTACTCATGTATGATATATGATATCACACGTTTGCATGATAGTTTACCCAATAAGTGTAATTGATTACAAGACATTTATTTCCGGTAAAGATGTTTCATAATATCTGAAAGATCGGACGCCCGTACATCTAACATTAAACTTTCATGTGATCTTTTTGTGTCAGAATACATCAGTCTTTATCAAAAGGTCTAATGCATTATTAATGGAAAAACCGACTGATGCAGTTTGGCTTAGCGAGCGGCGTTATGATCGAAATACAATTTAGCTTAATAATGACTTTATTTTGTAACTGTATCGTTAGATGCTTGTTGTTTACTATGAAAACAAACTTTTTTGCCAAGCTAATGGACAGTTTTGTTTTCTTAGTTTCCACCAACCAATGAAAAAAGAAGTCAACTGTCCAAAAGTGACTAATCATGGATTCAAGACAGTAGCAGTTTATAATATGGGTTTTAGACTGCGGTGTGGTTTTAGACTGCTATGTCTGACATATTATTGAATAATAGGTCACTGAGGTCTATATCATGTGATTTCTGCTCGTTTTCATAAAACGTCATTGTGTGTGCGTGTGTGCAACCCACGAATTGTAAACAGTAGGACAGTCGTGGTCATATATAATCTCTAATATGACTATAAGCATATTGTTATCTGACTAACTGACATTAATATTTATATGTTCTTGCACGTTTTAAGGAAGTTACTCGACTGTTATTATCTTTTAATTCGCTACCAACTGCTCTCTTTTCTGTGCTTGGATATGTCAGTGATCATTCCTTTTCGTTGGCACAGTATTGAATTTGGCGATGCCAGTTTATCCTTAACAGACTAAGAATACAGTTTATGAAGTCTATTGCACACTTTTGTGCTGAATAAGCGAGTATTTGTGTATGCAATTGTATATACAAATAACCTGATAGCACCATCAGAAATACCGGCTTTTATCGACATAACCGTACTGATATATCAGTTATTCACCTATAAGGGTTGACGTTACCGTTAGTTCTGCCACACAGAGACAAATAGCTGCTGACGCGGCAAACTCAAAAATCAAGTCTACATCCACACAAAAACGTTTCCATTTCATGATTTAGGACGTTATATTGGGTATGTTGTTAGCATATTATGTAGTTTACGTCTTTAAGATTGCGGGTGTACCAAATGGCTGTCAGAATAAAAAAGGAATTGCTTGCTTGTCCTTTTTAAGGGAATTTGGCTATTTGTAACAATACTAGAAATGATGTAGTATTAATACTACAAAGCTATCCCCCCTCCCCAAACCCATGTAGTAACATTACCCTATGTTCAGGCACTAATTTTATGATCTCCAAAACCTGATGTAGTAACAATACTACAACTGATGTAGTATTAATACTACAAAGCTATCCCCCCAAACCCATGTAGTAACATTACCCTATGTTCAGGCACTAATTTTATGATCTCCAAAACCTAATGTAGTAACAATACTACAACTGATGTAGTATTAATACTACAAAGCTATTCCCCAAACCCATGTAGTAACATTACCCTATGTTCAGGCACTAATTTTATGATCTCCAAAACCTTATGTAGTAACAATACTACAACTGATGTAGTATTAATACTACAAAGCTATCCCCACCAAAACCCATATAGTAACATTACCCTTTGTTCAGGCACTAATTTTATGATCTCCAAAACCTGATGTAATAACAATACTACAACTGATGTAGTATTAATACTACAAAGCTATCCCCCCAAACCCTTGTAGTAACATTACCCTATGTTCAGGCACTAATTTTACGATCTCCAAAACCTGATGTAGTAACAATACTACAACTGATGTAGTATTAATACTACAAACCTATCCCCCCAAACCCATGTAGTAATATTACCCTATGTTCAGGCTTTAATTTTATGATCTCCAAAACCTGGTGTAGTAACAATACTACAACTGATGTAGTATTAATACTACAAAGCTCTCCCCCCAAACCCTTGTAGTAACATTACTCTATGTGCAGGCACTAATTTTATGATCTCCAAAACTTTATGTAGTAGCAATACTACAACTGATGTAGTATTAATACTACAAAGCTATCCCCCCCAAACCCATGTAGTAACATTACCCTATGTTCAGGCAATAATTTTTTGATCTCCAAAATCTGATGTAGTAACAATACTACAACTGATGTAGTAGCAATACTACATAATTTGCCGACAATATGGAGATTAACATGGATGAAACTCTAGTGCACTTTGATCTCGATGGACTGATGATAAATTGGGGGTTAAATGTGTGAGAATTAGCATGACTGGTGCAGATTGATACAAAATCTGATTTTCGTCCTTACAGTTTCCACTTCAAGAGATGTGTTGCCTTTAACGATAATTATTCACGACATGAGAAAGGTTAACAAATATTCATGCACCGAAATAATGGATCATACATGTGCAGGAGAAGGGTTGTGTAGATGAAATGATGATGCAGTGGACTAGAGAGTTTAATCTCAATTGCACAGTTTTATATTTTTTACAATAACATTAAAGTTGGAGTGTGTTTTCCGACATGTAATTTTGGAATGATTTATAAGTTGTCCCAAAACTTACTACTAAAAAAACACGATGTGCTCCAGAACATACAGTGCACAAAGAAATTACTTCAAAAATTAATGTATGGTGTCCCAACAAATATGGTGTCCTAACATATATGGTAAATACAGTAATACTGCTACAGAGATGAAGTTTACTGATATGCATTAATGTTTTTAGTTAATGTGATAATATTACTATATTGTTACTCCTGGCAGCCTTGTTGTTATGATGTTATTTGATAATAATTCTTTACTACTTAAATTGTTATATCAAAACTCTTGCAGTAATATCACCATATTTGTAAGGTCATTCTTGAGTACCATTGTTTTAATCTGCAAAACCATTAGTAGGTATTATTACTATAAAGCTGAAGTTTAAACCCATGCCATAATGCTACTTGCTGCATTTCTACATTGATAAACTTGAAATCCTTTTGTAATAATGCTGTTCCAAGGAGACTGCATTGTTCTGAAGCTCTCATCACCAAGCCTAATAGTATGGCCAGTAATAATACAGTCTAGATGAAATTGTAGAAGGTGCTATTTATACAAGATATTCAGTATATTGAAGTACTTGTACACAATATTTTAATCATCATAAAATATAGATATTTTCAACACTAATGTAAGGCACAATTTCTTTATCATTTAATAGAATTAAAATGTCAGTAGCATCTCTTGCTGTTATTTCTGGTAGTTCTTCCATATAAGGCAGATATTTGGTAATTCTTTCATTAGGAGATTGTTTGAGTTTCATATAAATTCTGTTCTGCTCTTCCATTGATCTCTTTTCAACATATAGCCTACACAGAGAGTCATTGTCTCCACTGATACAGTGTTTTCCTTATCAATTTTCTGAAAAGATAAAATAGTTTATTTGAAAACATTGCAGACACTAGCATGGAAATTTTGTTAATACTACTTTGATCCACCAAATGCATCTCATACAAGTATTCTAACCATATACTATCAATATCTGAATCAATGATCTTCAATAATTTAAAATTCCCGTTATTATATTTAGCTTAACTACTACAGATATTGCAATATTTGCTTATATTATTAAAATAAAACACATTTAACATGTTTAATCATAGAAAAGCTACTTAGGTCATATCTCTAGGAAGTAGTTTCAATTATGTTTGCTTCTGATTTGAAATGGTAGTTGGTGGGGAGCAATAATATTACCATCAGCATTCAGTTTTATTTTACTTAATGTTTCATATTAATATTCCAGGCATAACTATTACGTTTCTTTTGTACATATATTGATGCATCGTCTACTAGATATACATACTTGTTTCACAACTGGGCATACTTGTCACAATCTTCTTTTTACCTTTTCTCCGCTTGTGTTTTTAATGAGAAGTAGGATATTGAAGAATCATATAAAATAATGTAATTGCTAACTCCTACATCTGAGAAAAAAATGGTAGATATTACAATTAATTACAAGCAGAAAATATAGAATCCACAAATACATTGCATTTATTTTAAGGTTTATAAATATTTTGTGGTATAACATTTAAGATGCTACATACCTTGGTCCTTTCAGTAAATGATGGGTTTTCCATCTGGCTATCCTGGAAGCAACTGTTTGAATCTGCTGGTTTTGTAGACATTATTGATGATCTGATCCAAATGCATCAATATCATCTTTCTTTGTCATGTTATCATCTTGAAAAGTGATGGCTTCCTCTGCAACTGATATATCTGAAGCATCGTGACTTTTTGACTGATCTTCTTTCAAAGAACTTCCCAATTTGTCAATAAGTGATGTACCCAGAACTTCAATACTTTTGGATATATCATTATCCTGCCATAAATTATTGTCCATTAATGAGGTTCCTAAAGCATTATCATAATTTTTTTCCATAGAATTGCCAAGTTCATCAAAGGCAAAATCTGTTTCACTGGCCGTTTCAGCTTTATATAGCAATTCATTCAAGGATATACTTCAGGCAGCTTATAATACTATCACCTTTAACAAGCCATATGTTTCCTTTTACTGCTAGATATTAACAGTTATAATACAAAGCATTCGCATTACATGAACAACATCTAGCATAGCTGATGTTAGTGATTGGACTCTCTCCAGTCAAAACATTTCTACATTAATTAGAAAGCCATTGGGATCCTATTCAATGCCCAACAGGTGCTGATATTTAGTTTGATACTCCAACCATCAGATCTCAGACACTAGCAAATTTTACAATTATAGTCCAACACCCCCCCCCCCCTCCCCTGCTTGCTATGTCAGTCAAAAGAACTGCACTGCCATTCTCTGCAACTGCTATCAACAGCTGTCAACTTTGATCTTTTCACACAAGGGATTTGTCCCTCTATTTGAAGTAATTATAAAATAACTTTACCAAACCCCAGGTTTCTCCATAATACAAGTGGGTTGGGGATATTATGCTTTCCTTCATTCTTGAAACAATCAATTTCCTTGCATGCATTCTGATTAAAGTATATTTAAAGGTGGTATACTTATTAACAATGGATGTAGACAGAAATAGGCTTGCATTTTTGTCCTACAGAATAATGATTACATCATATGGACAAGAACTATGAGTATGTATGTATGTATGTATGTATGTATGTATGTATGTATGTATGTATGTATGTATGTATGTATGTATGTATTGTTACATGTTTAGGCTCGAATAAACAGTAACACAGAAAAAGTGAAAACAAAAAGCTTTGTATAATTTAACAAATAATTTATATCCGTGGAAAAATTCTGTAAAAATGAAAAAATAAGAACTTACAGTTTCAAGAATCAAATCCAAAAATAATCCAAGAATAATCCATGAATTAAATTACAAAAGTCCTAATAACAAAATGTTCTAATGAATTCAAGTTCGAGTCCTGATGGAAAATCCATGATGGATGACGATGACATATGCTATAGTCTGTACATTTTAGTCATTTACAGTTCCGGTGTTTGAAATCCGAATAAAATTTGTAAGCAATGTCTTTCCAAAAATTCTATATGAGAACTCTTCAAATATTTCCAGAGAAAAAGAATTAATCCTTTTGAAATCCAAATGATCTGAAGATAATTATAAGTCAAAATCTGGCTAAAACAAAAGAAAACAACTTGATTCCAAGTGTAAAAGCCAGAAACTGAGAATATTTCGCTAAAACAAAGGTTATATCGTATTCTAAGATGCAGTTTTGAAAATCACCCAAGTTGCGAAATCAGAAGAGGGAGGACACGCGATCGTGTTTACATATTAAACATGTACACAGAATATGGCCTTGATTAGACGAATGATTTTACTCCAAGAATAAAAAAAATTGTTTACATCTTAAATCATGTAGTCCCATCATGACCTTCACAACAAACAATCATTTTAAAATAAAAATAGAACTTATTTACGTGGCTGCTACCAATTTTGAATCAAGGTCAGGATCCAGGCATACACCTGGTGTTTACAAAAAGAATGATTCAGGTCAACCGATTTTCTGGAAAAATATCATCTCCAGTGAATAAATTTATATTATAATAGCATGTAACAGATTAAAAAATTCAAAACTGACAAACAAACAATTAAATTAAAATCTATATTAAATCAGATATACATAGAAAAATGTATGTATGTATGTATGTATGTATGTATGTATGTATGTATGTATGTATGTATGTATGTATGTATGTATGTATGTATGTATGATTTTAATTTGCTAATAATTGTAACTGATGAGATAAGCCACTCTTCAGATTTGCGCAAATTCATGTGAGTGCTGTTAGATCTAATTGAGCTTAATTTAATTTTACTTTTTTTTTGAAACAGCTTCCAAGCTCAATATCAAGCTCTAATAGTCGCGGTTGGTTTATAAAACTATTATACACATATGTAGACCATCTCCAATGATATCCTAAACTTCTAAGTCTAGAGACTTGAACAGTTTGGAGGACATGTGCAATATTATTAATAAATCAACCCATCCATGTATCTAGGATCGTATAATCCCTAAATTTTCATCAAAATACTCAAGGGAACAAGTAGATTTACTTTCTGTTTTTTTGGGGAAAACAGTAACATTTCCAAGTCTGGACATAGTTATATTTATTCAATCAGAAACTACTCTTGGTTTTACATCTTAATGAATCTCTCTCTCTCTCTCTCTCTCTCTCTCTCTCTCTCTCTCTCTCTCTCTCTCTCTCTCTCTCTCTCTCTCTCTCTCTCATAATTAAGAAATATATTTCAACTAGAGTGGTTTTTCACACACTCCTGCTGGGGAACTAGTGATGTTTTTGTGACCACTGCCCCCCCCCCCCCCCCACCAAAAAAAAATTGCTAACCTAGCCTGCCCTTCTGTTAAGCAAATTACCCTGTAGGAAATAAAAATATCTACAACCCTTCTCTCTCTCTCTCTCTCTCTCTCTCTCTCTCTCTCTCTCTCTCTCTCTCTCTCTCTCTCTCTCTCTCTCTCTCTCATTCTTCTGTTTACATTATTTGTTTGGTCAGATATTTAAGAATTTATAAAGGCCTAATTGGTTGTTAACACCTGCTGTGCATCTAACTGTGTTAACCACCATCACCAGCTTGCTAAACAAGTATGGGCTCACAATCAGCAAATTCGTCAGTAAGGAGAGTGCATGGATCAGATAGATGTTTACAGTGATAGCTTGGTGTATGCTCTTCATCTTTAATCTGAAATACACTAATCCATTTGCTCTCTTCTACAGATATAAATATCTAAATATATTGAAAAACAA
Organism: Unio delphinus; assembly: GCA_029339505.1. NCBI lineage: Eukaryota > Metazoa > Mollusca > Bivalvia > Unionida > Unionidae > Unio > Unio delphinus. The sequence continues at coordinate 10,387,984 of JAQISU010000122.1, read as the reverse complement.
TAGCATTATCTGATCATGATGTCTTAGAAGTGTCTATGTTGTTACTGCTGGAAAACAATTTGTTGCACATAGATGACATAATAATAATAATAATAATAATAATAATAATAATAATAATAATAATAATAATAATATTATTATTATTAATAATAATCCCTTTTGATAACTATTGTTGAACAATTTACTGCCAATGATGAGTTTATATTTATTTAAGAATAAGCTAGTCATGTGAAAATGTTAGGAGGTGACTGCTAATTGAGGTAAGAATTTTTGTAATCGAAAGATCAACATCCAAAAAGTTGTTGTTGTTGTTATTGTGGGGTTTAACACCATTTTTCAGCACACGATAGGCTATGCATGGAGGCCAGTATTAATGGTGGAGGAATAACCCTGGGAAAACCCTGGGGAGAACCACCGACCCATGATAAGCTACTTGCAAGATTTCTAACATACCCCCATTTGGCGAATCCTAGACTCGAACCCATGCAGACAGAGATGAGATGGCAACGGAGAGCGCATTAGACCACTCGGCCATTCGGGGCCCCTCCAAAAAGTTAAAATAAGGTATGAAAGCATTTCAAAGACTGCTGTAATATCCTGATGATCTAAATAATGTATTTATGTATATAATTTTATGATTCTTAGTTGAAATTTTTTTTGCCATCACACTAAAGTGGATTTGGAATGGACATACTGATATATGGATATAAGGACATAAATTTCGTGAAGGACACAAGCAAAATTTTTTTTTAAAAATGCACAAGGAAGATTTTTAAGGACTTAAACTATGTGATAAAGGAAGATATAATGAAAGCAACACATGACTTCATGGTAAAAGTAAAACATGAATCTTTGGAAACTTGTTTTTGTAATAGAAGAATATTGGGAAAAATGAATAATGAAAAACCTCAGATTCTGGATGAGATCAAACCTCTCAATACTAAAAGACCACTGACCAAGTATGTAAGCAAAACTTATAAATATAACTTTTTTTAAAATTTAATATTTGGAAGTGTTCCTCTCCTACAATGTTCATCTTATGTTGGATATTTAACTTAATTAAATTGTTTGTAAAATAACTTTTTCCCTATCTAACCGCTAGTGGTTAGAGCATCCACCTCGGATGAATGAGGTTGCAGGTTTAAACCCTGGCCGAGTCATACCAAACACTTGTAACAATGGTACTAACAGCTATCTTGCACTCTGCATTATTAGGTTAGTGTTAGGGTTGGTCAGCCTATTGTCAGGATCATGTGACTGGGTGGGACATCAAGCTACATGTCTGCGGCTTGATACCCCAGTGCTATGCATCACTATAAACTGCTACACTTCAGACATCATAGCGATATTACTGAATTTTTTAAAAACTATGTTAAAAATCCAAATCACACACACTTGCACATTTAGCCTTCTTTCTATCTTGACAAGGAAGATAACTATTGGTAACCATCCAAAACTGTAAAAGATGTTTCCAAATTACCTATTTTTAGCAATTATTATTTAGTATAACTGGAGTTCTAGCTTGTGTACTTACAAGGAGAGTTAGAAAACCAAATCATCTAAAGGCTTACTGCCGGGTTCGAGAGCATCTAAAATTCACATCTTTGATGTGGATCATGTAGTACGAAAACTGGTCTTAGGGTGCAAGGGACAGTTTGTATGATCAAATTTAATGTTGCATACATCTGTCAAATAAAAATTTTAAACAATAAACAATACACGAGGTCAAAAAGGTCCATGATTTTGGATAGGCTTAATAAAGCAAAACATAAGAATATCACTCACTTGGCCTAATCAGTCAATGGAAGTTCACAGAATAAAAAGTTGTTGCACCCCACCCCCAAATTTTTACATGCATTTTTCATGTTCGAAGGCCTGCCATTTTAGAGAGCACATGATGCTCACAGTGCAAACCATAGCCCATTCCCTGGGTAATAATGCACAAAACATTGTCTACTTAATAGCTAGATGTAAGTCAAAATATTTGTCATCCATGCAGTTTTGAGATATTCTACTTGCCTTGAACCAACATGTATGTTGCTATAACTAGCTAGCTCTGCTTCCTAGCGGACTATTGGTATTTCATTGGCTACATACTGTGCAGAGATTATATGAGGTGTACATGCCTCACATCAATTTCAGGAATAATACAAACCTAAAAGACCTAATTAACAAATATATCCATATCTTTAATTATAATATCTAAACAAAAGTCATGCCATAGCCTTAAGTTAAGAAATTTGCCATCTACAATATCTTGTGGGTGGTGTTGGGGGTTGGTGAAGGGTATCCATTGGAAAGCCAAAAGCAAAGCTAATACCATATGAACAGCAATGAAGCAGACTACACAGGCTGCATCATTTTGATTGCTGTAGATATTTTAGATAAAAGGTAAAAATAAAAAGCAAAGTTAAAAGATAAGTGACAAAACAATAGTCACAACACTACTCTTATTGAATTACAGGGCATTGGTTTTACCATTTTAAAAATATTTCTGCAACATTTAAGATAGTTCTCTTAACAACATTGACAATTTGTGTTTTAGATATCACCTGTCACTTTGTTTACTTCTTCTCTTTCCTCTTTTCTCATTATCTTATTGACAGTATGAATGTTTGTTTTATATGTAACCAAAGAATAACAAATCAAATGTTCACTATTGCAGTTTTGGAGAAGAATGTCTCTGCAAGTACTAGAAGTAAAGTGCTTAGCAATGTCAAATATCATTGATTTTAAAATATGGAAAATGGATGAAATCATGGGAAATGCCTTCATGGGTTTGGGGAACCCAGTTAAAAGAAGGGATGGCAAGAAAAATAAGCTAATACTTAATATATCTATTGCAAGATTCGCATATTATAAAACAATGGGAGACATATATTAGATCATGTTGGGGTTATGAATGTATCTTCAATTCTGTTGCATCCAATTCAGAGGAATAATTTGAATAATTTTTTTTTACTGAACAATAACTTTCAGTTTGCAATACACAGTAAAAGCAGATGTAAATGGCAACAAGATAGTTTTAAAATATTTCAGCTCAGAATCACAGGTATACACTTATAAACAAATAACAATATAGTTTCATAGTATGCAGATGACACCACTCTTACCTTGGATGACTTTAAGAAATCCTTTAAGTGAAGACTTGATGTTATCTGCTAATATTGTAAATTTTTAGGACTCTGTATAAATAGTGAAAAAAAACAATGTGTATTTATATAATCAATGCAGTGAAAAACTACCTAAACTGGTTTACTTCTTACTTAACCGATAGAGTGCAAAATATTTATTTTAAATGAACAACTTTCTGAAAGTTAAAAATATTAAATGTGGAGTGCCACAAGGCTCTATCATTGGACCTCTCTTATTCATTCTATTTATCAGCGATTTACCTCTTAAGATTGGAACTTCAAGTTCTTCCATTGACCTCTATGCAGATGATACTACACTGTCTGAGACTGGTAAAACCAAAACAGTACTTGAAAATAACTTACAAGATGCTCTCAACAGACTTCAGGTATGGTGCAAGGAAAATAATATGATCATGAATACAGAAAAACAAAAGCCCTACTAGTTACAACACAACAAAACCGAGCAAGCTAGATAGTGACAAACTCCAGGTTCTATTTGACAATGTGAGCCTAAATATGACCTATCAAAATAGAATTCTTGGTGTATTCATAGGTAACAATCTTACTTGGTCTATTCACATTAAACACACTTCAAAAAGGTTAATTCTTATCTTTGGCTAGTGAGTAAAATCAAAACATACATTCCTCTTCAATATAGGGTCATCTTTTATAAAAGTTATATTCAGCCATATCTGGACTACTGTAATGTAATTTGGGGTAATGACTCTAATTCAAACATAACATCACTTTTAAGAGGGCTTGCCATTTAATTCTAGATCAACGTATAGACAATTTTCAGGATGCAATAAAATAATATAAAGTTTTTGAAAATACATGAAAGAATATTTTTTAGAAAGGCCAAATTGATGTATAAAGTCTTCAGGAAAGCCATTCCTGTCTATCTAAGCAATATCTTTCACCAAAAGAGATGCTGATGGTGCTCCAAATTTAAGCTCCATAAGAAGAAAAAATTTTATTATACCAAGGCAAAAGAAGGAATTGTTTAAAAAAAGTTTTCAATATACTGGTCCACTGGTATAGAACAACATTCCCAGTGACATAAGGCTAGCTCCTAGCATTTCTTCTTTTCATAATCAATGTCTTAAATGGATGAAATCTTTAAAAAAATTTACAGTTCTAGTACCAAAAAATATACTGCCTGCTTTTCTGTAATTTTGCATCACTTTCATAGCTGAGTTTTTCAATGCAGGATGATATTTTATGTTTTATATATGTTTATGTTTACACAGATGCCTGTGCATGTGTTCCGGGCTTGATACTTTGAATTTTACAATTACTTAATTATTTAGTGTCAAGCCAGACTTTTCACATCATGTTGTATATACTGTATATATTGTACATAGCAGATAGAAGGCCTCAAGATAGATTAGTTCTGTACCTAACTGAGTTACCTTCTCAAAGTCTTTATTATATAAAATATAACTGGAAGTACAATAAGGTACTGTGAAGAATATCATTTAGATTGGAATACATCTTATTTTATGTATGTAGGTACATGTGTTACATTCTCTATAGAGTTAGATGATATGGTCAGCTTAATTATGAAAGCAAATTTAGCGAAGTTAAATAATTACTTTTACAGTTGTCGGTATGGCCATGTTTATTTAATGCTTTTGTTGAAAGGAAAAGAAACACGTAGCAGTTATATATACACATCAGTAAAGTAGAGTAATTTCAAAGGTAATAATGCAGTAAATTTTTAAAGTGCTCCTTGTCTCATAGGAGATTGGTAATAAGAGAAAATAATCATTTAAAATAGTAACAAAATGCAAATATTGACAACAGTATAAAACTTGTAATAACAAGCAAATGTTGAATCTAGTGATAACATGCATATATGTGTATATGTCTAAGTATTCGTGTTTATATATATATGTGTGTATACTAAATATGTATACATGTAAAAAAATGCTTACAATAAATATATGTTCTTTTTTCTACTCGCACTCTATTCTTTTATTTGCAGTCTCTCTCCTTAAGAGACTGCTGAAATATTTGTCTCCCTCTTTCTTTTTCTCTCTGTAAAGTAGCCAATATTAAGTTCTGTATTGGGCTTAGAATATAATGCTAAATAGTAGTGTTAACCAATATTCCCTATAAAGTAATTTGCTTATAATGAATTATTAGGTAGTCAGTCAGATGGTTCCCTTACCCACTGCTGCCTATGTTTAAGGAATAATAAAAAAAATGTCCCATTCTACTATGGCAGTGGTGTCATAAAAAATGTTAACATGAAATAAGTGCAATTTCTCAACATTAATAATATTTCTGTTTTCCAAAATTGTTCTGTTAGAATTGTTTGCATTTAAAGTTGTATCACATTTGTGCAAATCAACCTTCACTGATGCATACAACACATGATCAGAACATTGTAATGCCAAAAGTTACCTACTATTTATTTGGTTATTTGATCTGATGCACATAAACTTATTTTTACTTAAGTCATTCTTTACCAGTAATGTTTCCTTTTTATTGTCATATTAATGTATTTTTATTAGGATCCTATTTTTGCTAACATGGATATATCCTAAGCCCAATTTGCAAACATGTTGAAATTATTTTAATATTATGTACTTTAATGTACACAGTCTATGACATAACAGTGATTTGATACACAGAGAAAGCTTAGTTGGCACAGTGTAGGACTATAATCCAAGATATTCAGGTTTGATACCGGCCTATGCCAGCCTGGGTTATCTGTCTTGGTGTGTCCTTGGGAAAATTACTTAGCTCCAATTTCCTCAGCATGATTTAGCCAATAATGTGTTGAAAGTCCCATAAAAAGCACAAGAAAATTGATACTGGGAAATGTCTGAGGCCCAAAAAGTATATTTACTATTGCACTGTTTTTAAATATATATATATATATATATATATATATATATATATATATATATATATATATATATATATATATTAAAATGACTAGTATATATAATGACTACTAAGCACTTCAGCACTTCAAATACTTTGCTAACCAGCTCAATTAGATGCACAAATAAATTTTGGGATTATAAAATAATTAATTTCTTTTTCTTAATCTGCGGGTGCGGGAGTGCTAGGGTCAGCAACAAAAAACAGATTGTCGGCCGACCAGAAACACACATTTTTTTTTTATGACTAATGTAGTGATTTTTGCAGAGATGCGGCTTAAGCATAGTATTCTAAATCAGCGGTTCTCAACCTGTGGGTCGCGACCCCGTCAGGGGTCGAACAACGATTTGCCAGGGGTCGCTTACGACCATCGGAAATATACATTTTTACAGTTATGAACGAAAAAAAAATTACGGTTGGGTCGCCACAACATTTGGAATTGCATTAAAAGGGTCGCGGCACTAGAAAGGTTGAGAACCGCTGTTCTAAATGATGAAATACAGGAAGGAAAGGTTACACTTGAGTGTGAATCAAGTATTAAAAGAAACATTCATACTGTTCTACAGTGTGACTTGGACATTTCTGACCTTGAATGTTCATAGATAGAACTAAACAATACAGGTAAGAAGGTAGTAGCTTCAGGAATATAAAGATCACCCAATTATAACAGCTGTTTAGGAGCAACTTTAATTTAGTATAGAGATAGCCCAATCCACTATACTTAGCCATTTCATTTCAGTCGATTTTATCTGAAAATTTTCTCCTTCCTAAATAAAAGAAAATCACTGTTTTGAAACCTAAACTCGGCTAATGTGTAAGGATATAGAAATGGTCCCAAATTTAGTTGGTCACATTGAATTCATAGAAGACTGAATTAAATCCAATACAATATCATGAAATGGGTACTCAAACTAACCAAATATTAATACATGGCTGAAACAAACATGCAAAGAATTACTAAATATGCTCATTTGGGTGTTATTTTTGTTAGTGATTCCTCATAGTACAAATATACTCAATATATTCCTGATAAAACCTGCAAGGAAGTTTAAAACTTGATTGTCCTTGGAAAAGTGTACACAATGGTTATATTTTATCAAGTTTTGGCTGAAATTCAGTCTCAGTTTGATGAACTTAGGATTTAATGGACACAATGATTTCTGTATTAATATACAGATATACAAATCTATTTAAGGCATAATAAAGATGGTTTTCCTTAAAAGATATGGAGCTATGAATATGTGATATTGCCACTGATTTTCTTGTTTCAGTTTTTCTTTTCGTTTTTATTCAAGAATGTTTTCACAGAGCATACATTCAATGAATTTTGTAATTTTCATATATAAATGATAGCTATTTTAAGTAAATTTATGACCAGGAATGTGTATCTGCCAAAAGTGACAGTCACATTGTACCAAGAGTGACAGTCACACTGCACCAAGAGTGATAGTCACATTGCAGTAAAGAGTGACAGTCACATTGCACCAAGAGTGACAGTCACACTGAACCAAGAGTAACAGTCATTTTGCAGTAAAGAGTGAGTCACATTGCACCTAGAGCGACTGTCACATTGCAGTAAAGAGTGAGTCACATTGCAGTAAGAGTAACAGTCACTTTGCAGAAAAGAGTGACAGTCACATTGCACCAAGAGTGACAGTCACATTGCAGTAAAGAGTGAGTCACATTGCACCAAGAGTGACAATCACATTGCATTAAAGAATGAGTCACATTGCACCAAGAGTAACAGTCACTTTGCAGTAAAGAGTGAGTTACATTGCAGTAAAGAGTGACAGTCACATTGCACCAAGAGTGACAGTCATATTGCAGTAAAGAGTGACAGTCACATTGCACCAAGAGTAACAGTCACTTTGCAGTAAATAGTGACAGTCACATTGCACCAAGAGCAAAAGTCACATTGCAGTAAAGAATGACAGTCACACTGCACTAAGAGCAAAAGTCACATTGCAGTAAAGAGCGAGTCACATTGCACCAAAAGTAAAAGTCACATTGCAGTAAATTCTAGACTGGTTGCCCATAATTCATGAGAAAACAATCAATGGTGAATTGCAGTCTACAAAGCATGTATTTACTGTGTACTGGTGAGAATTACAGCAAATTCAATTTCTAAAATCAAGTAAAACATATATGTTGCTTCTACTGACACAGATGTAGCTTCCTCTTGTGTTTGCATGAAGTTCAGGCATGTATAATACTTTTAATTAGTTTGCCATAATATCCACCATTGCATGCAATAATCAGTATCAATGATATCATGATTTCCAGAATCACTGCAAAGTTATAAAACTGACAAGTTATAAAACTTGTGCATGTCTAGTTTTAAAATGACTTAGACACACTAACCTTAAGATATATTACTACATACTATTGCATAAAGTATGTCTGCGAAGATGTATCATATCTAAGAAAAACAGACAATGGGACATATATAGCATTTGGCTAAATCCATGGTAGATATATTAGTTAGATTGCTTCAATTCATGTTTAAAGCTTGCTTTTGAAGCAATCCAGACTGTGAGTGAGACATTTTATGCAAATTTTAAATTTTTATGTAAAATTTGTACAGCTAGATAAATATGTTTTAAGTGTTATGAAGTAAGGTTGGGGGTAACTGGTTACCAATTTTTGTAAATGGTTACCAATAATATCGGAATGATCAGCAGTCATTCCGGGTAATCAACACAGTACTAATAAATATGGCATAAAGTAGGCACCACAAGAACCAAAACATTTTGAATTGAATTTTATTTGGGTTCAAGATTGACAGATTAGAGGACGTTGAGATTAGGTTTCTGTTCAATGTTCAATGCATCAGAAAGACCACTTATTTAAACATAGTTATAAGCCATCATGAGATTGACCTTCTTGGTATATATTTTCATATAATGTTTACACCTGGATAGAGAGGTGATCTATGATTTTTTTTCAAAACTGACAAGACAAAATCTTAAACCTAGTTTTTATGATAGTTTATAACATCAGCACTGTTTAAAGGAAAAGATACTGTTTGCTACATATATATGCTATAAATAAATGGAACCAATCAAAAGTACTATATTGCTACTATACAAAATCGTTTATTGTAGTAAGATGTTATACTTACAAGCATGTTTGCTGGAATTACACTGATGCAGAAAATGTCATACAGTTTGAAAAAATAATAGTGACAGCATCATAGCTTTGAGTACTACACATACAGTTTATACTAGAGCATATATCAGTATATGAGAGAGAGAGAGAGAGAGAGAGAGAGAGAGAGAGAGAGAGAGAGAGAGAGAGAGAGAGAGAGGGATGGGTACACAAAACTTGTGAGGGCTGAATGTTTTTTGGCTTAAAATTCATTTTGGTATGATAATCATATTATACATGGTTCTATATGTAGGAGGTTATGCCTGACATACTGGCTTAAAATAAATTCAAGCAATATGGTTCTGGTAGCTTTTTCTCCTTATTTACTTGTGTGCCTTTACTAAATAGTAAGTCTATTCTGTTATTTATTGTACACTTTTACACAGGTGTAGGGGAGTCATGCACATGAAATTGTTGATTATGGTTAGATCTTTATTGCCATCTTCTCTACACTCCTAGAGATTTCCCCAAATGTTATGATTTTAAAAATTAGCTGGAGAATGACCTCATCAAGATGGGTTCAGGATGACTGCAATCTACTCTAGCAAACCAGGCAAGAACTGTCACTTGTGATTAATTGGTGGCAAAATCAAGGGATGCAATACCACCACATCATTGTATTAAAGTAATGACATACATTCAACATAATACAAGAGAAGCGATTACCATTTATTAGTGAATTTTGTGTAAACCATTTTAACAAATTGTTTGCTCATTAAAAATAAATCTTCATATTTTGTATCTGAAAAATATCTGATACTTATTTAAATCAATAAAATTAATCAAAGTGTATGTTAAGTAGGTGCAAATAAAGCAATATAAATTAGAATAGATCAGCAACATTGGAAATTAAAGCAATTACCCAGAATGCCATTCTGCCTCTCAACTGAAACATCATGGGTAATTGTTCTTTAGTCTCTAAAACCAAGTAAACTATTTTTGAATGTAGTATAAAAAAATACTTTTTATAGCAAATATATTCAAAACCTAAATTTTGGAGTGCTGCAATTACTGAAAGTATATATACTTTCTGAAAGCATATACATGTATCAACATGCCCACTCCCTCCTCAACTTAATTGTAATTCTAATTTAAATTCAAGTAGTGAAAATATAATATCATAATATGTGACACATGCTTCAGATTTAACTGAAAACACACACAGACACACACACAGACATACACACACACATTACGTGCTGTATTTTCTTAACAGTAAAAATAAACAGTGGGAACAAAAACCTGAGAAAAACAACATTATCAATTTTCCAAATAAACATTTTGCTTAACTAAATGGTCTCTGTCTCTGTCTCTCTCTCTCTGGGTTTTTGAGTGGCCAAGTAGTCTCAAACACTCTCAGTTAGGGATCACTGCCATCTCACCTCTGTTTTAATAACAACGTTTTTTTTTAATACTCAGTCTGACACCCAATTCTGATATACCACCAAAAAAAAAATAACAAAGGATGGTCCCACAAACTTGAGACACTAGCCAAGAGCTATTGAGTTCAAAGATTTTAATTTTATGGCAGACAACTCAATATATTTTGTTCTGTTATGGTGAAACTACATAATTATATAGGATATACATGTACATGTATTTATGATCAAAACATAATGCAAATTTGAATTTGTCTAAACAAAGGCTGACTCTGAACTACAAGCTCTGATACTTTGAAGACCATGCAACTTAGGCAGGTGCTCTGATAATTAACAGAGATTGATGTATCATTGGACAACCAGGACCAGCAAATCTGATTAGTAACACAGATAAGAGATAATTGTGATTGACTGTAATTAAGAAGAGCTATAGAACACTTGTACTAACAGATGAAATACTTTTCAGCCTAACAACTGCATATCAAAGCTATCTTCATTAACTAATTCCCAAGGGTTAGTGATGAACAGAGTCAGTGTCTGAACCCTGCTGCCTCTAATGTTAACCAACTCCTTTTGAAAAGAGCATCACTCTGAATGTAGAATGAAGACGGTCAGTTTTTTTAATTACAATGAATTGGAATAAAGGTATGGTATATCACTCAGCTGATAACTTATGCTAATGTGACAAATTAATTAATGTAACCATTTGTTACTTTACATAAGCCAGAGAACCATTGCAAATATTTTAGAAAAGTAGTCTCTAGATGCAACTGTGAACAAGAATTTTGAAGTAGAAAACAAATTCAGATATAAGTTATCTTGACAATGAAATGCTGTTCAAAGTGATAATACTGGGCATGTCAAAAAAAAACTTTCTTTTAAATGATATAAAGTCGGTACTATAATGAGTTGCTAAAAATAAAGAGGTTAATTTTGTTTTCCTTGTTATTGTAAGTATTTGTTCTTAGAGTCTGCTTCATTAGCTATTATATTGTTGAGCCGGATTTTACTATTTGCTTTTTGTTTCTTGCTTTTGTTGGTTTTGTCAGCACCATTATGACCAAATACTTTTCCCAAGGACACACCAAAGCAGTTAGCTCAATGCTGGTTTGAGCCAGCCTGTCAAAGCTTGAATGTTAGGATTACTAGTCTGATTCCCTGTCAACTGAGCTTGTTTTACTAGGTGAAATTACATACATACATACATACATACATACATACATACATACATACAAACATACATACATACATACATACATACATACATACATACATACATACATACATGCATACATTCACACATACATACACACACACACACACATGCACACACCCATGGAGATACATACATACATACATACATACATACATACATACATACATACATACATACATACATACATACATACATACATACATACATACATACATACATACTTTCCCATATTACAATATGCTTATATAAATACATGTACATACATAGCCAATCATGATATAGACAGAATATTGTGCATTTCTTGGACTTGGAATTGTCGTAAGATAGCATGTTCAAGTACAAAGTGTGGAAAGTAAAACAATACAATGAGGTTATAATGTCCTGAACATCTAATTGGGTCATATATATATATATATGAACATCTAATTGGGTCATATATATATATATATATATATATATATATATATATATATATATATATATATATATAAGCTGTCTTCTCCAGTTGTTTTTACTTAATTGTGCTAAAAAGTTTTTATTTTCAAAATCTAATTCTGAAAAGCCTACATCCAGGTGACCCTGCACAGCTACACAGGAACAGCTGCAGAATCACATATCAGCAGGTTTCTCTTTGTAGCAATTATAGTCAATTGGATTCAAAAAAACTGACATTGATAATCTGAAATCTGATAGCCTTCATGTCCTCCAGTCCAGTAGTTGGGTTTCTCATAAAAGGCAAACTGATATCATTTTGGCTGGGCATTTCTGAAACTCCATCCTTAGTGAAGTGAAGTATAGCCAAATGGCACAGAAAAATAAATGGGGGATAAAAGACAATCTTTTTGTGTCGAAAGATGTTTTGATGACAGAAAAGATTGTTACTACATCAGGTTTTAGAGATCATAAAATTAGTGCCTGAACATAGGGTAATGTTACTACAAGGGTTTGGGGGGATAGCTTTGTAGTATTAATACTACATCAGTTGTAGTATTGTTACTACATCAAGTTTTGGAGATCATAAAATTAGTGGCTGCACATAGAGTAATGTTACTACATGGGTTTGCATGGATAGCTTTGTAGTATTAATACTACATCAGTTGTAGTATTGTTACTCCATCAGGTTTTGGAGATCATAAAATTAGTGCCTGAACATAGGGTAATGTTACTACAAGGGTTTGGGGGGATAGCTTTGTAGTATTAATACTACATCAGTTGTAGTATTGTTACTGCATCAGGTTTTAGAGATCATAAAATTAGTGCCTGAACAAAGGGTAATGTTACTACAAGGGTTTGGGGGGATAGCTTTGTAGTATTAATACTACATCAGTTGTAGTATTGTTACTACATCAGGTTTTAGAGACCATAAAATTAGTGCCTGAACATAGGTTAATGTTACTACATGGGTTTGGTGGGGATAGCTTTGTAGTATTAATACTACATCAGTTGTAGTATTGTTACTACATCAGGTTTTGGAGATCATAAAATTAGTGCCTGAACATAGGGTAATGTTACTACAAGGGTTTGGGGGGATATCTTTGTAGTATTAATACTACATCAGTTGTAGTATTGTTACTATAGCCAAATTCCCTTAAAAAGGACAAGCAAGCAATTCCTTTTTTATTCTGACAGCCCATACCATAGTTATTCTATTATTAATGTAATGGCTGAGTACATTTGCATGATAGACATGCCGATTCAGAACTAATGACGTCCATATTGGATAGACAAACCTAATTATAACTAGTTAACATTTTGTACCGGCACAACATTCATATTCTCATAAAATCCATGCCCAAAGAATGTTCAAGTCTACAAAATGTATATGTTCTTGCGCCCAGTATGGCGGTCAGTTTAAATATCTCTTAGTTACATTTGTGCCTGGTGTACTAAAGAATCATTCTCGTTTTCGCTCATGAAATGGTATATGAACAAGTTCGTCCTTGTTGAATAACATTTGAGATCTTTCTTTATTCCGGTGAGTTAATATTGAGTTAACATATTCATTGGACATTATACAGTTGATTGGCTTGGTGGTTTATTCCACGTCATCATTAGAGAAATAGAATCACTGACTGTTTTTGCACCAGGTTGCAGTTGAGTTTTTGTTTGGGAATGCAATTATTCCAAGATCTATTAGTATTCGTGGTAGTACAAACAGTTGGTTGCAATGGATATTTTATACCTAACCTCTACACCTGAACACGAATATATTCGCATGCTTCAGAGGGCATAATGACGCCGCTCTGAAGTATTTGTTCTTTGACAAGTTGAACGAAATTATTCTCAATGTTAGCATCGCTGGTCAACCAGTCCAACACATTTCGGCAAATTACTCAACCTAGTCACAGCGGTCAGAATCCAGCACGTATGTGCAATACTAATCACGCGAACACCCAAAACATTGCATTTAAGTACCCGACTGGAAGATGAGCGATATTAACATCGTAAAACTATTTGCAACCTTGCAGTCTGGAATAAATAGATGTATTTATATAAATATAAAGGTACATTATAGTGCAATCAATATGCATGTGCGGTTTTAATGAATGTTTAAAAGCACGCAAATTAATTATAACCTTACGCAGAGTAGTTCTATCGAGTTTGGGTCTATATAGCTGATTACGAAAATTGTAGACGACTTTGTTCCCCTCGGGTTAAATAATTAACAACTTCAAGTGTTGGTGCAGTCTCATATAAGTCAAAATACAACAATGATTAAGGGACACCGCTTAAGCAACTGTTGAATTTCAGTTCATGTTGCAAAGTTTAGGTTAACAATGCCGGTTTCACGTGTATAAATCACAGATGATGCAAGTATCATTTCGAATACACACACCATGTAGATCTTAAAGGGATTTCACAATTGTTTGTAAATCAATATTGGTTAATGGGCGCTTGGCCTCGAATATCTCTATATGATGGTATTTTGTTTCTGGTAAGCGAAAGACTTTTACATTTTGATTAGTATGCTACCAGCTACCGACCGTTTCGAGAATACCTTTGCTACTAACAGCGTCGTAAATGAAATGGAAATATTAGCCCAATCTTTTATATTTACATCAAATCTAATTAGGATAATTTTAATGAAACCGAGGTTTGTATTTAAATCGGCCAAATTAACCTTATTAAATTGAGTCAGTCAATTATGTTGGAGAAATGTGCAAATTATATTTATTGTGTGTGTTGTTTTCGCATGTTCGGTTTTGCCAATGACGATTATCACTTCTTGATAGAATATTATTCTTGGAAAACATAACATTTTCAATTACTAGTTTTGTACAGGCCCGGCAGATACCCTCATTCGATGATCCACGCGATCCAACAACAGTCTTGTCCGAAAGTGTCTTGGCATTATATCAGTAACCACCGCCTATTTTCTCAAATATTAAACGAAACTCATGCCTTTTATACTTAATATGATTATGCAATGGAAAAATACCGAATACGTTTTTAAACTCTTTCTTCTGTAATTGACTTGTTCAGTGATGAATCAACATTTGTAATGATACGATAAGCTGTAATTGTTTAAAACTTGCGTATTTATCATATTGTTGGCAGTAATTCGCATTGATGCCTATGACGCTGATGCTACTGTCTGCATCATGACCATCATCCCCACGCAGGCCTTAAAATTCGTCAGTCATTTTTAATTGATTTTGTTGTATTTGTAATTGTAAATTGCATGCCATGTGTGCATTTACTCTGCACGCGTC